>CP125979.1:20792987-21119802 GCA_030063025.1 Avena longiglumis | reverse complement strand
AAGACCTCTTATCGAATCCAAGTTCGCCAACGCATTTACATGATCGCCACATGGACCGCAAGACCGTTCTCGGGCCAAAGAACAAAACTCCGCACGCTTCCTTCCTCTTCAAGACCGATCCGATGTGGGCCCAAGTTCTTCCTCTTGGACCCGAAGACACCGAGGCCGAACACCAAGATCTCCGTAGTGAAACGACATGACCAGCGACCCGGATGCAACAAGACCTTCTTCCCGGATCGGCGTTGAGAACGAACGTCAAGATCGCCGACGCGAATACGCCAAGTTCGTCTTCCCGGACACCGTGCGACAAGATCTACTTCACGGATACGAAGACCCCGGTACCCGATCCACTCCAGTTTGCCATCGCCGACAAGATCGACCGCTTGGACCCAAGTTCTCCTCTTGTATCTGAACCTCGCCGATCCCGTCGAACCCTGAGACAAACCCCGAACCCCGGAACCAAGATCGCCGAACCCTAATGTGTGAACCCAAACCTGAGCCCCTATTTTATTAAATGCTATATATAAAACTTGTTGCATATTAAATTGTCATACTCGCATGCATATTGTCATGTGGTTTGGGGGCCTTATGCCGATTCACCTAAATTAAATATGGGGCCCATATGCGGGCAAATCTAGTCTTATATTGGCCTCATTTAAATTTGGTGTAGCGAACCGGTGCTAGTTTTGCCTTGTTAAGACAACATTTAAATTGCGGGGTAGCTAAACAACATGAACCACCTAATTAATTGTCGGGGCCCCGGTTCCGCTTAATATTGCCTAATTGCATCGCACCTTGCCATGTCGTACATCATACATGCATCATGCCCAATTTTCTACCGTAGAATTAAATAGTGCATCCGGTGTTTGTGCTAGTGTTTTGCTTCTTCACGGACTAGGCCGATGAGTTGATGCGAGTGTCGTCCCGATCTTCGGTTGAACCTTCGGCAATGTTTTTCAGGCGAGCATCTCCCCTTTTCTACCTATCGTACTTTTATAGTATTTATTCCCTCCTGTTGATCTATTGCTATCTGTGTTGCGATGCTCTAGTTTTCGTGCCCGTGATATCCCTTGCAGCCTTATATTGCCTTGGGCACATCCTATTACCTGTTGTTTGGTAGATAGTTGGACTTGCGCGTCGTGATAAGCTTGCTCAAGTGCTGTTGCATTGCGGTCGTCAAATCGATTACCACAGTTGTTGGAGTGTTGCATGTTTAATGTTGGAGATGGCTTTAATTGCGTTTACTTTAATTCTTGTTAAACAACTAAAATTGAAGTAGGTAGCGAGGCATGTGGGCAATAGATGTTATTTGGTTGTTAACCGTCCACTTGTGTCCCGTAGGGACCGAGTACTTGATACTGTTCCTTGAATATTGGCGCTATCCACATCCGGAGGATTATGGGACCCCCGAGGCGAGCTTGATTCATTCTTATTTCTTGGGGACACAAACTAGTTTGAGGTTTTATTTACTAACCTGCTTTATGCTTTACGCTTTGCTTTATTTACGATTGTCGAGGAGCACTGTACTGCTGTTTAGGCAAGCGGAGTGTTTTCGCTATGTCGACAAGCCAGCTTTTGGGTTCCCGGTCGTTCGACCATCGACGCAAACCTTGAGTCCGTCTCGAGTCGGCTAACTTCTATGGTGTACTCAATGGGTGGCCCCAAATATTTCTGAATCCTGTGATTGCTTTGTCGTGAAAGCCTCGTTGGGTTTTGATTTGGTTTTTCCGAGGTTGATCGAGTGTGTGTTGCTATTTGTGCACTCTGCAGGTAAAGCTTTCAAAGCCGTGTCCGGTTATGGACGACTTGGAGCACAGTATCTCGATCATAGACAACTATAACTAAAGTAGTGCTATAAATTTGACTTTATAATGACTAGTAATCAGCTTCACTATAATGGAATGGCTAAATAAAACTGCCAACAATTGTTTATTTGGGTTGTCGCTTGCGACCATTGTATCTGACTAGTAAGTATTGCAACTACAACGGAATGGCTAAATAAAAGTACCAACAACTGCTGGGTTTTGGGTTATCTCATGCTAATTGTATCTGACTATTAAGTGTCGCAACTATAACGGAATGGTTAACTAAAATTGCCCACTGCTTAATATATCAGGATGATTATCTATACCTGACTAGTAATTGGTGTAACGATAACTGAATAAATAAAACTGCCAACTGTGTGAGTTCCTCGGTGGACTTCCTCGTTTGGTCTCGAGGGGAAATACCAGGATGGGATTGTTTGGTGTTAGATTCAGGTTGGATCCGAATAGCTCTTTCTTATCCCTCTCGATGGCCGTCGGTTGTATCGAGTCTCTATAGGTTGTTTAGTGCATGATCTGTGCCGCTGCGATCCACCATACCTATGTAGGCGAGACCGCAATTCTAGCCTCGCCGGTATCTTTGGCCTCAAGATCGACGCCTTCTCTTTTTCTTTGCCCTTTGTCGGCACCCCTTTTTGTTAAGCAGGTTTTGAGATCGACGTTAGCAGGGTTACCCTTCCAGCTTGGCTGCAGGTTATGGACGCCTATTGGTTATTCTTCAGGGCTCTTAGCCCCATTTGCATCTTGTCCGTAGTCGGACGCTCTATCATTTTCAAGGTGATTTGGATCTTTGTACATTATATCTGTATTCTTGACTCATGGAGTCGTGTTGTATATATATATCTGTTCTATGGGTCCCATCGAGGACTGTTGTGTAATGTTATTACTTCGTTTTCCACCCGCACGAAAGTGCCTGGTGGGCACCTTTGAATCGTTTCTATGCGGGTTTGGCGGGAATCGCTGAAACTTGCATAGGGTCGATTGTGAGGGTGTTACAGCGTCCTCCTCCTGCCTCACAGGAGGGCGACACCGCCGCCGTGCCGCCGGTCGACCTTATCTGCCGCTCTACCGCGCCCTCGCCGCGACACCTCTGTTGCGCCATCGTGTTGCCTTCCCCTGCCCAATCTCCTCGCCTGCTGCCTCACGTTGAACGCCCGCGGCCCCCTCTCCACCGGATCCCAGCTTCCCGGCCGCCCCTGCCGCACGTCGTTGTGGGCCTCCTCTATCCGCTGCCGGGATCCCCCACCGCCATGCTCCTTATGCCGCCGAGCCACCACCAGTCCTCGCTGGCCTTCCTGCGTTGCATGGTCGTCCGGCGCAGGAGCTTCTCCTCTTGCATGCCCTCCGCCGCCATGACGCCCTTCCCCTGCTGCTATTCGTCTTCCCCGGCGCTGCCCCTCCTCGCCGAGCTTGGCCACCTCGACAGCGCCCGCGGCCTCTAGCTCAGCCTCGATCCCGCATCCAGCATCTCCGCGTCTCCAGGCTTGAATTTGCTCGAGAGCACGAGCTTGTTTTCTTCAGAGGGTAACCGTGTTGGTGGGCACCTCCTGCTGTGTATCTGTCCTTTTGGTTCCTGTGTGACTAATATGGTCTAATTGCATCACACCTTTGCCATGTCATACATCATACATGCATCATGCCCGATCTTTTGCCGTAGTATTAAGTAGTGCAACCGGTGTTTCTTCTAGTGCTTTGCTTCTTCACGGATTAGGCCGATGAGTTGATGCGAGTGTCTACCCGATCTTCGGATGAACCTTCGGCAATGTTTTCACGTGAGCATTCTCCCCCTTTCTACCTATTTTATGTTTCTAGTCTTTACTTCCGCCTGTTGATCTATTGCTATCTGTGTTGCGATGCTAGAAATTTCGTACCTCTTTATACTTCCCTGCAGCCTCTATATTGCCATGGACACCTCCTATTACCTGTTGTTTGGTAGATAGTCGGTCTTGCGAGTTATAGTCGCTTGCTTAGGTGCTCCTTCGCGTCGTCGATGTTTCACCGTTGTTGGGTGGTTGGCACATGCTTAATGGTGGAGATGATCATGGATTTAATTACCGTTTAATAACTAAAATTGAAAGTAGGTAAATAATGAAGAGGCACCGGTGGGTAATATACAATATTTGGATTTTAACCGTTTACTGGTGTCCCGTAGGACCCCGAGTTCTTGACACCTGTTCCGAGATCGAGCGCGCTAACCAAAGGTGGGGTGTGTGGGCACCCCCATCGATTTAGTACCTGATTTCAAAGTACTGTACTGGGGCCACGAAGTAGTTTGGGGCTTTATTACTATCCTGTACTTATGTCATGCTTCTTGCTTTATTTACACGATTGGCGCCTGTCTTGTTAGGAACAAATGTGAATGTTTACTGCATCGAAAGCTGCCACACTTTCGGGTTCCTAGTCATTTAACCCATTGACACAAACCACTGGTCCGTCTCGAGACCGACTTAGCTGCACGGGTAGCTTAGTAGGGTGGCCCCCCGTGCTTGCTTTGGGTCTAGGAAACGTCGTGTCCGAAACCCCGTCGACATACCGTTGGGTGTATGTTTTGTGATCTTGTACCTACCTGATCTGACAATAAGGGAGTAGGTGCGTGTGGGAACTTTGGTGCACCCCTGCAGGGTTAAATCTTTTCGAGAAGACGTGTCCACGGTTATGGACGACTTGGAGCACATTTCTCGATCATAGACAACTATAACTAATGTTTACTATTATAATTTGACTTTTATCTGACATGACTAGTAAGTTGGATAACCACCATGGAAAGAATGACTAAAATTGCCAACCGTGTGAGTTTCCTCGGCTTGACTTCCTCGTTTGTTCTCGAGGGGTAAATACCAGGATGAGTATGATTGGTGGTAGTAACAGGTTGGTTCCAAATAGGTATTTCTTATCCCTCTCTGATAGCCGACATTTGTATCGAGTCTCTATAGGTTGTTTAGTGCATGCTTCGCCACCGCTTCAGTCCACCATATCTATGTAGGCGAGGACCGCTGAATTCTAAGACTTGCCGTGTACTGGCCTCAGACGACCGGCTTTTTCCTTTTTTGTCGGCACCCCTTTTGTTTAAGCAGGTTTTGAGATCGACGTCGTTAGAAGGGTTACCCTTCCGGCTTGGCCTGGGCAGGGTTATGGACGTCATTGGTTATTCTTTAGGGCTCTTAGCCCAATTTGCATCTTGTCCGTACTTGGATGATGTATCGTTTTCAAGGTGATTTGTATCTTTGTACTGAATATCTGTATTCTTGACTCTTTGAGTCGTTGTATATATTTCTGTTGGTTCCATCGTTGACTATTGTGTAACGATATTACTTCGTTTTCCACCCGCACGCAAGTGCCTGGTGGGCACCTTTGAATCGTTTCTATGCGGGTTTGGCGGGAATCGCTAAAACTTGCATAGGGTCGATCTGAGGGTGTTACAGAGTGGTATCAGAGCTCAGTAGTTACGATACCCCACTGGTCAAACCTGTAGGATAAACTAGCTAACGGACGTTGTAGAGTGTCAAAACTATTTTGGAAAATCGGTTGGATAGATCTGATTAGGTCTGTTTTTACTCCTTACCCCTCTGCTATTCTCCTCTTACCTTTGTGTGATTTGAATCTGCTCTCTTATATTTTCTTCGAGTCCAGGAATTCTCGTGGTTGGGTTTCTGTTGTACCTTCAGGGTTTCGCTTCCATCCTCTTGTAACGGTGCTTCGACAGCCGGTCATCATGCTATCTGAGGAAGTTTTCCTCTATTATACCTTTCAGTGGACCAAAAATCCACTAATTTTTTTCTTTGTATCCTCTGATGTTTACCAACGCGACGATATCATCTACGTCAGAACCGATGAAGAGCCTACATCATTCTTTTGTTTCCGAAACTCAATTGTCGAGATCTTTAGTCTGATTCCCGAGAGTTGGTTACATAATTCCACTATTCATGTGCAGAGTAATGCTTTGGGTGCGCGATGGACTGATCACCATCCGAATACCCTTATCATTCGCTCTTGTACATTGAATCGGTGGATCAAGCAATTTTACTCCTTCCACCGAAGTTAGAGGTGGCCTTATCTTTTGAGACCTTTATCTTCTTCTTGTTTCTCCGAAGTGTTCTATAAACATGAACAACGGCTTGTTGGTGGTGTCACTTGTGACGAGTAAGAATCTTTGTTAGTGGTGTTGCGAAGATCTACATGATACGAGAAGATTATAATCGTCGGCCTTCTTTCCTATACCATGAGGCGGATCTCGAGGGCGAGATCCATTTTTAGTGGTGTCGGATTGTAGCACCCCGGGTAAACCCTAATTATAATATCGCCTGTTGTCACCTATTTGGTGCACCATCATTGCATCATGCATTTATTTTGCCACTCAAAATATTTTAACTAAAGCTATTTTTGTTTAATACAATACCTCTCCTCTTGTTTCAAAACAAAATCCTATATTTATCTGCTAAACTATTTGCTAAAAATATTTAAAACAAATCAAAACAAAAGAAAATGTCTTATCAAAATAAATAAACCTAAACCTGGACCTAGACCTAAACCAGCCAGGCCCAAAAGGCTCAGCCGGTAGATCAAATCCTAGCCTAACCCTAACCTGACCCCTCACCCCACTCCCTCTCCCAGCCGCCACCCACTCACTGGCCTTACGACGCACGCCTGACACCCCATAGCGAGATCCCACCGCGTACAGACGCAGTAACCCCCTCTCAGACTCCGGACCCACCTAGCGGACCCAACCCCACCTCGCTCACGTCCACCTCTTCCCCGCAACCCCTTTTCCCCTCGCGTCCTCCTTCTCCCTTATAGGAGGGCGACACCGCCGCCGTGCCGCCGGTCGACCTCATCCGCCGATCCGCAGTTCCCTCGCCGCGGCACCTCTGCTGCGCCGCCGCCTTGCCTTCCCCTGCCCGATCTCCTCGTCTGTTGCCTCACGCTGGACGCCCACGGCCCCCTCTCCATCGGACCCCAGCTTCCCGGCCGCCCCTGCCGCACGTTGCCATGGGCCTCCTCTGAAGGGAATATGCCCTGAGAGGCAATAATAAAGTGTTTATTATGTGTATTCCAAATATATGATAGATGTTTATTTTGCATGCTATAATTGTATTAATACGGAAACGTTAATACATGTGTGTTTAATAAACAAACAAAAAGTTCCTAGTTATGCCTCTCTCATAAACTAGCTCGTTGATTAACAAGATGATCAAGGTTTCCTGATCATGGACATTGGATGTTGTTAATAACGGGATCACAACATTAGTGTAATGGTGTGATGAACATTCATCCGAAGTATAGCATTAGGATCAAAGTCATTGAGTTTATATTGCTATAACAACTTACGAAGTGATCCTTATCCTTAGACCATGAGATCATGTCAATCACTAACACCTAAGAGTTTCTTGATAACATCAAACGTCACACCGTAGCAGGTGATTATAAAGATGGATTCGAACTAATAAAGTGTTATGTTGAGGCTCATGGATCGAGAGTGGAATTTGTTCATCCCGATGACTGATAGATATACTCCGGGCCCTCTCGGTGATGTCACATTGATTAGCTTGCAAGTGATTTGATCACTAGAATGTTATATCACAGAACGAGAAAAGAGTGCATGTCTCAGAATTGAGATCAAACTAGGTATGGAGATACCGATGATAGAATCTCGGACATGTAATATATCGTGAAACAAAGGATTAAGATACTAGCGTAAAGGTTCCGACGATCACAAGAAAGTCATCGAATGTGTGGGAGTCGATGGGTCTCCGGATCCCGCTTCGATTATTGATCCGAGAGGGGTCTCGATCATGTCCGCATTATTCATGAACCATAGGGTGACACACTTAAGAGACATCGACATCCAATTGGAGCAAATGTTTCATGAAAAGAATGAACAAGCGCAGGAATTTATTTCACTAGATACGAACAAAGTTTTGGGTGAAATTGCATAAAGTGGTTATGCATGTGAAATAGAATTCTAGCAAGGTTATTTGTGAATGTTTGTCATTAAAGTAATTGACAAAATTCTGAATAAAATAAAAGAGTTTTAGTTAATGAGAGTTTGCATTAAATTTGGTGGAAATTTAATGGGAATTTGAGTGGACTTTTGAGTGGAGGAATTTAAAGGGCATTTTGTGAGTGGAGTGTCCACCACATGAATGAAGGAGGAGGGGGCAGCCCCATGGCGCGCCACCCCCTTGGGTGCCCCCCTTCCTCCTATAAAAGGAGCCCCCTCCTCACTTGTCTCTCCCACCTCCTCGTGAAGGATCTCTCTCCCCCTCTAGAATTTATCCCCCATGGTCTCGGACTAGCGCGATACATGTTCCTGGTGGCTATTCGGAAGAAAGAGTTGTGCTCACCGCATCACTGGAGCGAGGAGGCTGAGGTTGCTCGGTGCCTTGAACGTGTGAAAGCACGGATGCGTTCTTGACGGCGGTGCTAGGACTTCCTCTCGATCTTGAGATCGGCAAGAGATCGCTTACATCAACCACGAGTTGAACTCAGCTTTGTCGGTCTTCAAGGGTATGTTCTCTACGGATATACATCCGCTCGTTGTTTGTATCTAGTAGATAGATCTTGGTATATAGTTCACATCGTAGGAAAATTTTGTTTTCTATGTCGCGAACCCTCAAAGGGTATCGAGCCGGATCTATGCGTAGATACTTTACACGGGTAGTACACATACGAGTATGTGGGCGATGATCATGTTGTTGCTCCTTTGTTGTAATTTTGGATATTGGTGGCATAGTGGGATGAAGCGGCGACAAACTTTACATGTCCTCGCACATGAGACCTGTTCCACGCTTGACATGCAACTAGTTTGCATAAGTGGCTAGCGTGTCTGTCTCTCCTCTGTAGTCAATATCTATTTTGGTGAGTTGTCAACAATTTGATTATCCTCGTTGTGGTTCATGTTCGTAGGTAAGAAAGGTTCTATCTCGAAAGCCCTAAGCCACGTAAAACTTGCAATGGATAAATTAGAGGCGTCTAGTTTAGATTGTTGTTGGGCTGGTGTTATGATATGGTAGTGTTGTAAGTAGAAGTATGAGATGATACTCTTACAACACACATAGCGTGTAAAATCCATAGACCTTGTATTTACACATATAGGTATGATAGTGATCATACCACGATGCACATGATAGAGATCATCTGCGGGAACCATATAATTTCACTAATAAACATATGATGTTTGATAGCATTTTATATTGCTTGTTTAGCGCTTTGTTAGCATAATAAGATGATCCCTCATTTAAATATCAAGATAAGAATGTGTTCTTCCTTTAGTATGCACCGATTATGTTTTCGTCGCTCCAAGACATCACGTGATGATCGGGTGTTCTTGGATCCACGACCATATTTCGGGTGTAAAACAGTTACACACGAATACTAAGGTTCTAACTTGGCGAGCCTATCATGTACGACATGGCCTCGAACACGGACCGAAAGGTTAAGCATGAGTCATATAGTTGATATGATGCCCATTTGATGCTCGCCTTTGAAGCTATCCGACTCACGTGATGATCGGACTTGGTGTAGTGGATTTGGTTCATGTAATCACCAAAAGGCACGAGGGATGTCGTTTTTGAGTGGGAGTTCATTCGTAATATAGATTAGTTGAACTCAATCTATCATACACTTAGTCTAAACTTTACAAATTCTGTAGATGGCACCACCGCTTTTAATTTCAATGTGTTCATGGAGAAAGAGAAACTAGCAGCGAGCGGTAGCAACTTTAGAATGGGCCATGAATTTGAGGATTCTCCTTTCACGCACAAAAGCAATATGTGCTAGAAGCGCGTTAGGCCCCCACCTTTGATGATTCCCCGACGAGGAGAAGAATGTCTATCGACTTCGGCGGAGGACCACAACTTAGTTCATTGCATATTGTATGGGCTAGAGCCGAACTTCAAAGCGTTTGAAAACGGCAATGCATTTGATACAATGGGTGAGTTGAAAATGATTTTCGACACACATGTCTGCTGTGAGAGCTACAACGCCGTAAAAGTTCTTTAGTCATGATGGAAGAGCACATTCGTTAGTGAGCATGTACTCAAGATGTCGGGTTACGCCGATAAGCTTGTGTCCTTGGGAATATCGATTCCCATTGACTTAGGCATCCATCATGTTCTGCAGTCGCTGCCACCTAGCTATAAGAGCTTCGTGATGAACTATAATATGCAAGGCATGAAGAAGTCTCTCCCCGAGATTCTGTCAATGCTTAAAACTGCAGAAGTGGAGATCAAAAAGGAACATCAAGTGTTGATGATCAATAGGAACACTGGTTTCAAGAAAGACAAGAAGGGAAAATGGAAGGGAAGTAAGGGCGGCAAGCCTGTTGTCGCGCCTGAAAAGAAACCCCGAGTTGGACCTAAGTCTGATTCCGAGTGCTACTATTGTAAGGGGACTGGCCACTAGAAGAATCGCCCCAAGTATCCGCGCATAAGAAGGCCGCAAGGCAAACAAAGGTATATATGATATACATGTTATAGATGTGTACTTGACTAGTGCTCGCAGAGCACCCGGTATTTGATACCGTTCGCCTAATATTTGTAACTCGAATCGTTTTGAGGAACAAGCGACCGCTAGCAAGGTGAGGTCAAGATGCGTGTCAATGGATCAAGCGTTGATGTGATCGCCTTCGGAACGCTGCCTCTCCACTTACCGTCGGGATTAGTTATAAACTTGAATAAATGTTATCTGGTGCCTGCACTGAGCATGAACATTGTATCTGGATCGTGTTTGATGCGAAGTGGTTATTCATTTAAATCCGAGAACAATGGTTGTTCCATTTATATGAATGAAATCTTTTATGGTCATGCACCGATGATGAATGGTTTATTTCTATTAGATCTCGATGATAATGTTACACATATTCATAATGTTGATGCTAAAAGGATTAAACTTAATGATGATATATCCGCATATATGTGGCAATCGCTGCCGTCTAGGTCATATTGGCGTTAAACGATGAAGAAGCTCCATTCGGATGGACTTTTGGAATCACTTGATTATGAATCATTTGATACATGTGAGCCATGCCTTATGGGCAAGATGACTAGAACGCCATTTTCGGTTCAATGGAGCAGGCGATGATTTATTGGAAATCATACATTACGATGTATGTGGTCCAATGAGTGTGTCGTGAGGTGGATATCGTTATTTTGTTACTTTAACGGATGATTTGAGTAGATACGGTTATATCTACTTGATGAAACACAAGTCTCAAACCTTTGAAAAGTTCAAGGAATTTCAATGAAGTGGAAAATCATCGTAATAGAAAGATCAAATTTCTACGATCCGACCGTGGAGGTGAGTATCTAAGTTCTGAGTTTAGCACTCACATGAAAGAGTGTGGAATTGTTTCACAACTCACACCGCCGGAACACCACAAAAATGGTGTGTCGGAACGTCGAATCGTACTTTATTAGATATGGTTCGATCTATGATGTCTCCGACGGACTTGCCGTTGTCATTTTGGGGTTATGCACTAGAAACCGCTGCATTCACTTTAAATCGGGCACCATCTAAATCCGCTGAAAAGACACCGTATGAATTGTGGTTTGGAAACAAACCTAAGCCATCATTTCTTAAAGTTTGGGGATGCGATGTTTATGTGAAGAAACTTCAACCGGATAAACTCGAATCCAAAGCGGAAAAATGCGTCTTCATAGGATACCCTAAAGAAACTATTGGGTATTCCTTCTATCACAGATCCGAGGGCAAGGTTTTTGTGTTAAGAATGGATCCTTTCTAGAGAAAGAGTTTCGCAAAGGTGTGAGTAGTCGGAAGGTAGAACTCAAGAGGTTGGAACCTTCTCTTCAAAGTATGGCGAGTAGCGCAATGGAAGTTGTTCCGAGTTGGCTCCACTCATTGAAGAGGTAACTAATGATAATGATCATGAAACTCCGAAGAGAGTACTACCGAACCTCGCAGTCAAACAGACGCGGTAGCTCCCGAAAGACGGAAATCTGTCATGAATTTCATGGTTGATGAAAATGATGACCTCGCGACGTATGAAGAAGCGATGATGAGCCAGGATTCCAACAAATGGTTAGAATCCATGAAATCCGAGATGGAATCCATGTATGAAAATCAAGTTTGGAACTTGGTGGAATTACCTCACGACCAAAGGCCGTGGAGAACAAATGGATTTTCAAAAGGAAAACTCGATGTCGATGGTAATGTGACCGTCTATAAAGCTCGACTTGTCGCAAAGGGGTTTCGACAAATTCAAGGAGTTAACTACGATGATACTTTCTCCCGTAGCGATGCTAAAGTCGATTAGGATTATGTTAGCAATTCTGCATATTTCGATTATGAGATATGGCGATGGATGTCAAAACCGCGTTTCTCAATGGTAATATTGAAGAAGAGTTGTATATGATACAACCAAAGGGTTTTGTCGATCCTAAGGATGCTAACAAGGTGTGCAAGCTTCACGATCCATCTATGGATTGAAGCAAGCATCACGGTTGGAATCTCCGCTTTGATGAGGTGATCAAAGAGTTTGGATTTGTCCAAACTTATGGAGAAGCTTGTATTTACAAGAAAGTGAGTGGAGCAATGTGGCATTTACGATATTATATGTGGATGACATATTATTGATCTAAATGATATAGATCTTTAAACAGTGTTAAAAGTTATCTAAACAAAGAATTTTCAATGAGGTACCTAGGTGAAGTGTCATACATATTAGGCATAAAGATCTATAGAGATAGATCTAGGCGCCTAATAGGGCTATCGCAGTACATACCTTGATAAGATTTTAAAGAAGTTTAAATGGACGAAGTAAGAAGGGTTCTTACCTATGTTGCAAGGCAAGACATTGAGTAAGACTCAAAGTCCGGCGAAAGAAAGAGAGATAATGGACAAAGTCCCTATGCTTCACCCATAGGCTCTATAATGTACGCCATGCTATGTACAAGACCGGATGTGGCACATGCTATTAGTTTGACTAGTAGGTACCAATCGGATCCGTGTTGAACATCGATAGGTCAAGAATATCCTTAAGTACTTACGAAGAACTAAGGATATGTTTCTTGTATACGGAGGTGAAGAAGAGCTCGTCGCTAAGTGTTATGTCGACGCTAGCTTTGACACCGATCCGGATGACTCTATGTCTAAATCCGGATATGTATTTCTCATGAATGGCGGAGCGGTTAGTTGGAGGAGCTCCAAACAACCTGTGGTAGCGGGATCAACAACGGAGGCCGAATATGTTGCTGCTTCAGAAGTGGCTCAGGAAGCAGTTTGGATGAAGGAGTTCATATCCGAACTAGGAGTGGTGGCAAATGCGTTGGACCCAATGGTGATCTATTGTGACAACAATGGTGCCATTGCCAATGCCAAGAGCCAAGGTCTCACAAGCATTCCAAGCATATTACACTGTTTCACTCCATCCATGAGCATGTCAAGGATGGAGATATAAAGATTTGTAAGTACATATGGATCTCAATGTAGATCCGTTGACTAAACCTCTCCCTAGAGCAAAACATGATCAACACCGTAACTCAATGGGTGTTAGATTTATCACTATGTAACTAGATTATTGTCTCTAGTGCAAGTGGGTGATCAAGGAATATGCCCCGAGAGGCAATAATAAAGTGTTTATTATGTATTCCAAGTATATGATAGATGTTTATTTTGCATGCTATAATTGTATTAATGAAACGTTAATACATGTGTGTTTAATAAACAAATGTAAAGTTCCTAGTTATGCCTCTCATAAACTAGCTCGTTGATTAACAAGATGATCAAGGTTTCGATCATGGACATTGGATGTTGTTAATAACGGATCACAACATTAGTGTAATGGTGTGATGAACATTCATCCGAAGTATAGCATTACGATCAAAGTCATTGAGTTTATATTGCTATAACAACTTAAGTGATCCTAATCCTTAGACCATGAGATCATGTCAATCACTAACACCGGAAGAGTTTCTTGATAACATCAAACGTCACACAATAGGTGATTATAAAGATGGATTCAGAACTAATAAAGTGTTATGTTGAGGCTCATGGATCGAGAGTGGAATTTGTTCATCCCAATGACGGATAGATATACTCAGGGCCCTCTCGGTGATATCACATTGATTAGCTTGCAAGCAAGTGATTTGATCACTAGAATGTTATATCACAGGAACGAGAAAAGAGTGCATGTCGGTAACGAGATCAAACTAGGTATGGAGATACCGATGATCGAATCTCGGACATGTAATATATCGTGAAACAAATGGATTAAGATACTAGCGTAAAAGGTTCCGACGATCACAAGAAAGTCATCGTTGAATGTGTGGAGTCAGTATGGGTCTCCAGATCCCGCTTCTGATTATTGATCCGAGAGGGGTCTCGATCATGTCAGCATTATTCACGAATCATAGGGTGACACACTTAAGAGACACCGACATCCAATTGGAGCAAATGTTTCAGGCCGAAAGAATGAATGTTTAGGAATTTATTTCACTAGATACCAAACGGGTTTTCGGGTGAAAATGCATAAAGTGGTTATGCATGTGAAATAGAATTCTAGCAAGGGGTTATTTGTGAATGTTTTTCATTAAAGTAATTGACAAAATTCTGAATAAAATAAAAGAGTTTTATTTAATGAGAGTTTGCATTAAATTTGGTGGAAATTTAATGGGAATTTGAGTGGACTTTTGAGTGGAGGGAATTTAAAGGGCATTTTGTGAGTGGAGTGTCCACCCACATGAATGAAGGGAGGGGCAGCCTCATGGCGGCCACCCCTTGGGTGCCCGCCTCCTCCTATAAAGGAGCCCCTCCTCACTTGTCTCTCACACCTCCTCGTGAAGGATCTCTCTCCCCCTCTAGAATTTATCCCCCATGGTCTCGGACTAGCGAGATACATGTTCCCGGTGGCTATTCGGCAAGAAAGAGTTGTGCTTCCGCTACATCGCTGGAGCGAGGAGGCGGAGGTTGCTCGGTGCCTCGAATGTGTGTGCGAGCACGTATGCGCTGCTGATTTGCGGCGCTAGGACTTCCTCTCGATCTTGAGATCAGCAAGAGATCGTCTACATCAACCATGAGTTGAACTCGTTAAGCTTTGTCGGTCTTCAAGGGTATGTTCTCTACGGATATACATCCGCCCGTTGTTTGTATCTAGTAGATAGATCTTGGTATATAGTTCACATCGTAGGAAATTTTTTGTTTTCTATGCTACGAACCCTACATCCTCCGTGACGACCCTAGCCCGGGCCTCCTCTCTCCGCTGCAGGGATCCTCCGCCGCCGTGCTCCCTGTGCCTCGCCGTCGAGCCACCCTTGCCAGTCCTCGCCGCTTCCTTAAGCTGCAGCAGCCGTCCGGTGAGCCGCTCAGAGCTTATCCTTCGCGCCTCCCGCCATGATTCCTTCCCCACTGCAGTCGTCTTCCCGATGCGCCTCCTCGAGGCTTGGCCACCTCGATAGTGCCTGCGGCCTCTAGCTCGGCCTCGATCCCGCGTCTAGCACCTTCGCCTCTCTAGGCTTGAATTTGCTCGAGAGCACGAGCTCGTTTTCTTCAGAGGGTAAACATGTTGGTGGGCACCTCCTGTTGTGTATCTCTCCTTTGGTTCCTGTGTGTCTTTAGTGGTGTAAAATGTTGATTCTACGTTGTTGATGTTTGGTTGTGAGGAGGTAGAGTACATATGATGCGACGATGGTATGTGGTGGTGTGCTACAGATGATGTGAAATGTGAAGGGTTTCGCAGCATAGTAAATCAAAAAAATTCTACGGATGTGAACGGGAAAGCCAAGATCTAATCTAGGAGATGTAATCAACGAGAGGGGTAGATGAGATCTTTATACCCTTTAAGAAATCGCACTGCGGAACATTCAACAGAACGTGGTTGATGTAGTCGTACTAGCCTTCTCCTCCTCACAATCCAATCCGATCCAACGCCGCAAGTGGCGACGCCTCCGAGAGATGCACACGTATGGCACCGCGACGTCACCTCCTTCCTCGGTCCAGCAAGTGGGGTGGAGATATAGATTGGATCTACTGACCTGACGCGTGGTGCAAGGTGGAGAGTTTCGGGCAGGCTTCGCCACGCACAATGGGAGAGAGAGAGAGAGGTAGGGCAGCAGCTGGCGGCTAGGGTTTGGGGTGGAGGGAGGGTGCGCCCCCTGCCCACCTTATATAGGGGCTGGCTGGCCCCCTTGCCCCTCCTCTAAGCCCTAGGGCCGGCGGCCACAAGGGTGGAGTAGGGGGCAAGTCTTCCCCCCCCCTTCTAGAAGGTCCCCTAGGGTTTTGGCCGGCTGGGCCTATGGGGCCTTGTTCCCCTGGCCCAATGCGGCCAGGGCACTCCCTCGTAGGCCCACGCCCCCCTCCAACAAGTGGGGCCACGTTGTTCCCACTTCGAAAGCTTCTAGAACCTTCCGGTACAATACCGAACATTCCGAAACAATTCTGAATTCCAAAAACTGCTTTCCTTTATATGAATCTTATTCTAGGACCATTCCTAACCTCTCGTGATGTCCCGGATCTCATCCGAGACTCAACAAAACTCATAAACCAATTATCCATTCTATCCTAGCGTCGAGGCACGTTAAGTGTGTGACCCTACGGATTCGAGAATATGCAGACATGATCTTCTATCAATAATCAACAGCGGGATCTGGAAACTCATATTGACTCCCACATATTCATCGATGATCATATCGGATGAACCACGATGCCAGGATTCAATTAATCCCATATATATATTCCCTTCGTCACGCGATATTTTACTTGCCCGAGATTCGATCGTTGGTATCGGTATAGCTAGTTCAATCTCGTTCACAGCAAGTACTTTACTCATTCCGTAATCCAATATCACTTTGTGATTAACTCCTTAACCATGTTCTTGCAAGCGGTGTTGATATCGATTACCGAGTGGGCCCGAAGTATATCTCTCCGACTTGGGAGGGATAAATCCCATCTCGATACATACAACCCAACAAGTACTTTCCGATCACCTAAGAGACATCTTTATGATCATCGTCTCATAGGATGACGTTTGATGACCTCAAAGCTTTCTTCCGATACCAGGGAGTTGCATTATCTCATTTTCTAAGGAATACAATATTTGACATAAGAAAAATCTTAGCAAAGATGAACATGATGACACGATCTAATTGCTCTGCTTGATTTGGGTATGTCCATCATATCATTCTCCCAATGACATGATCTCATTATTAATCGACAACTCATGTCTATGGTTAGGAAACCTTAACCATCATTAATCAATGAGCTAGTCCATAGAGGCGTACTAGGGACGCAGTGTTGTTCATAAACCACACAAGTATCAAAGTTTCCGCTTAATACAATTCTAGCATGGAATATAAACTTTATCGTGAACAAGAATTATAATAATAACATCTTTATTATTGCCTCTAGGGCATAATTCCAACAGTCTCCCACTTGCACTAGAGTCAATAATCTAGTTTACATCTGGTAACAATCTAACACCCATGGCATTAAGGTCCTGATCATGTTTTGCTCGTGGAAGAGGTTTAGTCAACGGATCTGTGACATTCAGATCCGTATGTACTTTGCTAATCTTCAGATCTCTATCTGTTATATAATCTCGAATTATATGAAATCGGCGGTTGATGTGCTTGGTATTTGGATGATATCTTGGTTCCTTAGCCAATGCTATGGCGTTAGTGTTGTCGCACAATATCTCCAGTGGGTCCAAGGCACTTGGAACCACACCAAGCTCAGTGATGAAGTTCCTGATCCAAACTCCTTCACTTGACGCTTCTGCAACAGCCATGTATTCCGATTCTACTATAGATCCTGCGATCACGCTTTGCTTGCAGCTTCCAGCTCACAGCTCCTCCATTCAAAATATAAATGTATCCTTTCTGATATTTAGAATCATCCGGGTCGGTGTCGAAACTAGCGTCGACGTAACCTTTTACGACGAGCTACTCATCACCTCCATAGACCAAGAACATTTCTTTAGTCCTATTTAAATACTTTAGGATGTTATTTACGGCTGTCCAGTGTTCCACTCCTGGATCACTTTGGTATCTGCTCGTCAAACTAAGAGCATTGGACACATCTGGTCTAGTACACAGCATGGCATACATGATAGAACCTATGGCCGAGGCATATGGCACTTTGCTCATGGTTTCTCTATCGTTTACCGTAGCTGGACACTGAGCCTTGCTCAATATCTTACCTAACAACATGGGCACTGAACCTTTCTTTGCCTTACCCATTCTGAACCTTTTCAGAACTTTGTATAGATATGTACTTTGGCTTAAAGCTATTAGGCGTATTTGTCTATCTCTATAGATTTTGATGCCTAATATATAAGCAGCTTCTCCTAGGTCTTTCATTGAAAAACATTTGTTCAAATAACTCTTCACATCGTTAAGCATATCAATGTTATTTCCAATAATCAATATGTCATCCACATATAGTACTAAAAATATCACCGAGCTCCCACTCACTTTCTTGTAGATACAATCTTCGTAGCAATTTGGAACAAATCCAAAGCTCTTGATCACTTGATCAAAATGAAGGTTCCAACTCCGAGATGCTAGATTCACTCCATAAATGGAACGTTGAAGTTTGCACACCTTATCAGCATCCTTAGGATCGACAAAACCTTCGGGTTGCATCATATACAACTCTTCATCAATGTTGCCATTAAGGAACGCAGTCTTGACATCCATCTGCCATATTTCATAATCATGAAACGTAGCAATTGCTAATAAAATCCGAATGGACTTAAACATCGCTACGGGAGAGAAAGTCTCATCGTAGTCAACACCTTGAACTTGTCGAAAACCTTTCACGACAAGCCGTGCTTTATAAACAGTAACATTACCATCTGCGTCCGTTTTCCTTTTGAAAATCCATTTGCACTCAACGGCCTTTCGGTCGCTAGGAGCGTCCACCAAAGTCCATACTTGGTTTTCGCTCATGGATCCCAATTCGGATTTCATGGCCTATAGACATTTCTCAGAGTCTGAGCTCATCATTGCTTCCTCATAGTTCGCAGTTTCACTGTTGTCTACCAACAAGACAGTTAAGACAGGGTTACCGTACCACTCAGGAGGGGCACGTGACCTTGTCGACCTGCGACATTCAGTAGTAGCATCATACAAAGCTTCATGATCCTCGTCATTAGCTTCCTCTATTGTTGGTGCAGACGACATTGGAACAATTTCAGGTGCTGCGCTGCTCTCCAACTCAAGAGAAGGTTCAATAACCTCGTCTAGCTCTACTTTCCTCCCACTCACTTCTTTCGAGAGAAACTCCTTCTCAAGAAAGGATCCGTTCTTTGCGACAAACACTTTGCCTTCGGATATGTGGTAGAAGGTATACCTAATCGTTTCCTTAGGGTATCCTATGAAGACGCATTTCTCCGCTTTGGGTTCGAGCTTGTCCGGCATCAACTTCTTGACGTAAGCTTCGCATCCCCAAACTTTAAGATACGACAACTTAGGTTTAGCACCAAACCATAGTTCATGCGGTGTCGTCTCAACGGATTTAGATGGTGCCCTATTTAAAGTGAATGCAGCGGTTTCTAATGCATAACCCCAAAATGATAACGAAAAATCTGTAAGAGACATCATCGATCGCACCATATCTAATAGAGTTCGATTCCTGCTCGTACACACCATTGCGCTGTGGTGTTCCGGTGGCGTGAGTTTAAACGATTCCGCTTGCCTTAAGATGCGTGAGAAAATCATAACTCAAATATTCACCTCCACGATCGGATCGTAGAAATTTAATTTTCTGTTACGATGGTTTTCCACGCTCGAAATTCTTTGAACTTTTCAAACGTTTCAGATTTATGTTTCATTAAATAGATATACCCATATCTACTTAAGTCATCAGTAAAAGTGAGAAAATAGCGATATCCACCGCGCGTCGAAACACTCATTGGTTCGCATACATCGGTATGTATGATTTCCAACAAGTCCGTTACTCTCTCCATTATTCTAGAGAACGGGGTTTTGATCATCTTGCCCATGAGGCACGGCTCGCACGTGTCAAATGATTCAAAATCAAGAGACTCCAAAAGTCCATCAGAATGGAGTTTCTTCATGCGTTTTACACCAATATGACCTAGACGGCAGTGCCACAAATAAGTTGAATTATCACTATCTACTTTGCATCTCTTAGCCTCAATGTTATGGATGTGTGTTTCATTGCTTTCGAGATTCAGAAGAAATAAACCATTCATAGCAGGTGCATGACCATAAACAATGTTACTCATATAAATAGAACAACCATTATTCTCCGATTTAAATGAATAACCGTCTTGCAATAAACACGATCAAGATATGATGTTCATGCTCAACGCAGGCACATAATAACATTTATTAAGGTTACCGAATGTAAAACTAAGGAGAGCGTGCCGACGGCCATCACATCAACTCTTGATCTGTTGCCAACGCGCATCGTCACCTCATCCCTCGCTAGCCGCCGTCTATTCTGTAGCTCTTGTTTCGAGTTACAAATATTAGCAACTGAACCAGTATCAAATACCCAGGCACTACAACGAGCGCTAGTAAGGTAAACATCAATAACATGTATATCAAATATACCTTTAATGGTGCCAGCCTTCTTGTCCGCTAAGTATTTCGGACAGTTGCGCTTCCAGGGACCCTTGTCCTTGCAATAGAATGTGGCATCCCGCCAAAACCACTACTAGAAAATCGCGTTGAATTTGTGCATTGCATCGTCATCATCATATGTTGTTTGTCTAAACTATTTCGCAAAGCCCGTTTTGTTTTCTAAAACGCCCCATCTTTATTCAAACGCCAAACCCCGGGTGCTGCCGGGTATTTTATTTGTCTAAAAACCACTTGCAAAAGTTCATCGCAAATTAAATAAAATCTTTAATTATTTTAGCGGGGGCAGTCGAACGGGCCGTTTCGACCCGAACGACCACCCCCAGGATTTTACAAACGGCCCACCTAATCGGCCCCTTCTACATCCTAAAGCTACCTATTAATCTACCCAACCCGCTGGCCACATCACTCCCTCCAATAGCCATGTGCCACCTCACCCTCTCCCTATCCCCCAACCAACCAGACAATGCCACATCACTCCCTCACCCCATCCATCTCTCCTCTCTCTCAACCCACCAGCACACACCACTCACACGCACGCGGGCCTCTCCCCTCTCCTGCCCAAGCGTGGCCCCAAACCGAGACGACACACCCAAAGATCGCTCCAACCCCCCGCGCCATCCTCCCGGGATCACTGCCCGGCCCCACTCTCCTCTCCTCATGGCGCACCAAGACCTTCCCCTGCGCCCACCCCCGTCTTCCTCCCGCCTCTCCCCTCTCTGTGCCCAGGCCATCGCCATTAACCTCCTGGGCCATGACCGTGCCCCCACCTCCTCTGAGCCTCCCGCCGCCGCCTGAGCCCGCTTTTCCTTCCTCTCCTTCACGTCCCCGCCATCCTCGGCTCCGCCCTCACTGCTTCCCCTCTCGCTACCTCACCTCAAGGCTTGCCCTTCCTGGCCCTCCGCTCCTTGGTTTACACTGCCACCACTTTCTTCAGAAGGCCATTGCATCGTGCCTCGACGTCTCTCTGTGAAGCTTCGCCTCGCTCCGCCGAGCCAAGGCTTCACTGCCAAGGCGCCCGCCAGGCCTTCCACCTTGCCCTTGACTGCTCACCGCCCATCCGCGCCGCCAAGCCAGAGCCTTGCCGCCATGCCATGTTCGCCCGAGCACGCTCTGTCTCACTGGCGCTGCCCTGGCCGCCTCCTTCGCCTGGCGACTCCGTTCCTCTGGGAGCTCGGGCCTCCTCGGCTCACCGCTCACCACTGCCTCACCCGGCGCCGCCAGGCGGCTCCGCCTCGACAGCGCCGCCACGGTCGCCTCGCCTGCTCCCTCTTCTCCGGTGGCGCCCTCGAGCCAGCGGTCGCCGTCTGCCTCCCTTGTCGGGGCCCTCCCCGCTGACCACGCCACCGACCGCCGATCGCCGCGCCCATGCGTCTCCTCCGGCCAGACCTGCGACCTCTGCGAGAGCGAGACGAATAGTAGTAAGCTGCCACCACCGAGGCAACCTCCGCGTCTTCACCATGCGTGCGATGCCGATCCGAACGCCAAGTACGACCCTCGGACGCCAAAACCCGAACCCTCGGACGCCATGATCTCCCTCACGGAATCCGAAGCGCGGACCCGCCAAGACCCTCGCAACGGCAAGGTCAACCCCGGGAACCCGAAAATATCGGCCGACAAGATCTCCAGCATGGATAAGATGCCAGACCCCGAAGACCGATCCCGGCGACCCACATGCGACAAGACCTTCGCCCCGAATGCGGAATCGAGAACCCGAACGCCAAGAACGCCGAGGCGGATACGACAAGCACTTCACCCCGGATGCGTCAAGTACTCCTCGAGGACGCCGAGTACTTCCCCCGGGCATCGAGACCCTGGACGACAAGTTCTCCATCTTGTATCCGAACCTCGCCGATCCCGGAGTCCGAGAACGTTTCCGTCGAACCCCGGACCCTGAGACCGACCCCGAACCCCGGAACCCCAAGTTCGTCGAGACCCCCCTAATGTGTGAACCCCTTCCCGAAACCTTATTTTATAACATAATATAACTTGTCGCATATTAAATGGTCTTGCATGCATACATTCATGTGGTTTGGGGGCCTTATGCCGATTCACTTTATAATTAATATGGGGCCCATATATGCAAATCTAGTCTCATATTGGCCTCATTTAACTTGGTGTAGCAACCGATATATTCTGCCTTGTTAAACAACATTTAATTTGCGGGTAACTAAACAACTTGAACCGCTTAATAATTGTCGGACCCGTTCCGCTTAATATGACCTAATTGCATCGCACCTGCCATGTCATTCATCATACATGCATCATGCCGATCTTCGCCGTTGTATTAAATATTGCATCCGTGTTTCTTCTAGTGTTTTGCTTCTTGGCGGATAAGGCCGTTGAGTTGATGTGAGTTCGCCCGATCTTGGTTGAACCCTTCGACAATGTTTTCAAAGCAGCATCTCCCTTTCTACCTATCTTACTTTTATAGTATTTACTTCCTCCTGTTGATCTATTGCTATCTGTGTTGCGATGCTTTAGTTCCTGCACTCGTGATATACCGTGCCCCTATATTGCCTTGGACACATCCTATTACTGTTGTTTGGTAGATAGTTGGACTTATGCGTCATAGTCGCTTGCTCAAGTCTTGCTCGTCCAAAGGCTACGATTGTTGATGTATTGCCGCATGTTGATGTTGGAGACGATCATAGTTTTACTTATCGTTCACTTTAATTCTGTTTAACAACTAAAATTGAAGTAAGCAGGCATCGGTGGGTGATAGATAATATTTGGTTTCATACCACTTGTGTCCGTGAGGACCCAGTACGATACATTCCTTGTTTTATCGCTATTATCCACATCCGGGAGGTATATGGACCCCGAGCGAGCTTGATTCGGTCTTATTTCTTGGGGCCACAAACTAGTTTGAGGTTTTATTTATGATCCCGCACTTATGCCATGCTACTTATGTATTTACGATTGTGCGAGAGCACCTCTTGTTTAGGATCGTGGCACGATTCCGCGGTGTCGACAAGCCCAGCCACACTTTCGGTTCCCGTCGTTCACACCGTCCCCACAACCTTAAGTCCGTCTCGGAGCCGGCCGTTCTATGGTTCTACTTCAAGGTGGCCCTGAAATATTTCTGAATCTGTGATTGTTCGGTCGTGAAAGCCTCGTGGGTTTTGAGTTGGTTTTTCCGAGGTTGATCGAGCGTGTTGCTATTGGTGCACCCCGGTAAAACTTTCTCAAAGCCGTGTCCATGGATATGGACGACTTGGAGCATTATCTCGATCATAGACAAGCATAACTAAAGTTTATTGCTATAAATTTGACTTTATAATGACTAGTAATCAGCTTCACTATAATGGAATGGCTAAATAATCGCCCACCATTGCTTGTTTGGAGTGTCGATACCATTGTACCGACTAGTAAGTATGGCAACTACAACGGAATTGGCTGAATAAAAGTACCAACAAGCGCTGGGTTTTGGGTTTATCTCATGCTATCAGATTCGATTAGTAATTGTTGCAACTACAATGAATGATTAAATAAAAGTGCCTTACTTACTTTATCGACGATTATCTAAATCGACTAGTAAAGTGCCACCACTATAATCGAATAAGTAAAGCGCCAGCTGTGAGTTCCTCGGTTGACTTCCTCGTTTGGTCTCGAGAAACACCAGATGGGTTTGTTTGGTGTTAGCTTGAGTTGGATCCGGATAGGTCATTCTCACCCCTCTCGATAACACTTGGTTGTATCGAGTCTCTATAGGTTGTTTAGTGCATCTGCCGCCCGCGATCCACCATACCTATGTAGGCGAGGACCGCCAATTCTAGCCTCGCTGCACTTGGCCTCGATCGATGCTCCTTCTTTTTCCTTTGCCCTTTGTCGGCACCCCTTTGTTTAAAGTTTGAGATCGACGTCGTTAAGGTGGTTACCCTTCCGCTTGGCCCGAGGTTATACGCCATCGGTTATTCTTTAGGGCTCTTAGCCCCATTTGCATCTTGTCCGTAGTCGGACGCCCCCTCTTTCAAGGTGATTTGGATCTTTGTACCAGATATCTCGTATTCTTGACTCTTTGAGTCGTCAGTATATATCTGCTCTGGGTCCCATCGAGGACTGTTGTGTAATGGTATTACGTTTTCCACCCGCGCGAAAGTGCTGGTGAGCACCTTTGAATCGTTTCTATCGGGTTTGGCGGGTTTTCGCTAAAACTTGCATAGGTCCGACTCGAGGTGTTACATAGAAGCACTTGTCGGCTTAGGTCGGACTTGAGCTTCTTCTCGAGGGCAACGTTTGCCTTTGCTTTCTTGAAGGACTTCTTTGCACCCTTACCTCAAAGCTGGGGGGCTTGTTGACCATCAACACATGATTATCTTTCTTGCTGTCCACCTCCGTAGCTTTCAGCTTAGCGAAGAGCTCAGTGATCGTATCAGTGGAACCAATCTGATTATGAGTAACTACAAAACCTTTGTAGCTAGGAGGGAGTGATTGCAGAACTCTGTCAATCTTGAGATCTTCTGGAATCTTGCAGTCCAGTTGCTCAAGACGTTGAGTGTAGCCCGACATCTTAATGGCGTGCTCACTAACTAACTCCTTCCTCCATCTTGCGCTTAAAGAATTTCGAGATCTCATATCTCTTTAACGGGCCTGAGTCTGAAACATGGTTTTCAGTTCCTCAAGAATCTCAAAGGGCCCGGCGAACTCCTCAAAACGATTTTGAAGGTCCGATTCCATAGCAAACAACATGGTGCTCTTAATCACACCATAATCATCTTTGCACGACTGATAAACAGCTTTTTCATCAGCCGGCGCATCTACAGCAGGGGTGTCACCTAGCGCTTTCTCAAGGACATAGTCCTTTTGTCCGCCAGCGAGAATGATTCTCAGATTGACCAGTTGGTGAAGTTAGACCCATTGTTCTTAAGCTTTTCTTTCTCAGCAAAAACGTTGAAGTTGAAGTTGGACTTAGCCATTTAATCTACAAAATTTGCAAGTACAATTCAGACTATGTTCATGATAACTAGTTCAACTTAATCAAATTACTAGATGAACTCCCACTAAATTCAACATCCCTCAAGTTGTTTAGTGAACACGATCCAAATTCACCACACCTAATCCGATCTTCACGAGAAGAGATGTGGTTTCAATGGTGGACAACAAAGTGTCGATCATATCAATCATATGAATCATGCTTAACCTTTCGGTTCGTGTGTTCCGAGGCCATGTCTGTACATGCTAGGCTCGTCAAGTCAAACCCAAGTATTTCCGCGTGTGCAAAATTGGCTTGCACCCGTTGTGAACGTAGAGTTTATAGCACTCGATCATCACGAGATGCTTGAACACGACGAACTTTCGCAACGGTGCATACATGGGGAGAACACAATTTTATCTTGATCTTTAAGTGAGTAATCATCTTATAATGCTACCGTCACGATCTAAGCATAATAAGATACATAAAAAAGGATAAACATCACATGCATATAATTTTATGTGACATGGTATAGCCAATCTCCGCGCAATGATCTCCATATTGTGCATGCCAGCATGATCTCCATCACTCCACCATGATTGCCTCCACCACGAATAGCAACTACAACTATTGCTAACTACTTAGCGATAAAGTAAAGCTGTTACATGGCGTATAAGAAGTTGACACACAGGTCATACACAATTATAAAGACAACCATATGGCTCCTGCCGGTTGTGTACTCATCGACATGCAAGTCGTGAAATATTACAAAACATGATCATTGCATACAACATACACATCATATCTTGGGCCATACCATATCACGAAACACTCGCAAAACAAGTTAGACGCCTCTACTTTGTTGTTGCATGTTTTACGTGGCTTATGGGAGTAACAAGCTAAGAACGATTCTTACCTACGGAAAGCCAAAACGGTGATATTATGGTTGCCAACATCCAGTATAAATGCCATGACAACTATAGTGAGAGAAACTGGCATCCACCAGCCGCATGTGTGGAACAAGCCACACGTCAAGTGCGGAGCCGGTCTCACGAACTAGGTCGCGTAAAGTTGGCCTGGACCGCTTCGATCTCACTATCCCGCGTCATAAGAAGTACACAACAAGAGACTTGCAACATAAAACATCAACGCCCGCAACAAGCATGTTGCGTTCTACTCGTGAAACACATCTACGCATAGATCTAGCTCTGATACCACTGAAGGGTTTCGCAGCATAGTAAATCAAAAAGATTCTACGGATGTGAACGGGAAATCCAAGATCTAATCTAGGAGATGCAATCAACGAGAGGGATATATGAGATCTTCATACCCTTGAAGAAATCGCACAGCGGAACGTTCAACAGAACGTGGTTGATGTAGTCGTACTAGCCTTCTCCTCCTCGCGATCCGATCCGATCCAACATCGCAAGTGGCGACGCCTCTGAGATATGCCCACGTATGGCACCGCGATGTCTCCTCCTTCCTCGATCCAGCAAGTGGGGTGGAGAGATATAAGGTGGAGAGTTTCTGCGGCAGGGCTTCGCCTACGCGCAGTTAGGAGAGAGAGAGAGGTAGGGCAGCAGCTGGTGGCTAGGGTTTGGGGTGGAGGGAGGGTGCGCCCCCTGCCCACCTTATATAGGGGCTGGCTGGCCCCCTTGCCCCTCCTCCAAGCCCTAGGGCCGACAACCACAAGGGTGGAGTAGGGGGCAAGTCTTCCCCCCTCCTAGAAGGTCCCCTAGGGTTTTGGCCGGCTGGGCCTATGGGGCCTTGTGCCCTTGGCCCAATGCGGCCAGGGCACTCCCTCGTAGGCCCACACCCCCTCCGACAAGTGGGGCCACGTTGGTCCCACTACGGAAGCTTCTAGAACCTTTAATGCAATACGAACATTCAAACAATTCAAATCCAAAAACTGCTTTCCTTTATATGAATCTTATTCTTCGACCATTCGGAACCTCTCGATGTCCTGGATCTCATCCGAGACTTCGAACAAAAACTCATAAACCAATTGTCCATTCTATCCTAGCATCGAGGCACGTTAAGTGTGTGACCCTACGGGTTCGAGAATATGCAGACATGATCTTCTATCAATAATCAACAGCGGTATATGGAAACCCATATTGACTCCCACATATTCATCGATGATCATATCGGATGAACCACGATGCCAGGATTCAATTAATCCCATATATATATTCCCTTCGTCACGCGATATTTTACTTGCCCGAGATTCGATCGTTGGTATCGGTATAGCTAGTTCAATCTCGTTCACAGCAAGTACTTTACTCGTTCCGTAATCCAATATCACTTTGTGATTAAGTCCTTAACCATGTGCTTGCAAGCGGTGTTGATATCGATTACCGAGTGGGCCCGAAGTATATCTCTCCGACTTGGGAGGGACAAATCCCATCTCGATACATACAACCCAACAAGTAC
The DNA here is from genome assembly GCA_030063025.1 of Avena longiglumis. Classification (NCBI taxonomy): domain Eukaryota; kingdom Viridiplantae; phylum Streptophyta; class Magnoliopsida; order Poales; family Poaceae; genus Avena; species Avena longiglumis. The sequence goes on along the minus strand of CP125979.1, from coordinate 21,092,074 downwards.
TTTCCGATCACCTGAGAGACACCTTTATGATCACCCTCTCATAGGATGACGTTTGATGACCTCAAAGCTTTCTTCCGATACCTGGGAGTTGCATTATCTCATGGTCTAAGGAATACAATATTTGACATAAGAAAAAGCTTCACAAAGATGAACACGATGACACGATCTAATTGCTCTGCTTGATTTGGGTCTGTCCATCATATCATTCTCCAAATGACATGATCTCATTATTAATCGACAACTCATGTCTATGGTTAGGAAACCTTAACCATCATTAATCAATGAGCTATTCCATAGAGGCGTACTAGGGACACGGTGTTGTTCATAAACCACACAAGTATCAAAGTTTCCGCTTAATACAATTCTAGCATGGAATATAAACTTTATCATGAACAAGAATTATAATAATAACATCTTTATTATTGCCTCTAGGGCATAATTCCAACAAAATGGTGTATGCAAATCTGAAGGCCGTTGATGCCGAACCCCAAGACACCCGAGGGAAGCATGCCGGGAAACCGTGGTACCTAGAGATCGACATCGGACCGAAGCATCAAGGCCTCCTTCATGGATCGTCAAGACCCCGGATCCGAAGATTCGAAGACCAAGACCCGTTCTCGAACGCCGATGCCCCGGAGACCTATCCTGAACCCTCGGACCCCAAGACCTTCGATCATAATGTGTGACTCCTTTTCCCGAGACCAATATTTTTATAATATATACGTGTTGCATATAAAATGTTCATGTTGCATACATGTTTGTGGTTTGGGGGCATTATGCCGATTCACCTCATAATTAAATATGGGGTCCATATGCGGTCAAATCTAGTCTTATATTGGCCCCATTTAAATTTGTGTAGCAAACCGGTGCTATCTTTTGTCTTGTTAAGACCATATTTAAATTGCGTGGTATCTAAACAACTAGAACCATATATTTATTCTCGGTACCCCGGTTCCGCGTAATATGGTCTAATTGCAGCACAACTTTGCCATGTCATACATCATACATGCATCATGCCCGATCTTTTGCCGTAGTATTAAATAGTGCAACCGGTGTTTCTTCTAGTTCTTTGCTTCTTCACGGATTAGGCCGATGAGTTGATGCGAGTGTCGACCCGATCTTCGGTTGAACCTTCGGCAATGTTTTCAGGCGAGCATTATCCCCCTTTCTACCTATTTTATGTTTCTAGTCTTTACTTCTGCCTGTTGATCTATTGCTATATGTGTTGCGATGCTATAGATTTTGTACACCTTTATACTTCCCTGCAGCCTCTATATTGCCATGGACACCTCCTATTACCTGTGGTTTGGTAGATAGTCGGTCTTGTGAGTCATAGTCGCTTGCTCAGGTGCTGCTTCGCATCGTCGATGTTCCATCTTTGTTGGGTGGCTGGCACATGCTTAATAGCGGAGATGATCATGAATTTAATTACCGTTTAATAACTAAAATTGAAAGTAGGTAAATAATGTAGAGGCATCGGTGGGTAATATACAATATTTGGTTTTTAACCGCTCACTGGTGTCCCGTAGGACCCCGAGTTCTTGACACCTATTCCAAGATCCAGCGCGCTAACCACAGGTGGGGTGTGTGGGCACCCCCATCGATTTAGTACCTGATTTCAAAATCTTTGTCTTTGGGGCCAAAGTAGTTTGGGACTTTATTACTATCATGTACTTATGCCATGCTTTACTACTTTATTTACGATTGCGCGTGGAGCGCCTGTACTGTTTAGGAACAAATGTGGAATGTTTCCATGGTATCTACAAGCCCAGTCACACTTTCGGGTTCCCAGTCATTTATATCCATTGACACAAACCCTGGGTCCGTCTCGGAGACCGGCCGACTTCGTTGCAGGTAGCTTAGTGGGGTGGCCCCCCATGCTTGCTTTGGGTCTCGGAAACGTCGTGTCTGAAACCCCGTCGACATACCGTTGGGTGTATGTTTTGTGATCTTGTACCTACCTGATCTGACAATAAGGGTGTATGTGCGAGTGGGAGTTTTGGTGCACCCCTGCAGGGTTAAATCTTTTCGAGAAGCCGTGTCCACGGTTATGGATGACTTGGAGCACAGTTCTCGATCATAGACAACTATAACTAAAGTTTACTGTTATAATTTGACTTTTATCTAACATGACTAGTAAGTTGGATAACCACCATGGAAAGAATGAATAAAATTGCCAACTGTGTGAGTTTCCTCGGCTTGACTTCCTCGTTTGGTCTCGAGGGGGAAATACCAGGATGGGTATGATTGGTGGTAGTAACAGGTTGGTTCCGAATAGGTCTTTCTTATCCCTCTCTGATAGCCGACAGTTGTATCCAGTCTCTATTGGTTGTTTAGTGCATGCTTCGCTGCCGCTTCAGTCCACCATATCTATGTAGGCGAGGACCGTTGAATTCTAAGACTCGTCGTATACTGGCCTCGGTACTGACCGCTCTCTTTTTTCCTTTGCCCTTTGTCGGCACCCCTTTTGTTTAAGCAGGTTTTGAGATCAACGTCGTTAGCAGGGTTACCCTTCCGGCTTGGCCCGGGCAGGGTTATGGACGCCATTGGTTATTTTTCAGGGCTCTTAGCCCAATTTGCATCTTGTCCGTACTCGGACGCTGTATCGTTTTCAAGGTGATTTGGATCTTTGTACTGAATATCTGTATTCTTGACTCTTTGAGTCGTTGTTGTATATATATGTTCTCTGGGTTCCATCATGGACTCTTGTGTAACGATATTACTTCGTTTTCCACCCGCACGCAAGTGCCTGGTAGGCACCTTTGAATAGTTTCTATACGGGTCTGGCGAGAATCGCTAAAACTTGCATATGGCCGATCTAAGGGTGTTACACTCACCCATCTATCCCTACCCAAAATATGCCATCTATTAATTATGCATTAAATATCTCTCTCTCCTAGCCGTTAAACCACGTGCAACCCTCTCGACCGATGACTCAGCTTTATTCTCATACTTTCAGGTATTTGAAAACTAATTGTATTAAATGGTGGCAATGAGATATCATCTCCATGCATTAAATGCAAATACTGGATTTCATACTACCCCTTCCATGGAAACCTCAAGTCGCACTTGCTCTGACATGGCTTCATGAATGGTCATACATGATGGATAAGTGAATAGGATTATAATGTTTTCGTTGACAAAGTGGCGGCTGATGAAGAAGGGGCAAACAATAATTACAAAGAGCCAGAGTAAGGATGGAACAAAGAGGCACTAGGATGGTATCAAGATGATGGTATCAAGATGATGGCAGGCATGATAAATAAGCTGGACATGAAGAAGAGGCGTACATGCATGACGCGTTGTCGCCGTAGTTGACAACAATGGTACATGACTCTCAAGTTCAAGATCTACTTCTGGAGTACAAGACAAACTTGCTATGCATATAGCCAAGTTGGAGCAATTGGAGGTAGACTCCAAGGCTCCATTGTATTGAATCCCCCATGAACAGGTTCTTTCTGCATTTCGAGGACATCTTTGGCATGTTCCACAAGCAATGACTCGACCGGTCCTTAGTGTGCCTATGGGCTCTCCATCAAGCATGCACAACTAGAGATGAGCTAGTCAAGTGCATCGCAATAGCAGACCTCTACTACATGACCGAGGAGAACATGCATGAACCCGCAGGCCGTCTTCGTGCAGAGAAGTACCTTAAAAAATTCATGATGACCCATAGGGACGAGAGATGCATTCACGTGCCTTACTTTCCTGGTAAGCCATTATCGGGCTATCCTATTTCTATATTTTATATGATGACCTTGGGATCGATTCATGTCTAATTATTATGCTGACTATGTGATCTTTTGAACTTTCTATTGTTGATTATTAATTTTGTTGCATATATATGATCGTGTGACCAAACTTGTTTAATTATGATGCATCTGCTAAAATCTTCTATGTAGGTATTAAATGAGGTGGTACTCCAGGCGGAGAGGAAAGATCCGGGGGGTCTAAGATGGAGAAAGTACTAGTAACAAGTGAGAACCTTCAATAACAACAACTTCGAGAGTTTTAATAGTAGAGAGGAGGCATAAGTAGATTACTTGTAGTTTGTAGCAAGGCTGGGTAGGTAGATACGAGTAGTCTGCTAGCAACTATGGAGTTGCGGAGTCTAGTAGGATGAATGAGTTCATCATCATCATTATTCTCCTTATGGTTGTGTATTTGTTGTGTTTTAGACATGCATATGTCATGGATAGTTTCTAGACGATGGACTTATTTGTGTGAGATTGGACATGTATGAGATCTAGTTATACATGTATTTGCTAATATATATTCATGCTTCAATTATTTAATGCCATATATAATTATGCTGACACATCAAAAAATAAGATGCCATGTAAGCAGTTCTATGTTGCCACGTCACATACATAGTGGCGTGTGCACATGGACTAGTGGCATTCCTCTAAAAATCCACTAAAATGGTTTATATTAGTGGCTGACGTGGACTCGACACTGGTAATGGATACACGTGGTGTTTCCTCGACATGCCACTAAGTGTCAAGTATCACTGTTGTGTCTGCGTCATGCCATTGGTATACATTACTAGTGGCGTAAGAGCGGTGGCATGTCGAATACATGCCACTAGGGGTGATTCTCCATGCCACTGATAAGTAATTATGTACTACTGGATGGTTAACAAGAAGGCGTGATTATGAACCTCCACAGGCGAACCGAGCCACCTCGAAAATTTGAGCAAAGTAGGCACTTGCCGGGACATAACCAACTGCAAAATCTTCGGAGTTGTTGCTCGTTTTAGATCATATGTGTTATTTCATTTACACAAATGGTTTGTCATATTGAACCACTTGAGATGTGTTTTCTACTTGGTGACATCTATTTGGCACCTCTCCCGCCAAGTCCTTGTAACTTGTTTCTCAGTTCATCGTTTTGTACATGTTCTTTGTCTCATCTTCTTGTCCAGCAATCCCCATGAGATCACCTAGCACCTCCCTCGTTGAGGCACTGCCCCAACCCGATGACTCGCTATCCGACGGTCCCTTGTGGTGTCACTGTCGCCAAATCAATGTTCGTTCGTGCAAGCCACCGCTCCACCGACAAGCCATGTTTGTCCTATTGCCACCACTCGAGCCTCTGATCTTCTCCACTCCACCGACTAGAGGTAACCTCCCTTTATTTCTTGCTCTAATATATATGTTATGAATGTTAGGAATATTAATGAAGTCATGTTTGGGTTAGTATTTAGAGGTGTGATCTTGTAGATGAAATTCCGTATGTTAGGGTTTGAGTGAGTTTTGCGAGGGTCACTCTTAGGGTTAGGTTTAGTTATGGTTTAATTGGGTGTTAATTAATGTTAGGAATATAGAAGTTAAAAATGTATAAAGGATAGTTCTGTTGTGGTCTTCTAGAAATATTTGTCATCTATCGTCGAGGGATATGGAGTCTTTGTTTTCGAGAGTACGCAATTGCGTGCCTAATGTTTATAGAAGATAGAAAAGGAGTTACAAGATTGACAACTAAAGTTGTAAATAATGTGTGCCAACACCCTTACGCACCCTATCATTTATGCATTTCGGAATGAACTCAAAACAATTGACATAATATTTACTATCATTTTCACCTATACAATTTATGCTCTTATAGAGATATCTTGTTGCCGGTCTATACCGGCTGATATCATTTGTGATATACAAGAGAGTATCTTTATAATGATGATTACCTCGATAAATATGTCGCTATGAGACTGGTGTTGGTGTGTTCTGTCTAGAGCAAGCCATCACACCTTGAGCAGCGACATTGAGGCCTTGCATGCTCAGATGCACCAACAAAATTTTCTCGATAAAGAGATCCATTAAATTAGTAATGAAGATATATAGCCGCTATTGGATGATGTTTTTTTGAGGGGCTATTGGATGTTGTTTTTACTTGCCCAATGGTGCAACATTCATCTTCCTCACCCTTCGACCCTATTTAGAATGCGGGAACTCAAAACACTTGAATAGAAAAAATATAGAAATTAAGTTGTCATGTATCCCAAATTTCTACATGAACCAAAAACACATGAAAAGTGTCATTTGGATGCCACGCAAAAAAAATAGTAGACACAAGAATATGAAATCATGAGGTCAGACTTCATTCAAAAAAAAGAAATCTTGAGGTCAGACATCATGTTAGTTTTCCTCCAAATATTCCATATGAATTTCAAAGGAATCTAATATTCCAATTCATATGTTCCAAACGGCACCAAGTGAAAATTATCTATAAAAATCCTATTCTCCAATTTGTTTACAGTACTTTTTTCCTTTCTTACAAACAGGACTATACAAAATTATCTATAAAAATCCTATTCTCCAAGTTTGATCAAAATATGTGGCAAACTATACAAAATTAGCTTCCAAACAAACAGGACTTCAATCCTTCTTTTGGGAGAAAGACATTGACGTCTTTCTTTCTTTCTTTGGCCCGAAGACTTTGGTGTTCCTCCCTTTTGGTTTGGCGACGCGACAGTACAGTGGCATTGCATTTCCAAGTCGTACGCCTGCCGCGTCGGCGGAGACGCGGGCCGGGACCCGCACGCGCTCCTGGGCCCGCCCGGACGGGGCCCGCTACACGTCAACGGTCGGATCTCCCTATGGATCTCGGTGGCGGCTCCCGGGTCCCTCTCAAATCGCAATTACTGCTCCCTCTTTTTCCCCCACACCTGCGCTCCTAGCCCTGTCTCCCCCAATTCGGAATCGCTCCGGGCCTAGGGTTTCCCCCGCCGACGAGGTCTCCCCAGCCGCCGCATCCGCCGCCCTCTCCTCCCTGTCTCCTTATAAGCCTTCCCCCACCGCCCTCCGTCCCAATTGCGCCTTCTCTCTCCACTCTGCCACCCCGACCTCGCTAGCCACCCACCCACCCAATCGATCGTCGCCTGCCACCGGCTGCCGCATCGATCCCTTCACCGGGGGCAGAGCACGGGCAGGCAGAGAGCGCGAGCGGGGGTCTCCTCCGACGCCTTCCCCTCGTCGCGTCGTTGTACCTGGTAAGTGAGGACCACTCGATTTGTTCTACGGGCGTGGAGATCGTTTAGTCCAGCGCTGTTTCACTACACTTCTTGGTATTGTCTGGTCAGGCCGATTAGTCTTGTATTTCGTCATTATGATATATGAGCGTCGAGCAGAGAAGCGTCCATGGATTCTGCAAGGGGAATTCAGTTTTCATCGTGTTCTTTATAGAAGAATGGTTAAGGGACTGTGTTGTTCCTTGGGAAGTTCCATTGGGGTCCTGTGATTATGCAGGACGCGAGGTCCACTGTAACAGCCCCCTGGATGTAGTTACCTTTGCTTGTGCTTGTGTCTGGAGGGTTTGTGTAGGGTAGCGCAATGGCGTGTCGGGAGGGTGGGTGGCGCGCTGGTGGGTGGAAAGAGAAGAGGGGATTGAACTTGGTAGTTTTGTCTTTACGTAATCACTTAGCAATTAATTTTCCCGCGTAAATATATCCATACGAAACTACCACAGTTATGGCAGCACGTACGACCACATCGCCAATAATTCTTCTTGCTGAAATGCTCTATCACAGGATTATTGGTTTCCTTACTCTGCACATGTACTATGTATTGGATGGTTGCTAGCATTACTCGTTACCGCACTATTGTTTAACAGCATTAATTCGCTGATGTATGATTCACGTTGTGGGTGTTGCGTGCCGGGCACGCTTACTTGCATGTATAAGGTGACATGATAGGACATATTGGAGATAATGTTCGTTAGGTGTATGGACATATTTTGTTGTGTATGAGAAGTTGTTTGTTAGGTGTACATTACAATATTTTGGCGGTTAGACATATATACCATTGAACTGTCTGTGTTTGATATCAATCTGACTGTCTCTAATCTCCTAAATATTTTATTTTTGTAGGCTAAAAGTTTGGCGATCGCGCTCGTTACACAGTCCTAGTGAACACTTTAAAGCTGTCTGCAGTAATGGCTTCCATGGTGAGCATATACTTTTTTAGCATTTGAGTTTTTATGATGTCTTCCATGATTCTAATGGTCTATACATGCCACTGAAGGCAACCAACGAGAACCTCCCACCAACTGTCATCAGGCAATTGGCTAAAGAACTGAAGAATCTTGATGACTCTCCTCCAGAAGGGATCAAAGTTATTGTCAATGATGATGACTTCACCACCATTTTTGCTGATATTGAGGGCCCTGGTAAAATTCTGTCAGATACATTGCTTTGCACCTTCTATCATTTTGTGGTTTGTAGTAATAAATTATGTGCTTATGCTGATCATCCTCTGGTACTTGCTGAATGGTGTCCTTATACATTCTTGCCTTTCCATCATGTTTTATACGGAGCTAACTATTTGATGAAGCTTGCCACTTCTGACTTTTTGCATAATATAAAGATAAAGAACATGAGGTTGTAAAGCCGCTTTTCTGTCCTATTGCACTACTTTCTGTTATTGCATTCTTAAATCTGAATCTGGGTATGTGCAGCTGGAACTCCATATGAGAATGGAATATTTAGGATGAAGCTAATATTATCCCGTGACTTCCCTCACTCTCCTCCAAAAGGTAGCCATCTTGTCAGCCTTCCATAATCGTTCATACTTTGGTAAGTGTTAGCTGAAAGTCTTTGCCCTACTTTGATTTGCAGGATTTTTCACGACTAAAATTTTCCATCCAAACATTGCAACAAGTGGTGAGATCTGTGTTAACACATTAAAGAAGGATTGGAATCCTAGCCTTGGATTAAGGCATGTTCTGCTGGTAAGCTCAGGGTTCAACACACGTCAACTTATGTTAGTGGTAGTATAAACTTATTGTGCAAGATTTGCTTTGTAAGCATTTTCTATTATTTGATTATGGAAGAAATTTAAGATGCCTGCACAGAATGTAGGACACTGACTGTAAATTGCTTGATGACAGGTAGTGAGATGCCTTCTGATAGAGCCATTTCCTGAATCTGCCCTCAACGAACAGGCTGGAAAGTTGCTGCTTGAGAACTATGAGGACTTTGCACGCCATGCAAGGTCGGTAATCTCCAACTTTATTTTGTCAGCATGGTGTCATACACGGTGCCATAGATCTTTTCTTATTTTACAAAACTACAGTGCTAGGATTTTGTATTCAAAACAAAGTAGATACCTAGAATATTGTTTCTGGCAAATTAGACCAGGCCTCTTGCTGAAACATCTGGTGCAGCTGTAGCTAGTTACTGACTGATCAAGCCATTGGTGCTCCATATGCAGGCTGTATACTAGCATCCATGCGCTCAGGCCAAAGAACAAGTCCAAGACTGGAGCTATCTCTGAATCTGCCACAGCTCTGAATAAGGATCAGGCTCATGCTATCCTTGCACCCATATCTACCTCTACTGCTCCAAAAGCATTTGGCCCAAATTCACAGGACCAGAATGCTGTTCCTTCTGCTCTTCTAGGAGGAGCATCGGCAGCACACAAGAAGGATGGGCCACTCAGCGTGAAAGTTCCGGTTGATAAGAAGAAGATGGATGCGAGGAAGAAGAGTCTAAAGAGATTATAGAGAAAACAAACTCTCAAGATCCCAGTGGTAAAAAACTGTCAAGATTCCTGGTGTTTGTTTAGTCCCTAGTCATTGATCTGTAGTTGTTCACCGGTGCCACATTCAGCAGATGAATTGTCCAGAAATAACAAGAGTGACACCGGTGTTTGAGAGAGAAGAAGCTGATGCTTATATTGTGTCGGGCCCAACTATTGGGCCCGTTGGACCTAACTCTGTGGCCTGTCGAGGGAGAATAATGTGCCATTGGTTAGGTTCTGTATTAGTGCTGTTGTTGTTCCTGCATTTGTTTGTGATTCCATGGTATAATGTAAACTCAGAGTTGTGGAGCACATTTTCCTCCTGAAAAGTTGGTTAGAGAGATTTTATTTCTGAAACTGTAATTAATGTGCCTCTACAATTCATAATGTTATGGTGAAGTGGAATTCACTCTCACTCTAGTCCTCTGTGGCTTGTCCTGTACCTGGTACAGCTATGTAACTCTGCCTAGTTTGCTGTCATCGGACTCGATTCAAATAGTGGAGCTCGAGTCATTGGCTTTCCTGTAGTCTGGCAGCAAGTATTTCAGGACCTGCATTAGTCTTGTTGTTCTTGAATTGTTTGTATCTCAAGATTTCAGTGTAATCTGCACCAAACTCAAAGCCATTATTAAACCTAGTTTGATATAAAAAGTTTTTTATAGGAAAAAATTGAAGGTTTGAGATTCTTTGTTAAATTTTCACCCCATCAGATCTCTTTGATAGATTCTTTCAAAGAGATTCTTTTGTTATTTTCTAAATATTTCTTTGTGTTATATCCGTAGGAAAATTTTCATACAACCATATCTCTTCGAAACATTTTCTCATGTATTAATGGGTTAACAAAATAAGCATTGGTGCAAACACAGTGCCAAAAATAATCAAGTGAGCATGGGAATAAAGTGTTGCATTTTTCATATTCTTAACAAGCCATAGATCCCTAGACTTGCGGTGCAAAACAATTGTAAAGCAATCAAGTGAGCATGACAATGCAATCCTGCACTCTTTTCGCCCGCGAATCATAGAGTGAATGCATAAGCCACACAAAACATCAATGAAACCGCACGAAAACCCGAAAAATAGTTTGTGCTCCAATAAATGGCAGGTTTTCTTGTGTTCTTATTACTTGTATACGACTTAGACGAAGACTTTTAAGACCCCTAACACCTCGACCAACATGATGTACATCCACATTCAACACGACACAACCCTAAACTTGTCGAGAACACCATAAATTAGGTTTAAACAAACTAAAAAAATGGAAATCTAAAAAGGCATGTCGGAATGGTTCCACTATATAGTACCGGCTTAATTAGTTGATCCACAATAAATTACTTAACTGACATTACAAATGTAATAAATCCATCCCATATCTTTGTTGAGATTGGACTTGCTTAATTAGTTGATCCACAAAGATTTACTTAACTAACCATCCAAACGTAGCAAATACACAATATATCTTTGCCAGCATTGGCTTGTTGCTCTCCTTGTAGCATGCTAGCTCCACAAAGTAAATGTACACTTGAAGGTTGTATTGTTGTTAAGGTACCTAACATGAGTAACAATGGTTCGATTAAAAAGATATTCAAATCACCAATGCAACAGAAATTGGAAATTACACAATAAAATTCATAAATATCAAACTTAAGGCTTGTAACACTATTGCAACATAAGATTAAATATCGCCTCCAATCCCAACATGCCGGCGCGTCAGGCCTTCTAGGGTGGAAGATGGCACATCACATCAACTTCCACAAATCCTTTGGGAAGGAAGAGACAACCTTGTTTATGCGGCTCTTACAGGAGCTTCATGCTCTCCTTGCATCGCAGGAGGCAGATCAGGTGTTGTAGGCCTTGGAACCCTCGGGGGTGTTCTCGACCCACTCCATGTATCTTAAGCTTAGTCATGGAGCGGTGGTGGCTAACGCTAAGAAGATTTGGAAAGTCCAAGTGCCTCTCAAGTTCAGAATCTTCATGTGGCAGTTAGCCAATAGATTACCGTCGAATGACAAAATTTAGAAGTGCAATGGGACGTCAAATGGACAGTGTAACCTTTGCATCCTACCTGAGAATGTCGATCATATATTATTTCGATGTGCTCTTGCCCAGTTCATGTGGAGTGTGGTCAGATCGATCCTTTCAGTTGGTTACCCCGCCAACTTTGCTGATCTTTTTGCCACGCTCCTTAACTTTTCTGGATCTTCTCACTATGCGCTCTTGGTTTTGTTCGCTGCCATAAGCTGGGTGCTTTGGACCACTAGGAATAAATTCACAATTGGATCCAAATTTCCTAGGCAGCCCGTGGGTTGTACTTACCGTGTGCTCAACCCGTTGCAGCAGTGGAAGCCTCTCATCAAGCCTGAAGTGAATACACTCCTAGACGAGATGATCATGAAGGTGAAAGCCTCCTATGCGGAAATGTCTTCTACTCCGGCCCAAGCTCAAGCCTGGTCTCCCTATGTCTTAGCTGTTGTTCTTCGTTTTGCTATAAAGCTGTTGAAAAACTCTGTTAAGTGCTAGCCGTGCTGTCTTTGGGCGTGGTTTGTAAAACTATAACTGGTATCCCCAGTGTTGTTACCATTCAGGCCATGGGGCTTTATTAATTTAAAGTCGGGTACTGTGAGTGCCTATTATCTAAAAACACTATTGCAACAAATCATGACAATATTCCTCGGGAAGATGTTAAACATGTGGATTCCATGCAACTCTTTTTCCAGAATGCAATAATATTTTGTGAAACGTGTCAAACTTGCGAAGAAATGTTGTAACATTTTGAACAAACCCATGTAGTAAAACAAAAATGATGTATGCAACAAATCACCATCTGTTTGTAGCAAAACATAGAAAAGCGTGTCACCATTTGCAACAAAATAAATAAATGCATCTAACAACTGATCCCAACGAAGCCAACATAATAGAAACATGTTTGCAACATTGGAGAAACTTTCTGCAGCACACTTGCAACACTTTTACACCAGGGTACACAACACAAAGAGCACGAGTTTATACCGTTTTAAACCTACTTATACAACATTGAAAACAGAGAAAAAAAACTTTCCGTGAACGCGCCCAGAATCCGTGCAGCATCTCGCGTGTGCTTTCACAACAAAACGCGTACAAGTTTTTATCAATTTGAACATCAAAAAAAATAAAGGGAAAAACTTCCATGTACCATGTCAATGGCGACCCTGAGCTGAGCTCGCCAGCCCCGTTGGCGCTTGATCCAAGTACGGCAATGGACACGTTCCCACTGGCCCCTTCTAGATCACATATATAAGGATCACCGAAAGACCGTGTTGGCTTTCTCGTTCATCACCCAACATTTCATCTCCCGCATCAATTCAGTCTGCTTCCATGATGGGCCCGCCGCCAACTGGCACCACAGCTCGTCCATGACCGGAGCGTTGCGGAGCAAGAACTTGGCCAGCGTCCTCTGCGCCCTGCCTCCCTGGTAATGCACCAGGTTAATCTCCCTCACACGGTTCCTCAAGCAAGGGATCATGGTGCCACCGCTCGGCCAGGCGAGGACGCTGTGCGCGTCGTACTTGAGACGGTGCGCGGCTTGAAGCTCCGTTGCCTTGCAGCGGAAGCGGCCGGTCGGGAGCGGCCCATCGTCGTCGTCGACGTCAGGCCCAGTCCCCGGCTCGAAGACCAACGAGAGCACCTCCAGGTTCGGGGCCTGCCGGAGAATCCTGCCTGTCGCGCCCACGATGGCGGCGCCGTCGCCGTCGTGCGGCAGGTGCCCCCACAGCTCGAGGTGGTGGAGGTTCCGAAACGCCGGGAGGCTCGTGACGGCGTCCCTGCTACCGATGTCGAGGTACATGCGCTTGGACCGCAGGCGCAGGTGCTTCGCCGACGCGAAGTGTTGGAGGAACGCCGTGAGCCTGGCGAGCTCCTCCGGCGCCGTGACCTCGCCGCCGCAGATGTAGACAGTGCACGACGCGAGCGATGGCATGGAGAGGAACCAGCCCCTGGCACCCAACGTGGCCAGGAACGGGATCTCGGGCACGGCGCCACGGTACTCGAAGGCGCCGAGCTCGGACACGTCGAGCGCGACGCTGGACAGGCTGTGGCAGCACCGGAGGACGAGCCTGCGGAGGGCCGTGTCGAAGAGGGAGAGCGCGGTCACCGTGTCGCAGGACTCGAGCGTGAGGTCCGCGAGGCGCCGGCAGCCGGAGATGAGCCCCTGCACCACCTCACCGGCATCGGAGACGCGGGTGAGGAAGAGCTCCTGGAGGGACGGCAGGGTGACGGCGGACGGCGGGGAGAGCCTGCAGGGCCCAATGCGGAGCGTTCGCAACGTGGAGCAGGAGAAGAGACCCCTGGGGACGGTGTACAGGAGGAAACTTTCTTCCGTGCACATGAGTAGAGACGACGGATCTGGAACCCTCTCGTCTTCCGATGAGTCGTATTCGGATGAGTCTTTGTCGCCGCCGTCGCCGTCACTGTCATTGTCATCGTCGTCGTCTTCATCGGTGGAATCTTGCTCCTCCGAGGTATCGGCGTCGTCGTCGCGGCTGCAGTAGATGGGCAGGCTCCTGAGGTGGAGATCGATCTCGAGCTCGGGGCCGGCCTGCTTCAGGGCGTAGGAGACCCACTGGTCCACGGCGACAGAGTCGTGGTACCTGTAGTACTGCAAGGCGACGCGGAGCGCGCGGAGCGGCGGCGTGGCGGCCGGTTTGCGGTGGCGGGCGACGATGGCGGCGGTGATGGCGGCGCCGACGGGCGACGGCAGATTGAGCTCCGGAACGGAGTCCTTGGGCTCCTCGAGGAGACAGACGGTGTGGACGCCGGCGAAGGCGTCGCGCCACCGGGACGAGCACGGCGGCGCGCGGCCTGCTTGGAGGGGAGGAACGACAGGACGTGCCCGAGTAGGACGTCGTCGAGCTTGCTGATGCGGTCTTGACGAACCGGCTTGGCGGCGTGGCCGATAGCCATCGTGCACGTACAGTCTACGGCGTCTGGACTCGCCAGCTCGAGAAGTCGAGATGGAGACGAGCGGTCTACGTCGGCCGGCGGCCGGCCTCGTTTGAGTTACCGACCTGTACGGTCTTCGTATACTCCGCCATCGATACGGCCTCGGAAGTATCAACGAAGAAGTTGGCAAGGTCTCCGCCGCACCAAAACTTAATTGTTTCTACCGGCGTCGGTAAGGTGGACACGCACGCATTAGGCATGCAAAGGGATTAAAACCAATCACCCGCGGATTGCACTTGCACGATCTAGGAGTATACGGGAAGAGTTAAAATACATGATCTAGGTAGGTGAATATTTTCCCACAAAAAAGCATTTCCTCCTATATCCAAATTAATGGACTCACTAAATTCGGATATATATCTAGCACTAAAATATGATTAGATACATCTTAATTCAGACAAATCCGACTCCATTAAATTAGATCGGAGACAGTGGCGGACCCAGAAAAAATTAAAGGGTGTGCACACTTCTAATTTTTTTCTACAACAAATTTTCCAAATGGGTAATATACATACCTAATTGATTCACAACTTGATATGTCATTGGGATAAAATTGGGAAAGTTTCATTACCTTTTGAGTATCATAAGAAGCAAATGAATTTAACGGGTTCATAGCCGAAATGCAAACAAGCAACTTCAACCGGTTGGATGCTCTTGTTTGATCTGGCCGAGCGTTCGAGTAGCGCGACGGGTGACCGGAGAGGCCACGAGGGCACACAAGGGACGGCGTGTGTCAGCCGGCGAGGGGCCGCAGGAGGGAGGCAGCAGTGCGACCGACGAGGGGCCGCAGGGGTAGGCGGGTAAGGGACACAGTCACGCAGGGGATGGCTTGTGCGAGCAGTGCCAGCGGCTGCTGGTGCCTGGAGGTTGACGCGTTGAATTGGGGATCGATTAGTTAGTAATGAACCGACCGTGCTTTGCTAGCTATATTTTTTCCCTATTGGACCCGTACCTGAGGTTGAGCGGAGACTCAGTATTACTCCCTCGGTTCAGAAATATAAGATATTTTAGCTTTATCAAATGAATGTATCTAGACGCCTTTTAGTTGTAGCATCCCAGTTGTCTAACCCCTGTAATGCTACATGTCGTAATAATAAAAAGGGCCACTTCCAACATATAGTTGTTGCATCATCATCATATCATGCTCATATCATCATACCACCTTGCATTTGAGCATCATATAAAACCCTTTCTTGTTTGGTTCTTATCTCATGTGCATGATTAATTGTATTTGCCTCTTGATATTGTATCTGGGTCTTGATAAATTGTTAAATGCCCAAGTTGAGTTGGGGGCATCTCTCTTTTTGACTCCACCACCTTATCTTTCACCACCTTTTATATTCCACCACCCAACTAATCCGAGCTTGGCTTTGTTGATTTATCTCTAGCTCATGTTGTTGGTTGGATCCACCCATCATCTTTTGCTTGGCCTTTGCCCACTTTTTGGGAATGCAAGGATTAAAGCCACATGAAATAATATTGTTTTCACAAGGATAACTTGGCATTAATTAATTTTGCATGGGCCATGCAAGTTACACCTTTTTCCAATATTTGGGTTTTGCTTGCTTTTTAGTTGGATCTTTTCCCTTTGCTAAATCTTGTTTGGGCTTGTAGCTTCTTCATCAAATCATCTCCCTACCTTACCCCTTTAGCTTAACCCTACCCCATGTCCCATGCACACACTTGTGCTAATGTGGCATGCAACCTCTAAAAACCCCTCCCTTTGGATCTTGCTTGTTCTTGCTTGGATCATGCATGGGCCAAAGGAGGACCACATCATCACCTTGGCCATCTCTCTTTTCCTCTTCCTCTTTTCTTGCTTGATCTTGCTAAGTTTAGTTTGTAGCATGTTTGTATAAGCCTAAGTACCCCCTCCATCTTTCTTACCTCTTTTAGCAAAAACCCTAATCCTACTCTTGCCATCTATCCTTCTAGCTAAACCTAAACCCTAAGCTATCTCCCCCTCTAATCAACATCCCCCTAAACCAAACCCTAAACCACCCTCTTATCCTAATCTACCTCTCCCCTAGCAAAAAAACCCTAATACCCCTCCTCCTTTTAGCTTGGGCACCCCACCTAGCTCGACCCTTCCCCTTCCATGCATGCCCCACCCCACCGCCACTCTCTCTCTCTACACCCCCACACGTGACGGGACCCTCCCTAGCTATCTAAACCCTAGCAGGCCAGCCTCTCCCTCCTCTCGTTTTCTCTCCTCAGCCCACACTGCGCCCCTAGCTACCCCACCTGCCACTGGTGCCTTGCATGCCTTCCTTGCTCGGCCATGCAAGCACGTGATCGAGAGAGGTGGCACGCCACCCTGCCCCTTCCCTCCCCACGCTACAACCTGCCCTCTTCCTTCTTATCCTCCCTTCCTCTCGGCCTCTCCCAGATCCGCCCAGCAGCCACCTGCCTCCCCTCCTCTCCTTCTACACCGACCCAGCGTCCTCGCCGCCCAGCCACCCCACCTTGGTCGATCTAGCCGGTGAAGAGTTCTGCAGTGTCGAGAAGCCCTGGAGCCTTGCGTCCCGTGGCTGCGAGGAGGAGAAGGACCAAGACCGCCGAACTGCCGAAAACCCTAGCTCTGGAGCATCTGCTACGGCCGCTCCCTGCCCGATCCAAGCTCTCCATCCGCCTCGCGGTAAGCCACCGACCCTCCTGAACCGCTCGCACCCGCTTCCTGCCACGCGTTCGTTTCGTCAGCGCTCCGTGCGGCGGCCGAGTTCGTTCCTAGCTCCCGACGCGGCCATCCTATCTAGCGCCCCCTCACAAAGACCTACCCGGCCTAGCCCGGTGGCGGCAGCGTCTGCGCCAGATCCGGATCGATCCCCGCGCCCACTTTTCCCTCAGCGCGTGCGTGTTCCGTTCGCCAGCAGAGGAAGATCCACAGTAGCGCGTGGCGGTTTTACACATACCCCCTGCCCTTTTTGGTTCACCAACCCGCGGTCCATCCAGGCCCGTTGTCAGTGTCGCTGGAAGTTTTATAAAAAGGTTCCTGAACTTTTCCAACCTCAACCCGCGGTCCCGTTTGCTTCCAGACGCTGGCGTGTGGGCCAGCACATGCCTAGCCCCACCTGTCAGCGACTCAGGAGTGAGTAGTATTAGTAGAAAACGTTTCAGAGATTGTTTTGAATTCAAATCCTGTTAAATAATTTCAAAATTCAAATTCAAATTCAGTTTTCTATAACTTTTTCATACTTAATCCAATTTTGGCAAATGATATATGTATGGATATCAGAAAAATGAGGGGATTCCAAATATGCCATCCATTTTGTATTTTGCACAAGTAAAATTCCAAGTTTATGTTAATTACCACCAATGCCACTGGATTTTCAATAATTCATAACTTTTGATTTAAAACTCCAAATTTAGCAAATGATGAGTCTAAATTGATCATTTCGAGACCTTTCTGTTTATGCTATCCATGACTTCAATTGCAGCATGCATCATATAAATATATATTGAACAACAACTGTTATGGCAACAAATGTGATTCTAAAACCCAACTAAATGTTATTTTCTTGTCCTCCACACCTCACCCATGCCATGCTACCTTACTTGCCATGTAAATTGTGCATCATTCATCATGGCATGATTGTTTGCTTGACGCATCTTATTCATATGCTTGTGCTCTATATTCATGTTGGCCTTGTTTGTTTGGTTTTCTCGGATGAACCTTTGGCGGGGGTTGTATCAAGAGAACCAGGAGCACTACCGGATCCGTCCCTTGCTTCAATCGAGATACTGGCAAGCACTACCACATGCTTGCATACATACAGTACCTATTGCCTCTATCTTATTCTTGCATCATTGAGTCGCGAATGCATTAAATTGAGTCCCAAGTATGCATAGCCTTTACTTTTAAACCCCACCAAGCTTGTTCCTCCATCCCATGAGCCATTACTATAGGAGTTGCTTGAGCCATGCGAGTCGTAGAACAGCATGTGTAGGGTTTGTGCGAGTCTGTTGAATAACGAGGTACCTAAACAACTTAACTCGAGTAGTTCGGGATAACTAAAGAAAGTGGCACGGTGGGCAACATCTGCTATTTGGTTTTCCTGCTCACTTGTGTCCGTAAGACCCGAGTACTTGATTCTGTTCCTTGATTTATCGCTATCCACATCCGGAGGTATATGGGACCCCACAGGCGATCTTGATTCCGTCTTATTTCTTGGGGCCACAAACTAGTTTGAGGTTTTATTTACGATCTGTACCTATGCCATGTTACTACGCATTTAAATTGTGCGAGGAGCACCTTTGTCTTGTTAGGAAGGCGGAGTGATTACGCTGTATCGACAAGCCCAGCCACACTTCGGGTTCCGACCGCTTACGACCATTGTCGCAACCTTGAGTCCGTCTCGAGTCGGCTATCTCCGTTCGGAATCTACTTAAGGTGGCCCCTGAAATATTTGAATCTTGTGATTGTTCATCGTGAAAGCCTCGTTGGGTTTTGATTTGGTTTTCGAGGTTGATCGAGCGTGTGTTGCTATTGGTGCACCCCGGCCGGGTAAAACTTTCTGAAAGCCGTGTCCGCGGATATGGACGACTTGGAGCACAGTTTCTTGATCATAGACAAGCATAACTAAAGTACCGCTTTAATTTGACTAAGTAATTTGACTAGTAAATAGTGAAACACTCATGGAAGGGTTAATAAAATTGCCCACGGATGGGGGGTTGTTCGTCCGCTTCCTTGTTGGTAAGCAGGGAGGAGGATGGATCAGATGAGATTACCATTATAACTGTTGTTCTTAAATTCACGGACATCCGTCTATCATTGGTTAGGCGGATGGTTAGCGTTTATCTGTAGAATTGCTAGGGTTTATCTTTTGCTGCAATTGCGTCACCCCAGGTTGTGTCCCCTTTAGAGGCATTAAGACTTGCTGAGTACCCTTAGGGTCTCACACGATAAATTCTTGATTGATGAACATGTACCTTCTCGTGACGGATCTTGGGTGGAAGAAGTCAAGATGTGGGCAACGATCGTATGGTGTAGAGATTAGGAACGGGATCCGTGAGACTGTAGTTGGGATGTGCTTATTTTCTATGGCATCTTATGCCGATTTGCTTCTTATCCGTACTCGGATTACATTTGCCTTCATGATACTCGATGTGTGTTGTATGAGGAGTTATCCTAAAATATAGATATATCTAGGTCATTTGAATCTTGCCGTATGGCTTTGGTATATTTCCTTTCTTTCTAGATGGTATGGCTTTGATGTACTCTTGTATGGTGGCTTGCACATACCCACTTGTGTACGTAGTTGATCCCTTCGCCGCCGACCACGTCTGAGTGTCCCGTTGAGAGGGTAGTGGTTGGGACGTCTGAAAGGACTACTAGTGAGTGGCTTTGGGGCCCCAGTACTATTTTAACCACTACCACTCATCCGGGCATGCATGTATCTAGGAGCGTAGTTCACCGAGGTAGTTACAATGGGTATCAGAGCCATCCCGACCTTCAGGGTTTCAGCCAAACGGTCGTTGTCAGTCTAGCAAATATTTTGGTAGTTATGTATAGAGGGAAAAACAAAACGCGAGAGTAGGACTGCTTCCATTTTTCTTCTTACATCCCACCCACCCTTTTCTGGTAAGGAAGTGCAACGTTTTCAATCCTCTTCTCAAAGTTCAAACTAGGATTCACGTGTTCTGGGTTTCCGTAGTACCATAGGTTGTGTGTGTGTGTGTGTGTGTGTGTGTAATCCCTTGTCTATCTGTTGCATCCAAGTTGTTATCTTATCTGCCTTTGGTTATCAACTGTTGGTACATTCCATACCGACAGACTTTTGTAAACCGAGGCAATCTATCTTCCGCTTGTATCCGACGCTATCTTGTTTGGGGTGTTCGTTTCCGTAGTTACCAATCTTAGGTTTCGTCGTGAGAAGAAGGGGTTAGGATATGTGTTCCACTTGTTCATGTGCGGAGTAATGATTTGAGTGCGGATGGAGTCGACCATACCACTACTTGTATCATTTGCTTTTGTATATTGGATCGGTAGAGTCACTAATCTTGATTCGTTAAGTAATTTTATGATCTATTGGTATTTTAATGTCGAAATTTGTGGAAAAATTTTCTTTGATATGTTTGTGTACCACACTCCTTTTCGATCGTGTGCGACATGCTTAATATCTTTTAGGTGCTATGAACTTTGTTGATATTTTAATATCATCTCAAGAAATTGTATCCTTTAATCTTGGTTAATTCCATCTTGGTACTATTTTGGATTATTATCATCTTCCATTATAGTCGACTTGAGTTTTATATCAATGACAGGATGGCTCCCACGCCGGATGAAGAGGACATCCTCCGAATCGGGCTCATTGTCCACATAGCTAATGCTTTGGCAGCCATGCAAGAGAACCGGCGCTTTGAGGAGAGCGTCAAGGAACGAGTTTGCTCCACTTCCTCCACCTCCCAAGCGTGGTGACATCAAGAGCTTCCTCAAGTTCAACCCTCGCGATTCGATGTTTCGACCGACTGACGCGGATGATTGGCTGCGTGAGATCTCAAGGTTGCTAGAGGCCCGATGTTCCGCAATGGAGTGGGTCAAGTGTGCTACTCACCTTCTCAAGGGAGATGCGGCTCTTTGGTGGGAGAACTACTTGAAGGCAAGCTGCACTGGGTTCCAGCCTACAGGAGAGGTTCACTGCAGCTTTCAAAGAGCTTTCTCAGAGATTGTGATGGAAAGGATGAAGGAGGCTTTCCTCAACCTGAAGCAGGGAAATGATAACGTCAACACCTACATCAGGAACTTCATGAACCTGTCTCGCTATGGTGGTGATGAGGTATCTGATGACAAGAAGAAGCAGAAAAGGTTCAGGCAAGGGCTCAATGCGTCGATCAAGTATGCAATCACACATGCAAGACCGGCAACCTTCCTGGAGTTACAGCACATGGCACTACAAGAGGAGGCAAGCAGGCAAATGTTCGAGGAGTCCAAGAAACACAACAGGGATGCATCAAGCTCGGCAGCAATGGCAGCTCCTTCTAAGCGGCGTGTCTGGGTTCCTAACACCCCACCGTCGCTCCCGGCTCCACCAAGACCGGCAAGTTTCGCGCCAAGGCCATCAAACTTAACCACTGCGGCTCCCAGGGGCTACAACAACCCTTACCCTGGAGCGGCTGGCGGAGTCCCTGGCTACTCTGCTCCACGTCCAGCTGGTGCCTGCTTCACATGTGGAGATCCTGGACATCAACACTGGAACTGTCCAATGAAGAACAAAGCTCTCAACCCCGCCAAGATCTCGCAACAAGCTCTCCTGCGGTTCGCACCACCGCCTCGGGCTCTCAACATCAACACTAAGCCCGGTTCTGCGGTTGTTCGCGCCAACCGTCTAACGCCTCTCAAGCGAGCTCGCACTGGAGTTGTCATGGGTATGCTTTCGTTAACTTTCTCGCACGAGTTCTCTTTGATTCGTGCATCGCATTCTTTGTGTCGCACGTTTGCACGAGAATGGGTTAGCGTTAGTTCCTCTCAAAAGAAGTTAATGGTTCTTTCTCCGGAGCAACAATGGCACCGCTTCTCAAATCGCCATGGCAATAAAGTTGAGATTGGTGGTTCTTCCTTCTTGGCTTCTTTGATTGTTCGGGCAACTCGACATTGATGTCATTTTGGGCATGGATTGGTTGACAAAGAAATGCCTCATTGATTGTCTGAACGCCGGTCTCTGAAGATTCCTGAAGGCCATGTAGTCTTTTCTCCAAGTCTGACTCCTGCGGTCCAGCTTTATTCCTTGGCTGCTCTGAATGACGATGCTATGGAGGCTATTCAGAGGGTACCAGTGGTATGTGAGTTCCCGGATGTCTTTCCTGAAGAGTTGCCAGGTATGCCTCCGGATCGCGAGGTTGAATTCGTGATTGAACTTGAACCTGGAACGGCTCCTATCTCCAAGAGGCCATATAAATGGGTCCTTCGAGGGTGAACTCAAACGACAACTTGATGAACAAGAGAAATTGGGTTTCATTCAACACAAGACTTCTTCTTGGGGTAGCCCAACAATCTTTGTGAAGAAGCGTGATGTAACCGATAGGCTATGTGTTGACTACCGGCTCTAAATGCAAAAACCATCAAGAACAAATATCCTCTCCCTCGGATAAATGATCTATTTGATCACCGCAGAGTGTGGTGTTCTCTGTTGGACTTGAGAAGTGGTTATCACCAAATAAAAATTCGCAAAAGAGGATGTGCCCAAAACAGCTTTCACCACTCGCTATGGCTGTATGAGTACACGGTCATGTCTTTTGGTCTCACCAACGACCTGCTACCTTCTCGAGGTGATGAACTCCGTTTTCATGGAGTACTGGACAAGTTTGTTGTGGTATATCCGGATGACATTCTGGTCTATTCCAAGTCCAAGGAGGAGCATGAAGAGCACTGCGGTGTCCTGAACAAGCTTCGTGAGAACCGCTTGTATGCAAAGTTCTCAAAGTGTGAGTTACGGTTGCAAGTAACATATCTGGGCCATGTTATCTCTGCCAAGGGCATTGTAGTCAACCCGGAAACCGTGAAGACAATAGTTGAATGGCTTCCTCCTGCTAATGTCAAGGAAGTGCGGAGTTTTCTCGGCTTGGCTAGCTATTGCCGTCGCTTTGTGCAGAACTTATCGAAGATAGCAAAGCCTCTTACCGACCTCCTCAAGAAAGGCAAGAAGTACCTGTGGACTCCTGCTTGCCAAGAGAGTTTTGAGACACTCAAAGAGAAGCTCACTTCCACACCAGTCTTGGTTCCTCCGGATACATCTAAGCCTTTCCAGATATTCTGCGATGCCTCCTTGCAAGGATTGGGTGCGGTCCTTATGCAAGAGGCAGTGGTTGCTTATGCCTCTCGCCGCTTGAAGACGCATGAGATCAACTATCCCACACATGACCTTGAGCTAGCAAAGATGGTCTTTGCTTTGAAGCTATGGAGGCACTACTTGCTTGGTAACCGCTAGAGATCTTCTCGGACCACAAGAGTTTGAAGTATATCTTCACTCAGCGGATCTCAATCTTGACAAAGGAGATGGATTGAAGCAATCAATGACTTTGATGTGACCATCAACTACACTCGAGGCAAAGCAAATGTCATGGCATGCTTAGCGAAAAGCTTATGTCAACAACCTCATGGTAGAAGAGCGTGACCTCTCTTGTGCGAGGAATTCACCTCAACCTCGAAATTGTGGAACAAGGGAATCTCCGAACCTTCCGGCTACTCCTCTCTTGGAAGAACAGATTCGTTCGTCGACTTGGTGATCCACACCCGAAAGCTCATCTCTAAGCTTGGCCTTCCGAAGTATGAGTCCTTTCATGTCGATGATCAAGGCACGCTCTTCTTTGAACACCGGATGTTTGTTCCAAACTACCCGGGTCTGAGAGACCAAGTTCTCAAGGAGGCACATGATTCGGTTCTATCTATCCATCCCGGCAGACAAAGATGTACATGGACTTGAAAACACAATCTTGGTGGCCTGGGTTGAAACGGTATTGCGCCAAGTATGTCTCGAATGTGATGTCTGCCAGAGGGTGAAGGTCCATCGAAACCATTCGGTCTTCTACAGCCATTGAAACCTCCGAATGGAAATGGGAGAAAGTTGAGATGGACTTCATCACGGCTTCCCAAGATCGCAGAAGGGCAACAATGCAATCTTTGTTGTCATCGACGTGCTTTCTAAAGTGGCTCATTTCTTCCCAAATAAAGAAACAATTTACGAATTCGGTTGGTGAGCTCTATATCAACAGGATTGTCTCTTTGTATGGGGTTCCACTTGAAATCAGTTGCACTGTGGGAGCATCTTCACCTCAAAGTTCTAGGAGAGTTTCCAAAAGCTTTGGGAACAAAGTTGAACTTCAAGATCGCTTACCACCCTCGAGCAAGGACAAGTGGAGAGGATCAATCAGATTCGGAGGATATGCTTAGAGCTTGCGTCATCTCTTTTGGCATGAAATGGGAGGAGTGTCTTCCATATGCTGAATTCTCCTACAACAACGACTTCGGAAGAGTCTCAAGATGGCACCATTCGAGGCACTCTATGGTCGCAAGTGAGAACACCGATTGGTTGGTCGGTGCGGGAGAAAGAATCGGTTTGGCCTCGACATTGTAACCAAGCAGAGGAGAAGGTGCATATCATCCGGAGAACACGAAGATTGCTCAAAGTCGGAAGAGCAACTATGACAGAAACACACGGATATGGTATATGCCCCGGTGATCTCGTCTACCTTCGTGTCACTCCCATGAGAGGAACCCACCGCCGGTATCAAAGGAAAGTTGGCTCCTAGATACATCGGTCCTTTCAAGATACGTGGTAGAAGAGGAGAAGTTGCTTATCGCTGGAGCTTAGGAAAAACTCAAAGTCCATGACGTTTTCCACATCTCTCGCTCAAGAAGTGCTTCAAAGATCCCGCAAGACCGTCGATCATGAGCTAATCGACCTCAAGAAGATCTCCTATCAAGAACACCCCACCAAAATCCTTGAGACCGCAGAGCGAAGGACGCGCAACAAGTCCATCAAGTTTTGCAAGGTGCGGTGGTCACACCATTCATTGATGAAGCAACATGGGAGCGTGAAGATGAACTCCGTACAACCATCCTTCTCTTTGTGTCTTCTTCTTCTTCCTAGAATCTCGGTGAGATTCCTGTTTAGTGGGGAGAGTTGTAGCATCCCAGCTTGTCAACCCTGTAATGCTACATGTCGTAATAATAAAAAGGGCCACTTCCAACATATAGTTGTTGCATCATCATCATATCATGCTCATATCATCATACCACCTTGCATTTGAGCATCATATAAAACCCTTTCTTGTTTGGTTCTTATCTCATGTGCATGATTAATTGTATTTGCCTCTTGATATTGTATCTGGGTCTTGATAAATTGTTAAATGCCCAAGTTGAGTTGGGGGCATCTCTCTTTTTGACTCCACCACCTTATCTTTCACCACCTTTTATATTCCACCACCCAACTAATCTAAGCTTGGCTTTGTTGATTTATCTCTAGCTCATGTTGTTGGTTGGATCCACCCATCATCTTTTGCTTGGCCTTTGCCCACTTTTTGGGAATGCAAGGATTAAAGCCACATGAAATAATATTGTTTTCACAAGGATAACTTGGCATTAATTAATTTTGCATGGGCCATGCAAGTTACACCTTTTTCCAATATTTGGGTTTTGCTTGCTTTTTAGTTGGATCTTTTCCCTTTGCTAAATCTTGTTTGGGCTTGTAGCTTCTTCATCAAATCATCTCCCTACCTTACCCCTTTAGCTTAACCCTACCCCATGTCCCATGCACACACTTGTGCTAATGTGGCATGCAACCTCTAAAAACCCCTCCCTTTGGATCTTGCTTGTTCTTGCTTGGATCATGCATGGGCCAAAGGAGGACCACATCATCACCTTGGCCATCTCTATTTTCCTCTTCCTCTTTTCTTGCTTGATCTTGCTAAGTTTAGTTTGTAGCATGTTTGTATAAGCCTAAGTACCCCCTCCATCTTTCTTACCTCTTTTAGCAAAAACCCTAATCCTACTCTTGCCATCTATCCTTCTAGCTAAACCTAAACCCTAAGCTATCTCCCCCCTCTAATCAACATCCCCCTAAACCAAACCCTAAACCACCCTCTTATCCTAATCTACCTCTCCCCTAGCAAAAAACCCTAATACCCCTCCTCCTTTTAGCTTGGGCACCCCACCTAGCTCGAACCTTCCCCCTTCCATGCATGCCCCACCCCCAGCTCGCCACTCTCCTCTCTCTACCTGCCCCCACACGTGACCAGGACCCCTCCCCTAGCTATCTAAACCCTAGCCCGAGCCGGCCCTCTCCCTCCTCTCGTTTTCTCTCCCTCAGGCCCACACACTGCGCCCACCTAGCTACCCACCTGCCACTGGTGCCAAGGCTCTGCCTTGCACGGCTGGCCATGCAAGCACGTGATCAGAGAGGTGGCCGACGCCACCCTGCCAGCTTCCCCTCCCCCACGCTACAACCTGCCCCCTCTTCCTTCTTATCCTCCCCTTCCCTCTCTGGCCTCTCCCCAGATCCGCCCAGCAGCCCTGCACGCTCCCCTCCTCTACCCTTCTACACCGACCCGACGTCCTCTCGCCGCCCACGCCAGCCACCCCACCTGCCCAGTCGATCTAGCCGGTGAAGAGTTGCTGCGAGGTGTCGAGGAAGCCCCTGGAGCCGCTGCGACGTCCCCGTGGCCAGCAGCGAGGAGGAGAAGGACCAGCACCGCCAGAACCTGTCGCGCCGCCCCGAAAACCCTAGCTCCTGGAGCGTCTGCTACACCGTCGCACGGCTGCTCCCTGCCCCGATCCAAGCTCTCCATCCGCCTCGCGGTAAGCCACCGACCCTCCTAGACACGCTCTGCACCCGCCTCGCTTCCTGCCGCCGGCGTTCGTTTCGTCAAGCGCTCTCCGTGCGGCGGCGTCGAGTTCGTTCCTGCTAGCTCCCAGACGCGGCCATCCTATCTAGCGCGCGCCCCCCTCACCAGCACCTACCCGGCCCTAGCCTGGCGGCAGCGTCTGTAGCCGAATCCCGGATCGATCCCCCGCGCCTTTTTTTCCCTCATCGGCGTCGTGTTCCGTTCGCCAGAGGAAGATCCATAGCGCGTGGCGGTTTTACATACCCTGCCCTTTTGGTTCACCAACCCGCGGTCCATCCAGCCGTTGTCGTGTCATTGGAAGTTTTATAAAAGGTTCCTGAACTTTTCCAACCTCAACCCGCGGTCCCGTTTGCTTCCAGACGCTGGCGTGTGGGCCAGCACACGTCTAGCCCCACCTGTCAGCGACTCAGGAGGGAGTAGTATTAGTAGAAAACGTTTCAGAGATTGTTTTGAATTCAAATCTGTTAAATAATTTCAAAATTCAAATTCAAATTCGCTTTTCTATAACTTTTCATACTTAATCCAATTTTGGCAAATGATATATGTATGGATATCAAAAAAATGAGGGGATTCCAAATATGCCATCCATTTTGTATTTTGCACAAGTAAAATTCCAAGTTTATGTTAATTACCACCAATGCCACTGGATTTTCAATAATTCATAACTTTTGATTTAAAACTCCAAATTTAGCAAATGATGAGTCTAAATTGATCATTTCGAGACCTTTCTGTTTATGCTATCCATGACTTCAATTGCAGCATGCATCATATAAATATATATTGAACAACAACTGTTATGGCAACAAATGTGATTCTAAAACCCAACTAAATGTTATTTTCTTGTCCTCCACACCTCACCCATGCCATGCTACCTTACTTGCCATGTAAATTGTGCATCATTCATCATGGCATGATTGTTTGCTTGACGCATCTTATTCATATGCTTGTGCTCTATATTCATGTTGGCCTTGTTTGTTTGGTTTTTCTCGGATAGACACTGAGCAGGGGTTGTATCAAGAGAACCAGGAGCACTACCCAGATCCGTCCCTTGCTTCAACTGAGATACCAGGCAAGCACTACCACATGCTTGCATACATACAGTACCTATTGCCTCTATCTTATTCTTGCATCATTGAGTCGCGAATGCATTAAATTGAATCCCAAGTATGCATAGCCTTTACTTTTAAACCCCACCAAGCTTGTTCCTCCATCCCATGAGCCATTACTATAGGAGTTGCTTGAGCCATGCGAGTCGTAGAACAGCATGTGTAGGGTTTGCGAAGTCTTGATGTTGAATAACGAGGTACCTAAACAACTTAACCCGAGTAGTTACGGGATAACTAAAGAAAGTGGCACCGATGGGCAACATCTCGCTATTTGGTTTTCCTGCTCACTTGTGTCGTAAGACCCCGAGTACTTGATTCCTGTTCCTTGATTTATCGCGCTATCCACATCCGGGAGGTATATGGGACCCCAGGCGAGCTTGATTCCGTCTTATTTCTTGGGGCCACAAACTAGTTTGAGGTTTTATTTACGATCTGTACCTATGCCATGTTACTTTGCATTTAAATTGTGCGAGGAGCACCTTTGTCATTTAGGAAGGCGGAGTGATTACGCGGTATCGACAAGCCCAGCCACACTTCGGGTTCCCGCCGCTGACCATTGTCGACCTTGAGTCCGTCTCGAGTCACTATCTCCGTTCGGAATCTACTTAAGGGTGGCCCCTCAAATATTTCTGAATCTTGTGATTGTTCATCGTGAAAGCCTCGTTGGGTTTTGATTTGGTTTTTCGAGGTTGATCGGCGTGTGTTGCTATTGGTGCACCCGGGTAAAACTTTCTGAAAGCCGTGTCCGCGGATATGGACGACTTGGAGCACAGTTTCTTGATCATAGACAAGCATAACTAAAGTACCGCTTTAATTTGACTAAGTAACTTGACTAGTAAATAGTGAAACACTCATGGAAGGGTTAATAAAATTGCCCACGGATGGGGGGGTTGTTCGTCCGCTTCCTTGTTGGTAAGCAGGGAGGAGGATGGATCGGATGAGATTACCATTATAACTGTTGTTCTTAAATTCACGGACATCCGTCTATCATTGGTTAGGCTGATGGTTAGCGTTTATCTGTAGAATTGCTAGGGTTTATCTTTTGCTGCAATTGCGTCACCCCAGGTTGTGTCCCCTTTAGAGGCATTAAGACTTGCTGAGTACCCTTAGGGTCTCACACGATAAATTCTTGATTCAGATGAACAGATACCTTCTCGTGACGGATCTTTGGGTGGAAGAAGCCGAAGATGTGGGCAACGATCGTATGGTGTAGAGATTCCGGAACGGGATCCGTGAGACTGTAGTTGGGATGTGCTTATTTTCTATGGCATCTTATGCCGATTTGCTTCTTATCCGTACTCGGATTCTTTGCCGCTTCGCATGATACTCGATGTGTGTTGTATGAGGAGTTATCCTAAAATATAGATCTATCTAGGTCATTTGAATCTTCTTGGTATGGCTTTGGTATATTTCCTTTCTTTCTAGATGGTATGGCTTTGATGTACTCTTGTATGGTGGCTTGCGTACATACCCACTTGTGTACGTAGTTGATCCCTTCGCCTGCCGACTACGCCGCCCGTACAGGTCCCGTTGAGAGGGTAGTGGTTGGGACGTCTGAAAGGACTACCAGTGAGTGGCTTTTGGGGCCCCACCGTACTATTTCAACCACTACCACTCATCCAGGCATGTATCTAGGAGCGTAGTTCACCGAGGTAGTTACATTAGTGTAGGTTCACTCTGGACCTCTATGAACCTATACACTAAAATATCTGTAGATATATTCTATTTACAAAGCTAAAACGTCTTATATTTCTGAATGGAGGGAGTAGTAGGTAAAAAATAACTCTTCAAATTTTCTGGGTGTGCCACGGCACACCCTGCACACCCGCTAGGTTCGCCCATGATCGGAGAGAGTAGGTGAATATCTATGAAATATGAAAAACTCGTAAAATTTTTAATGAATATTTTGAAATATATATTTAACCTATTTTGAACAATGAAATATTTCAAATCAATGAGAGAGTAGGTGGTTCCTCGATGGTGCTGATGATGTTCTCCTTCTGCGGCTACCTCCGACGCGCTGCTAGCGCGGGTCGCAGCGCCCCTTGGGGGTGCTCCCCGTGCCGCTACTCCTCTCCGCTGCCGGCCTCCCTCTCTGCTTCCTCTTCGATAACTTTGCGAGGACCTCGAGTAATTCTTTCCCCTTCACCCCTCTCTACACTCTCTCTGTGCGCTCACGCAGTGTGCTCTCTGTGTGTGCCCTTGTAGAGTGCTATGTTTGTGTGCCCACGAAGAAGAACTAGGGTTCTTCCCCGTTGCTGTGTGTGTAGTTGTAAATGATGAACTACTGCATTCTTACCTTTTGTGGTTAGTTTTATGGATTTATTATCTACCCTATTATGGAATTGTTCATAGTGATTATTGTCACTGTTAGTCTCACGCTGAACCTTTCTTACTGTGAGTATTACTCTTATGCCTTTTTGGCTGTGTTGTGATTAGAAACATAGCCTTTGGCTATGGTGGATGTGCTTCAGGGTTGAGGTTTATAGCTAATCCCATGTGTAAATATCTCTGATGAACCTTTATGAACTTGAGTGGAGATATATAGATATGTATGATTCCTAAACTGTGATGTTTAGGAAGATGATTAATAAATTATGTTTTCTAAAGATTGTTGGATTGTGATCTCTCTCTTTTGGTTGCCTAGTCAGGCTAGGTCTTGTGATACCCTCTCTGAGTGGAACATATATTGTAACTAACCTGTGATTTATGTGATGTTGGTTAGACCTTATCTGATGATATAGAAGAATTGAGTTGCTACAGAGATGCTAAAATTTATTGGAATGCGAGCTGTAGCAATTCATGGCTTGATATGTTGCTATCTAGTTTAGACTAGAAAGTACCAGCTTGATCAAGATACCATGATTATTTCCTTGGATGAACATATACTTATTGGGTCATGGTTAGAATACTTCAATTTTTGAAGCGGTGTTGCTGGCTATATATGGAATCTGTTCTGATGATTTGATTATGAGAAATATTTATGTATTTGTTTAATTCAGGATTTTATCCCAATGATGCACAGAAACTGGAATTAGGAATATATAAGCCATACTCTATGATTATTTGTTGCAATGATTTTAGAGAGAAAAAATGATTCCTAAATGATTTTTTAGGAAAGTGATTAATGTATTTGGCTTATGGAAGCTTGCATAAGATGGCTTAATGATAGACAAATGGTTGTTATCTTGGCTTCTGTTGAGGTGCTACCCAAAAATTGGGATGTTCCCAATAGAAGACCATCTCTGTAATGGCTAGCATCTAGTTTACAAACTAGAAAGTATCAGCTTAGGTCAGTGATACACAGTCTGAGACCTAGGCTGTAATTTGAACAAGTGCTACTTTACTGCCCCTTTTCTTAAAGATCCAATGATGTGCATATTATGTCTCTTGCATGAATATTGAGGAACAGATTCCACCTAACATGTGGAATGGATGCATAAGGATGTTGTGCTCTGCCTGGAATACAATCATAAAGTTGAAAGTACCAGAGATTCCTAAAGGCATACCATCAGAGAAGCTTCCTTGACCAATAGGGTAAATCAAGAAAACAGCAGTAGCAGTACAGAGCTGAGTATGCAACAGCAATCAGGGCGCATACCCAAGCGGAAACTAAGTTCCCACTCACGACCCATATAACAAGCTACACCAAGTAAGAAGTGTAGAACAATTAGCTCATACGGCCCACCATTGTATAACCACTCATCAACAGATGCACTTCCCAAATTGGGTAAAAGTGCAATCCGATCGCTGCAAGTAGGAATAATAGCACCGAGATAATATTGTTTCCATAAAGTAAAGAACCGAGAACAGGCTCACGAATACCATCAATATCTCGGAGGCAGCGATGAAGGCGATAATAAATAAAGAAGTTGCGGTCAATAAAGTAGGGATCATCAAAACACCGAACCATCCGATGTAAAGACGATTTTCAGTGCTAGTTATCCAGTTGCAGAAGCGACCCCACATCTATCTTATATACATGTATATGATCAAGTGTTGGATCAAAAGATTTGAGATTTACCTTGGATCTAGAGTAGACTGTGGTAGCTATTGCCTTGTGCTGTTGTTGCCTGCTACCCTAGTGAATGCAGTTGCTGACTATTCTTTCTTGACCTTGTTCTGTACCTCCTGGAACTATACCTGCTCCTCCTTGAATAGGACTGCTTATTTTCTGGCTTTCCCTTGCCCAACACCTGATCCATCCCCTCCTATTTAGCTATCATGGTGGTGATCTGATAAGTTTTCTGTAAGGTTTTGCTGGTTGAGATGATGGAATTCTGGCTGAAAATATTATGTGGTTCCTTGTGTGGTCTTGAGAGAAACTCTGGTTGTGGCTATGACTGTGAACTAGTGAGCAAAACAGACTTGCTATGGGCGAGCTGTGACCTTATTGCCTCTTCCTCTCACTTGCTGTTGACAACACACTAACTGCATGTGGTGTGTGAGTTGCTTGACTGTTTGGCTGTACCTATGGACCAGATCAAGTAAAAGCTTGATATTTCCTGATGCTTTACCTCTTTACTTTCTTATCTGGATTTGGTGAAACTTGCCCCACTTAATGCCAATGATCAGATCAAGAGAACTGCGATTCTGGTGTGCATGCCCATATAGCTTGAACGGCTCCAGCCTCTCTCTCATGTCAGCCTATTTTCTCTCTCTTATAGCTTTATCTCTTCTTTGACATTTTTAACTAGAAAGTCCTTTTGAAAACTATTTAAATATTTGAGTTCCTGTCGAAGAGAGCTTCAAAGTAAGACTAATATTGAATACATTTTGATAATATTTGAAAAAACTCTATGTAATCATCAAATGCTCATTGCAAAAATAAAACCCCATTGTCTAATTCTAGGATTAAATGGCATTTACATACATATGAATGTGCTCTTCGCACGAGTCAAAGTATAGGAAGATTAAACGACCAAGAAAAATTTCTATTGCAAAGAAGAAAATACACTAGCTAGGAAACACCCTTGCATTTGCATCCTAACCATCTTGATTTTACCTCTCAACTTTAAGGGGCAATACTACAAATGTCGTCTTTCTCTTTTCGGATGAATTAGCTATCCATCTTTCAATCTTGTAATTCATGTGCTCGCACATCTTTCCGTTTCCATCGTCGATGTGCATCTCTTCAAGAACCGCAGCATTTTCGGCAAAGAATTTGATCAACTTTGCTGCAAAGTTGCTCCTCAACTTTAGTTCAAACATGTTCGTCTCCAGCTGGAATTGCAAGCGCACGCAACTTAAGGTACTCAGCAGGCAGTCAAAAGCATTCCCACTACTCAAGGCAGGGAGATCTGATAACTTGTCGTATCTAGCATCATAATCTCCTCCTATGGGAACGACCATGGCCTCTGATTTGCGGTTGTTGAAACAATGTATCGAGTTTTCGAAATCGTGTCGATATTTCTGCTCCAAGAAGCGCCGCCCTTTCTCAGCATCTATATTCAAATCTGCAGGTTGCGCCATGGTGAGGTTGATTCGGAGGTCAGAGAGCACGGGGCAGCACCAGAGCAAGTTCGCGACCGCAACTGCCGCCGTCTTTCCTCTGAGCCTGTGCATTCCTTCCAGATGGAGGCGCCTGAGGTTGGGGAAAGAGCATAGGAGCTTGGCCTGGCTAGCTGAACGGACGACGGCGATGTCCTCCAGCATGTTCACCCTCAGCTTCAGCTCCTTGGCATTGCTGAAGTTCTGAGCCAGCCGCCAGAAGGTACTCAGGGGGTCGCGGCGGCCAGCTGCATCCTTTCCTCTAGGGCAAGGGAGAAGGTGCAGGTCTACCTGTGCCAGATCCGGCGCTTGTGAACTCAGCGCCAGCTGCCGGAGAAGCCCCTTGTACCTGAACCGGCGCAGTCTCGGAGCGTCGATCTCCACGGCTATGGCGCCACCACGCTTGCCCTCTTTCACCCAGCAGCATCTGTCCAGCACGAGCTCGGTGGCTGCCGGGCAGTGGAGAAGGATGTCTTCGAAGCCTTCTCTAGGCTGTTGCGGCGAGTCGAGGTGCACTGTGGCGAGCGTCTTCCCGTTGCGAGCACTCTCTCCCCGGATCTTGACGGACTCGAGGTGTACAGTGACGAGCACCGGCGCGGCGTGGATGAAGTCCTGGAGATGGTCGATACACACGGAGCAGTGGCTTAGCCGCATCGACGCCAGCCGCGGGAAGAACGCGACGGCAGGCGACGGCGCGAGATCTCGGCAGCCGGTGAGGTCCAGCACGCGGAGCGTGCCCGACAGCAGACGCAGCGAGCCGCTGAGATCGTAGAACGCCGTGGTCGGCAACGACGTCTCCTCCTCCTCGTCATCATCATCCCTCCAAGGCGTGAGTTCGTCGTCCTCGTCGGCGTATACTGCGGCGAGCCGCAGCTCCTCGACGCGGCGTGCCGCCGGGAGGGAGAGCAATTCCGTGACCACGTCGGGGCTTCTCACTCCCCAGCCAAAGTCTCTGTAAAGGAACTCCGGGAATCTGTGGCAGCGGCTGCCAACCAAGCGGAAGGCGAGTCTTATGACGGGGCTGTCCGCGGCGGCGGCCTCGAGGGATAGCTTGGCGGCGGAGACGATGGCGTCGCGCCGGTCGAAGAAGATGGCGTAGTGTGCCTCCTCGGGGACGCGTATATCGAGGTTCACGGCCCCCGAGGATCGCCAGAGCCCGCGCCACCGCCTGGAGAGCGCGCTGGTGGAGGCGCCCTCCCTGGCGGGGGCGAAGTAGAGGACGCGCCGGAGGAGGTCGTCGGGGAGATCGGAGAGGCAGTCGCCGCCGGACATCGTCTGGGCACGTACGTACATACCTGGCGGGAGCTGCGACCAAAGGAGAACGATCTCGTCGAAATTCTTTCCTCTCGGCTCGGCGGCCGGTTTCTACTCTGCAAAGAGATCACGTGATGGGGTTCTGGGAGTCGCTCTGAACTCTTCTGTGTCGGCGGCTGGACTGGGCCGGGCCGGGCCGGGCCGGGTTGTATCTGAACTGGAACTGTTACATATCATGGTCAGGTTAGCCATAAATCAGCACAACGGGGAAATGGCACATTAATTATTAGCAGATCAAGAAAAATGCGGTAGCACAGGACAAGGAGCACACGCTAATTAAAACCAAATATCCACCAGGATGGTCTTGTCTAGATGGTTTCCTTGTCTCGTAAACAACTTGGGAGTGTATTATATCTACCTCAATGGAGTGTTTTGTTCGAAATACCAAATTTACAGTTTTAACTAATCACAAAACTTTTGTGGTTTCCTTACTTACGCATAGCAGTATTGCTTAGCATTATTAATCTACAGTACCACCTAACAGTTGTAGAGGTTATTCACATATTGCATACATCATTGCTGCCACAGTGATTGTATTATCGAAATTCGGAGACATGTACTGCTGATATATTGTATTTCAATTTTCACCCACTGTACAAGAAATATATTCTGATAAGTATTGTACCGAAATTCTTAAATTACAGATGTAAGCACTGCTATATTGTTCTTATATTGACTCAATAATATATGATCTCTAAAAGGGGCTATTCTGGAACAAGAAAAATACTAAGTCAAGTTACACGAAGCACCCTTAAACATTGTTTTTAAAGCGTCGTCTAGGCGCTCCTCCTCTGCCTAGAAAAATGGCTTCTTTAGACGCCTAGTCGTCCAAAGCGCCTGCCTAGAGACGTCAGAGCGCCCCTAAATCGCCTTAAGACACCTTCAAAACCATGCCCTTAAATTTTAGTGTTGTCTTTTGTTATTACTTTCATGGTAAGTGTACCGAAAAGTATTAAACTTGTAAGAGATTTGTTTTGGGAGCCGCTAGGGATCCGACGCCGATTCTAAGCATCCATCGGACTACTAATCCATCGTTAGATTAG
Source organism: Avena longiglumis (assembly GCA_030063025.1). NCBI lineage: Eukaryota > Viridiplantae > Streptophyta > Magnoliopsida > Poales > Poaceae > Avena > Avena longiglumis. The sequence goes on along the minus strand of CP125979.1, from coordinate 21,056,296 downwards.
GAAGCGCTGATCGTTGGATTTATTCTGAGAAAGTGCACACCTTCTCATGACTTAATGCTATAATTAGTTAGGATTTGCTTTCAAAATGAAACTGCTTCCGAAAATCACTCGAGAGATAATTGCTCCCGTTTATACCTCACGAGGGTCAGATTTTTTTTCCGTATAAAACGTGTCCAACGTAATATTATATATTTCCAAAACATGAAAATATGCTTCCTTACCTAGAAAATTTACTTCCACGAAAACATTCTTTTACCAAGCAAAAGTCTGGTTCTCCTGGTTTAATTTGTTTCCAAAACAGCATAATTGTGCTTCCAGCTATCGAAGAATTTGCTTCCTATGCAACTGATATGGCTATCAAAGAATTTTCCATCGTTAATATAGTTAGAAATTTGCTCATGTTGCTACTCAAATTTTCTTCGATCTAAATTTATTTTATTTCCACTGTGTTGGAATATTTGTTTCTAACTCATCGATAAATTATTTCCTCAGCTAGAGAATCTGCTTCCAGTACACATATGCATTTTTTATCCAAGAATAAAACAATTTTTTCCAATGCACTAACAACATGTTTCCATTAACAAGAAAACTTGCTACAAGATAAAAAAAAAACAATTTGTTTCGATCAAAATGTATATGTGCCCCCATTGGCCATCCATATAGTGGCATTAAGTCGTCCAGACTCCAGAGAACAATAGGGACTGAGGACGGCGCGCCATGTGCGAGGCTGCCGTAGCCAACATTCGATGCTCCTAGTTATTGAGAGTGGTCATCCCTTGAAGGTGCATGCCGCTGGACATGGCCTTGCATACAACCTCAACGATCAGTAAGACTGCAAGTACAATGGGACCCTGTCCCTCACAATGAGGTTCCAATGTAGTGTCGAGAAACTAATGGTAGACATAAAGAAGCACCGTGTGAAACGACGAAAGCATATAGGAGAAATCAACGACGTATGTGATTACCTAGACACAAACAGCTTGCCATCGCTGTTGCTCGGTGGAGTAGCATACGGCTCTAGCGCAAGCCATGTCCATACCATCTTGCCGATCGAATGCTTCTGCCAGATCGAACCTTTGAAGGCTCGTTTGAACAGACGCCGACACCTAGTTCCGGGGCGCCGGTTAGTCCTGCCTGGGCGACGTCTTCCCGAGGACGAAATGGCGAGGTGGAGGTGCAGAGTTGGAATCAGATGCAATTTGAGGGGGGGGAGCAATGTCATGGGGCAGCGGCGAAGCATAGCACATCGAGGGGAGGGGAGCGGTGCGGGGAGGGGATGAGCGAAATCATCGTGCATAATTAATTGGGAAGGGGGTATTATGCAAAATCAGTCGTACGATTGCAACCAAGATCGATGGCGTCCGGGACGTCTGACAAATCATGCGCAATCGACCCCTGTTGTTAGTCTTTACCATTTGTTTTCCATCTTTTGTGATTCTGATGGTATCTTCACTCAAAGGGGACCAACGAGAACATCCCACCAAATGTTATCAGGCAGTTGGCTAAAGAATTGAAGAGCCTTGATGAATCACCTCTAGAAGGGATTAAAGTTATTGCTAATGATGATGACTTCACCACCATTTGTGCTGATGTTGAGGGCCCTGGTGAGATTCTATCAAGAATTTGGATGTGCACTGTTGAATCTACATGTTTGTGCAACTATGCTGATTCTGCTGTTTTACTAGTTGTGCATATAATGGTGTATTTTGTAATCCAATGAGTTTCTAACACATTGCCTAGGGTTAAATATCAATTGATCTTTTTGTTTTTGTTAGTGCGTCTTCTTACAGAACCTCAAGTGTCAGCAGTGGGAGATGGGAAAAAAGTTAAATTCTAGGAGGATCAGTGGTTTGGGACTTGTAGTCTGGACATACAATTATGGGATTTATATATTATTGTAAATGAACAGAAATGATGTGTGGCTGATGTTTGTGATGGAGTTGAACTTAAGCTACCATTTAGGAGGTGTTTTGACCACAAGCTTCTGCTCAAGTGGTATGAGATGCTTGGTATTGTCCAAGATTTACAATATACTAATGATAGCGATACAATGGTTTGGAGGCTGGAGCCTAGTGGTGTCTATAGTGTGAAATCATTATATGCAGTTATTAAGTTTAAAGGGATTTTGACTGTACATGTGCATGATGTTTGGAGTGTGAAAGTCTCTTAAAAAATTCATTTCTTTATCTGGTTAATTGCCCATAACACTATGTAGATGATTTAACCTGTGTGTTCTGTAATAAACTAGAAACTTGCAACCACTTATTCTTTGAATATGTGCCAGGAAAATATGGAATGACAATAGAGTGATAGCAAAGTTAGGTGGTTCTACTGTCAATTATGACACTGTTGCTAGCATGTGGCATGAGGAAAAAAGAACTTAGCTCTTAATGTTTTAAATGCCGCTGTACCGTGGGCTATTTGGCTCAGAAGGAATGATATATGTTTTAATCGTTCTCCATGGACGATTATGCAGGAACTCTGGCGCAATACTGCCTACAACCTTGCTCAGTGGAGTATTCTGCGAAAAGGGGCCGCAAGAAAAAGTTGGACGCTTTAGTGGTCCAGGTGGAAAGCTTACCATGTGCTCCACCTCTATTGCTGTGGCCGGAGCCTGGATAAAACCTAATAAGAAATGAAGAACTCAATCAAAGATTGAGCTGCAAAATCTGACGAGAAAGGAGAATGAAGACTGGTTGATCTCCTCAGTTGATCTTTCACGCACGTTGGGAGCCAATGCACTCATGCTGGTGGGCGATGGTGAGATTTTGTGGTGATACCGAAGAAGATTGCCTGGGCCTGCGGCTATCTTATAATGTGCGTAGAGTTTCGAGCTGTGAGAGTAGCTTAAGCCCGTTCTTCTGGTTCGAATTAGATGAGTGAAGAGTGATGTTGAGAGTCGGCTTAAAAACTTTGTTTGGCTGTGGTTTTCACCTCTCTGGGTGCTGTAAAACTGTGTAATGAAGTTGGTGTTTTCAGTAGTGGACCCAGGGCGATGCCCTTTTCCTCTAAAAAAAAGAACCTCAAGTGTCCGAGTTCCTTTTCCTCCGTTCCCGATTGCATTATTACTTTAATATTGTGTTCTAAGATTCCGAATCTTGGCATGATGCAGCTGGAACTCCATATGAGAATGGGGTGTTCCGGATGAAGCCGGAACTTCTCGTTTTGTCTGTACTGCAGTCACTTCTTGAAATGAAGCCTCTTACTGAGTGTCTGCATTCGCCATTGATTTGCAGGATTCTTAGCAACTTCTAGTGGTGAGATATGTGTGAATACATTGAAAAAGGATCGGAGCCCTTGTCTTGTATTAAGACATGTTCTTCTGGTTAGCTCGAATCGCCGCACACATAGTCATTATTCTCTTTGAGAGCAATGTACGATCTCTTGCAAACGATTGCTGGATTTTGATTAACGAGGGGAACCCTAGCCTTCAGCCGCCGCCGCCCCTCCTCATCCTCATCTCCTCCCCTCGCCGCCGCCAGGAAATGCGCCCGGCGGCGGCCAGCCAGCGGCGGCGGCGCTCGTCGTTTTCCTCGGTGGGGTGGTCGGGTCGCCCGAGTGCGTGGTGCCGGCGTCGGTCGGTCCTGCGGCGTGACGGGCGGCGGGCTGGGCGGGCTTGTGCTGGCGGTGGTGGCCTAAGCGGCGGCGGTCTTGCTGACCTTGCTCTGGCTTGGCGGCGGTCAGTCCTCGGCGGTGGCTGCGTGGGCGGCGGAGGCCTGCTGCGGGTGGTGAGTTGGCGTGGCGGCGCGCGGTGGGCGGCGGCAGGCTGCGCAGAGCGGTAAGCGAGCTTAGGGTGGGCGGTGCCATGGCGGCCCAGATTGGGCCCATTTGGGCCAGATCTGGTAAAGCGGGCGGCCGACCACCGCAACTACTCTGCAGATCTTGGCGAGTAGGATGAAAGAGACCCGTGGCTCTCTCGGCGGCTTGTTGCGGGGGCTGCAGACTTTCTGGCCCGTCGGGGCAGCCGGTTCACCATGGAACTGGTATGCCTCTGAGGAGGCTTTACGGACCCGCCGGGCCCGGCCGGATCTAGGGAGGACCAGTTTGTTTGCGGCCGCGTCCGGTCGACTACCGCCTCCGGCGGTGGAGGAAGTTCCCTCCCGCTCGGCCACGGTAATGTGGGTTCTCTTTTCTCTCTACTTGTCCCGCGATTTTGTAGACCTCACAACGGCTTGCTCGGTGAGGCGGTGATGATTCGGGACCGGGTGGCGCATGCTCGTGGATGGCATAGGATGGTGGTGGCGAGGCCTCGCCTCGCGTGTCTCGGTGCAAACGCCCGTCCGGGGTTGTGGATTGGGTATCGGGAGAAATCCTTGTCGGCTCGCCACGCCGATCTTGATGCCGTGGGTGGCATCTTCCTTCTGGAGGGCATCGGGGCTACCTCCTTCTACTCTCCTCGGTGTCTTGGAAACCCTAGGGCCTCTTTGGTCAAGGCGGCGGTCGCGTTCCCTCTTGAGGTCTTTGGCGCTTGCTTAGTCGGAGCTAGGAGCGTGGTGGACATTCTTCGGCGGGCACAGCGGTGGCGGTCTTCATCATCTAGTCGATCCGTTTCCGTCTCCACTCCTTTCTGTTTTTTTTCCTTGTTTTAGTTCGGGCGTGTGTGTGCTGCTGCCCCAGCATCGTGTATCGTGTTGTGTTTGGGCGTTGTGCTGTCTGGCCCAGCAGCGGTCTCAACTCTGTGCTTTATTTATAAAGCTGGGCGAAAGCCTGTTTCGAGATTTTGATTAACAATGAGCGCATGATAGCTATGGCCTAGGAATAGGGTTCTGGCTGCTGTCGGAACATGCGGGAGACTTTAATATGGGGTCCTTGTTTTGGCATGTCTTTCAGGTAGTGAGATGCCTTCTGATCGGACCATTTCCCGAATCTGCCCTGAATGAACAAGCTGGAAAGGTGTTACTCGAAGACTACGCGGAGTGTGCTCGCCTTGCAAGGTCCACCTCCAATCGAAAAGAAGAAGACGGATGCGAGGAAGAAGAGCTTGAAGAGGCTACAAGTGCACCCTGAATAGTGTATCAGCCGGGTAGAGTGGTAGTAGTTAGGAAATTTAGTTCCCTTCATAGTAAGTGCCAGATTCAGCAGACGCAGAGTGGAAATCCATAAATAACCGAAGTGGCATCTGATGATCTGGAAACTAGGACAAGGTTGCGCCTGTACTCAGGCTCAATCAGACAGAATGTGAGCCGGGCCTATTGCAATAAACTGTGCGTGCAATGTCAAACAAGTACTCTTCTGCAAGGAATCGTGGCCTTTTCCTTTGATTCTGCACTAAGTCCTGTCACTGATATACTACCAGTCCAGTGACGCCGAAGCCCTCTATCTTGGAAAGTAAACACGGTGCCAAATCGAAGAAAGGGGTTAGAGTGATATTCACCCTGGACCAGTAAGACAGTGGCCGTGCTGCTGTAGGGCTAGTATAGCATCTGGTGCACAGTGCAGTGTAACCGACAGCCTGATAAAGGCCTCTCGCGAGTGGCCATCACAATGATTGTCTTTTTCAGCTAGCTACTACCACGGCCACGGGATCTTCCCCTTTGTGGATGTTGTAGGGCTGCCTTGCGGATCGGACACCATCATCATCATCGGGTTTCCTCCCTGGACACTATCTGTACGTAGTGGGCAGGATTCTTGCTCCACTACCTGATCTGTTCTTCAGGCAAAGGTACGCGAAACTCCACAGCCACCCGCGGCAGGTCGATCAGCACTGTCTTTGCAAGTAGTTTCTGCTTCAAGCTCCTGGTCCTTCCATTTCGCTTCTTTCAAGATATGATCCATCTAAAAATCTCTTTGCACTGAGAGGCGGAGCATGATGGCTGATCAACTGATCAAGTGCCAGGTAGTACGATTCTATATATATCTTCCAGATGAGGAACCCCAGACTTCACTATCGCCACGGAGCACGCACGGGAGTGCAATACATTTGCACAAAGTAGCCTCGAGAGGATGTGGCGGTGGCCATGATGATGATGATCTTATTCTTACCCAAAGACGAAAGGTCTCGTACGTGGCCCAAAGAGGATACCCGGGGACTTTCACAGGCAACTGCAACTGCAAGCACCAACCAGCCTAGCTTTAACCTTTTGATCCTGTGATGCCTTCCTTTGGCCTCTCCCCCTTTTCCCCTTCTGATCTCTCCATCCAGTTGGACACTCGGTTACCTTGACTGACCGGGCAGCAGTAAAAAAAAAAAGCCCGAATCGTTTGGTGCGGAAGAAGGCATGCACGAGAAGAGAAGCCAAGGCGTGGACGACAACTAGCGCTGCTGTGGAGGTGATGGCCTCGATGATCAGCTTATGCTTGGGACCCTTGGGTTATCCAATTGCTCAAGTGCAGATGAGTCCAGATCATGTATATATAGCAGCTACTACTACTAATACTACTAATAGTACTAGTATATAAGAAAGAAGATCACACAATGTCAACGAGAAAAATTTACTGTCACTTAATCATAGTGCTCTGTAGCCATACGTGTATGAGTAGAAGTAGTTGAGTACCGCACTGCTTGTCTGTGTCTCAAGGAAAGGGACAGAGAGAGTGTGGAAGACTGGTAAACATTTGGGAAGCTTCGTTTGATTTTTATAGCTCTTATATAAACAAAGGAGGCAACTAATTAACTAGGGCCTCGCCGGTTCATTAAACAGAGCGAGGAGACAAGTGGCCTGAGTACAGTTTCCGGTCTCACATGGGCGAGCACATGCCTGATGCTGTTGAGATTATTATCCATGCGGCTAGCTATGCCTGGTCCAACCAAGATCGAGGTGATAATTCAATTGTTTCCCCGTGAATAAATTGTCCCAAAAGTTCTTTCTCTATGATTATTAGCTCGCTGGCTATGGAGTATCAAGACATGCTTTCAGTACTCTGGTAGTAGTACTCGAAGCAAACCCAAATATATAATGGACGTGCTACTGCATTGCACGCACGAACATATATGCATTGCGTGCTGGTGCGAGAGCCAGGGATGCCGTACTACAATATAATACGGAATTATGTAAGATTCCTAAGGGGCTCTTTGGATCTCGATCTTTGGAATTACGTAAGAATTTAGGGCCTGCTTGGGACGTTAGAGATTGTGTTCTAACAATACAATACTTTAATATTGTGTTCTAAAATTCCGAATCTTGACATGATTTTTTTTATATTAATTATACCTAGCCTCTGCAATAACGCGGTGTCCTAGCGACATTACGGATGCACATATCTAAAAAAGAAAAAATTACAAGAAAGAAAATCCCCGTTACAGCAATCTATTCCTTATAACAACAGTACTAACACCACCAGAACAGCACCACAAGTCCAGTTTCTTCAAAAGCGACGCCTCCAATAAGGAAACAGCAGCGCCGTTATCGCACGATCGTAGATATTAGGGTTTTACCCTGAAAAAAGTCCTTGATCGCAAAACAATGCCTTCAACAAGATCATTGTCAGACACAACCAATTAAGGCCAGACCTTGGATTTTTACCCTGCAAGATCAGATATTGAACGTCTCCTGTGCTTCCGCCCCCACTAACAATCCGCTGCTACAAATCACGGATCACCAGGCCAGTTACTCAGCGCCGAAAACTCGAACCAACTGTGCTGGCCCTCAAATCTCTGTTTTCATGACATTCTCCACCATTGACTTCACCATGGACCGAGAAAGAAAATGTCCAATGATGGTAACAGGCAGCAGAGCTTCACAACGCTCCCTCTGAAACCAAACGGTCAGAAAATGCATGGGTGCGCACGACCAAATCCCATCCGACCAGCATTCTCCAAGCATGAGCGCCCATGGGAGGTCGCCAGCGGAGCATTTCAGAACCTGACAATCCTCATATATTAGCAACGACACGCAACCAACATTTCTTCGTCTTTGCGCATGACAAACCAAGGGTCACCGTCATTATTCTCGAGACTCGCAAGCCCCCACGCCGCCAACACGACGACAACACAAAGAAGCAACAAGAAAGCTGAGTCGAAGAGGACGAACCCCCCACAACAGCATCCCTACTGGGATCCAACAACGTCGAACATGGCCCAAGACCTAGATCTTAGTCTTCCGGAAACCTAGATCGCCGCTGCCAGTGACCATCGCCGCTACCGGCAACCACCATGGCGGCACCTTGCCACCTCTACGTTGTCGCCCCGCCGGAGAACTCAAGCCCCGGCCAACAAGTCGCGTCGCCCAATGCACTCCGCCGCCACCACGTAACCCCCCACTCGACATGGCCGAGACCACCTCTCCAGCCCACCGTTGTTTGACAGGGTGGGCGCCTCCACCACCGCCGTCGCTGAAGGCAGCGGTGGCCGCTGCTTACAGATCGGCCTCGAGAGGAGGGATTGGAGGGAGGGTCCTCCGGAGCCGCCAGGGAGGAAGGCGGCCCGGGAGGAGGGTTTCCGTGAGGGAGGGTTTCCATGGTTATGGCCACATGTATGACAGCAAATCTTGACATGATGCATCCGGAACTCCAATATGAGAATGTGGTGTTCCAAAATTTTCGACAAAGAGCATATATTAATATCACAAAGATACCAATTACACACAGCCTCTGAAACAACACATTTCCCTAACGGATTTACATATACACGCCATCAGCGTCATTTACCTCCACCTCAATCAAAGTTCTTGGCTTACATGATCAGAATGCCGCTCCTTCTGACCCTGCTGTAGGAGCAATAACAACGGTGTACAAGAAGGATGGGCTGCTTGCTGCCAAAATTGCAATCGAAAAGAAGATGGATGCGAGGAAGAAGAGCCTAAAGATGCTATAGGGTGCCATGGCCGGTCCATAGATTTTGGAGGCTCTAGGGCAACATGAAATCAAGGGACCCTTGTTTAATGCGTCAGAGCTATCCTAGGGTTAAGGGAGGCAATGGTCCTCCTACTTAATTTTTTATTAGAGATATATTTAATATTCATGCTAAAATTTTAAAGGATACTTAAAGTTTACATGATTGATGCTCTTGGACGTCTCAACAATGTCTGTCAAGCTACAATAAAAATTAAATAATCAGTGCATTTGATAGATCTATGATCTTTGAAATCTCGTGAAGACATTCGAAACCATTTATTTCTATTGATTGAACGAACTATATACCATGATAGTTATTTTATCAATTGCTATTTTGTGTACATATGCCTGTGCAAAAAGTCAGTAGATGACTAAAAATATTAGGCACTAAATTAAGAAGAGGATGGAATATTCTCTCAAACATATATGATGGGGACGAGTAGAATTGTTCTGAATAAGAGGATAGTTGCTTGCAGAATGATATAGTATGCAATTGTGTCCTTAGTGTTCACTAATGAATACTCACAACCTTATAAAGGAATATAAGGACCGATGTTTTGCACATCTGGAGAGACCAACAAAAAAACGTGGCATCGAGAAAACATATTCGCAAATGTTAGAGTTTTTTTAAGAAACAGGAGTAAGGGTAGAGTCATGATAAGCCATAGCTTGAACCATCTCTATTTTTCTTTTTTAGACACAAATTATATTTTCTAAAATTATTTTACAATGTTGCTCGTCAAAAGTATTAGACAAATATGCGTACACAAACAAATAGTGGGCTAGGGCCCTTTAGATCATGGGGACTCACGGCGAGCGCCCCTCTGCCCGCCCTATGGGCTGGTCTTATAGGGTGCATCTGTCCGGATAGTGTAGAAGCAGGTATCGGTAGTTAGGAAATTTAATTCCTTGTTTATGCCAGATTCAGCGGATGGACAGTGGAAATGAAAAAAAATAACCCAAGAGGCATCTGACGAACTGGTGATCGGTACACAGGCTTAAACGAGACCCACACGTGGGCCTGTTGCAATAAACGTGGAGTATGAACTTGGAAGAACAGTTGCCTTTTCTGTTGATTCTGCACTGAGTTTTTTGTCAGCGATATAGTACTAGGGACCTGATTCCATGCTTGATGTTAGTACTAGTTCAGTGATATATTTGGAAGGAAGAATCGTTGATTCTGCACCTAGTCTTGCCAGTGATGTTATTAGTTCAGGGCATCTCCACGGGAAGACGCATAGACGCAAACGGACGTCAAAATCTATCGGTTTGAATTGTGTGTCACGGATGATTTGGTCCGTGGTACGGTCTTTTCGGCCCACCGTGCACAGCAGCACGATCCAAAATAGACAAAAACGGACAGAATGGATAAAAATAACTCATTTTTAAAAGAATTTCACAAGCTAAACTCTCGATGGCAAAATTTCAAAAAAATAACATTTTTGGTAGCGCCTAACACAAAGGCGTTATGCTCAACGGTGTAGCGCCCCCATGGGACGTTCTAGTAGCGCCTTTGCAGGCGTTACTATACATAGCATAGCGCCTATGTATAAGACGCTACACTAGTTTATATATAATGTCTGTATTTAATTAATAGAGAATTATGGTAGTTGATTTGGTTGAAGTCTTTATTGCCAACTAGTAGTTTGTGAGTTCAACTCCCCAAAACCCCACTTTTTATTTTGTTTTTCAAAGGCTGCGACATTGGTTTATATTGTTGTATATATGGAAATATATTAATTCTAGTATCCTTATTTAATTCTAGCATCCTTATTTAAAAAATGGAAACCGAGTATGAAATTTGCATAAGGAGTATTTGAGACACTATGCTATTCTTTAGATAAACAAATGAAATGAGTATACTAAATTAGCGACACTTATTATGGATCAGAGGGAGTAACAAAGATCTAAATGGTAAGTTACTATTACTTTCCACCTTTTCCCCCAAAAGGAAATGGTTACCATGCAGAAACCACACCAGTACATCAAGTTCATATCCTGTTTTGTTTTCGCTCACTCCCACATGGCCTCTTTTTGGGCACCTGAGTATTCTTTTGTATTGGTTTGCTTTAACAACACTTTACCAATGCGTATGTGTATATCAGCAAATATGCCTAGCCCTGTTTCTCTTTGGGGGGAAACAAAACTGTTGGTTTCACTTGCGCTAGTAAATGAGCAGGTAGGAAGTTCAATCCCGACAAAGCGAACTATTCTTTTTTGAGAAACACGGTACAATCGTAGACACTCACAACACGTACATGCACCCACCCCTATGAACGCACACACACGCACACCCTACCCCTATGAGCACCTCCGATAAACCGATTCGGCGGATCGGGTCTTGAGATTGACGAAGTCACCACGGGCGCCTCGCTGTCGACGGAAACGTCGCCTTCCACCGAAAGAATATTCCGCCTTTTATGCAACACACAGTGTCAAACCTGGGGTTTGAACTCTGGTGGGCTGGGGGTCCAACCATCCTCCTAGCCATCCAACCATAGGTTGGTTTGCGACAAAGCGAAAGCGAACTATTCTTTTGCCTTCTTAGCTGACTTTCATATGTAAACTTCTAAAAATCCTTGTGGCATGATATAGTACACTGAGCAGCTGATCCAACAACAGTTCGATGGACTAAATCATACGCTACGGCTACATACAATTATAGGTATAGCTTATAAAACAATAATTTAGGATCTTGAGTATTTTGGCAACCACAATTTTTGGAGTTGCAGGCATGAATGCCACAGTTTATTGATACTATAGTTTTTTTTTGTAGTATTTATAAAACCAAAACATGTTGGCACCAAATTGTTTTACTTAGACAGATTTATTGCCTTTTAGGCTTTCTACAACTTTCAACATGCCACATGGAAGAATGCAATTAATTTAGATACAACACATGTGTTGCAACGGTTGTATTTACAAACTCAGTCGATTTACTTTCACACATTGCAAATACTCCTATAGATACAACCACTAAGAGTGCCTTTATAGAGTTGGTTTCTAGGGGTTCTGAAGCAACTGCTTCGGTTTTTATGCGTCCCTACGAAGGGATTGCCTTTGGTATTTCAGAGAAAAAAATTAGATTTGGGTGCATCGCTAACAAATTTGCGTGAAATTTTAATCAAAGTTAACACCTCCCATTCTATCAATAAAGGAGGTCGTATGCACCTTTTCGATGCAGAGGCCAGGGGTGTCATCCTCCATTTCGAAAAAGAAACACTTCCCATTTTGACAATTAGGTGCAGAGTTTTAAAATATTTGAAGTACCTATTCATACTTGTTAGTGAGATTTATTCTGGGGTGGTGTTTCAATACTCAGTGATATTCTTCTATTAATACTTTTTCAGTTGAGACGTAGAGCAGTTGTACCATCTCTACACAAAATATTTCTCTCAGTGATAGTTGATAAAGTATTTTGTAAATGTGCTGAGAGATTAGTGGATAAGCTTGAGACATATGCTTTGAGGGGTGAACCTGTTAATATGGAAGCGAGGTTTTCTCAAATGACTCTAGATGTGATTGATTTGTCCTTGTTCAACTACAACTTTGACTCCCTCACATGAGATAGTCCTGTTATTGATGTGGTTTACACTGCACTCAAATGATTCTAAATTTTTTGCATTTTTATTTTTCTAATTTTAATAGAGATTATAAAATTTTATACTCGGTTTCAATTTTTTAAAATAAATAAGGATGCTAGAATTAATATATTTCCATATGTACAACAATATAAACCAATGTCGCAGCCTTTGAAAAATAAAATAAAAAGTGGGTTTTGAGGAGTTAAACTCGCAACGTACTAGTTGGCAACAAAGACTTCAACCAACTCAACTACCATAGTTCTTTGTCAATTAAATACAGACATTATATATAAACTAGTGTAGCGTCTTACGCATATGCGCTATGCTATGTACAGTAACGTCTCAGGCAAGGGCGCTACTAGAACGTCTCATGGGACCCGTGTGCCACGCTGGCAAAGAGTGTAGCGCCTTACCGTGGAGCACAGCGCCTTTGTGTTAGACGCTACCAAATGGGTTATTTCTGTGAAACTCTTTCACCAAGAGCTCAGTTTGTGATTTTTTTTCAAAAATAGGTTATTTTTGTCCATTCTACCGTAAATATTCACCCTGAGCCAATGGGCAGCTGACACTAGCCCTAGCAGCATCCGGTGCACAGTGCAGTGTAACCGACAACCTGATAAAGGTCTCTAGAGTGGCCATCAATTCAAAATGATTGTCTTTTCAGCTTCGTTGTCTTTTTCAGCTACCACAGAATCTTCCCCTTTGTGGATATTGTAGGGCTGCCTCGGAGATCGGACACCAACATCGAGTTTCCTGGGTGGACGGGATTCTTCTGCCACTACCACACCATTGTTCTCCATGCAAAGGTACGTAGAACTCTGGCACCGTGCACAGCACCTCTATATGCAGTAGTAGTTTCTGTTTCAAGCTTCTGGTCCTTGCATTTCTCTTTTCAAGACATGATCCATTTTATACTATTAAAAACCAAAAATCCCCTTGCACTGAGCCGGTGCATGATGGCTAATCAAGTGCCAATTAGTATGATCTATGTTCTAGATGAGGAATCCCAAACCTTTTGGGGGAGCAACAGGTGTGTTTCTGTGTCCCCTCTAAAACTTAAGTTTGTATAGGTCATTCTTCTTTTGACCCGTCGAAACACATACCTAGGCAATTTTTTTAAAAAAACAAACTCAGGCTATATATACCTTCGTATAGGTGTACTCGGTCGAGTTGCGCATACTTTACGTTTCTACTGGCTGATCTCACCTCCTGTTATTACAATCTACATCTTTGCATAGCATATTTAGAAATTTTGTTGTTGCTGCTATATACCTCTCGGTTTTCGTCTCCCATAGGCATCTCATTATACATATACAGTGATATACGTATAAGAGGAGCATACGGGCTTTGAATGGATTTATACGTTTTTAAAAACAAATTAGTATCGAGTTTTTGTTATCAAAGTTTTGAAAGGAGAGGAGACCCCGAAGCAAAAGTGAGGGAGCAATACAATCGCACAAAGTAGCCTGGAGAAGGTGCGGTGCCCAAAGGTGAAAGGTCTCGTGACCCAAAGAGGATACCCGGGGACTTTCACAGGCAAATGCAAAGCACCAGGCTTTTGATCCTGTTTAATGCCTTTGGCCCGATTTCTCCACCACTTGGCTACTTTGACTGACCGGGCAGTAAAACCCCCGGAATCATTGGTGCACAAGAAGGCCAGAGAAGAGAAGAGAAGGCGTGTACGACAACTGGTGGAGAATTTCGGGGTGGCCGGGAGGTGAGTCGTGACGTCTTTTGCCTTTGCCTATGATCGCAAGCTTGGCAGACGGAAGCATCATACTGTACTCAGCAGCAGCAAATCATCCGTGTCCTGAATTTATGCTTGGGTTATCCAAATGGTTTTAGATACTTAGAGCATCTCCACTCAGTCTCCTCATACAGTATCTGGCGCGGCTGTTTTTTCGTCCATATGGGAAGGGGCGCCGGATAGATATCACAGATTGGGTAGCTCCCAAACATTTGAAATAATTGCAAAATACGAAATTAACATCGATTTTATAGATGGTTCAAACAAGTTTACACATATTTAAACAAATAAGAGAAAAAAGACGGAACTACTAGGGGCCACGACTAGATGGGCAAGGAGGAGGTCAATTCCAGCGCCGAGCGCAAGTCTAGAGACTTCTAATCCAGACGTGGGTGGTTCCCGGCGGCGATGTAGTTGAGCACCCAGTCAAGCGTGCACCCTGGTGCGCTCCACCATCGCTGCCGACCGTCGAGATTTGTTGACCTGCGACGACGGGCCGGCGCCATTGTAGGCGACGATGCCCCCCACACGCTACCATTTGAAGAAGACCATCCACCCGTGGTGGTTGTCCCCTCTAGCGTGAGGCCGAACCAGAAGTGGACGAAGATGGCCGCGGATAGGCCCTCGCCGACCGGCACCGGACGTACCGGCAGACCGCCAGCACTAGGCATGGGCATTCGGTTTTATTAACCGAAACTTCGGTTCAGTTTTTCGTTTTTTTATAGTTTGGGTAATAAGAAATAGCAACCGAAATTATTTCGGTTTTCTAATTAACTTGTAGTTCGGTTAACCGACAATTAGGTTCGGTGTTCGGTTTTTAACCAATTTAACGTAAGATGACGGGAAATAAAATGTTTGCCGCATAATATCCTGTATTAGCTAGGCACCGTCCACGGCCCCTGGATCTCGACTCTCTGTCTGGCCACGGCCCGATTCGCCTTCGCCTGCTCTGTCCGAGCTCTACGGTGTTCCCTGTCGCCCTCCCCCGCGTCTTCTTCGAAAGGGTGGGCAGGGACCTCTTGGTGGAGCTGGATGAGGAGGTGACGGATCCCGGCGCTGCCCCCTTGCCCCCTCCGGCCTCGGCCCCTAACGACGGGGCGGACCTTGGGGGGAGGCTCGGGCTCTGACAGTGACTCGGGGTCCGATCCGGAGTCTCCTCCGACCGCCGACGCCTCCCCTCCCTCCCCGCTGCCGCCGCAAGGCGGCACCGGGGCCCTGCTCCTCTCAGGCTGCCCCGGGCGGCGTCCTTCTTCCTTGGGAGACGCCCCCTGGCCGTGAGCGCGCCGGCCAAGCCGGCTCCCATCGACATTCCTCGTGGCTTCCACCCCGTCCTGCCGGTCCCCGTCGGTCTCGACATTGCTCAGTTTGGGTCCAACCTCGCCATCGAGCCCGCTCCGCGATCCGCCTCGCCCCCTGCCACTGGGCTGTCCCCCGAGGTGGAGACCTCGGGCAGCGTGGGGATGGTGGTCTGCTCCCCCAGTCCCCGCGTTCCCCAGGCGTTGTGTGCTACTCCCTCGCTCCAGACACCCCTGACCCGGCCTCGGTGGAAGCCGGAGAGTCGCCCCCCTCGCCGGCGGCGACCACCCAGCTGCGTCGGGCCAGGACCCCCAGCCCCCCCGCCCCCGCCCTCCCGCCACAGCGTCCGTCTATCGGGAGCGAGGGTGGGTCGCTCTGGGCCGGAGCCGACGGTGGCGGAGCGGGCTGCTCTCCGTGTCGCGGCCCGTGATGAGTTCCCAGGTACTTACCCCGCTTCTAGCTCTCCTCCTTCTGCTCCTGTTCCCTCAGGTCTCCCTGGTTCGCCGTTCTGCGTTATGTCCGAGGTTTCGGTGGCTCACCTAGGCGAGGTGGCCGATGATTGTGGTATCGTCTTCCGTGGCGAGAAGGGTCCGCGGCTTGAGCAGATTGCCGCCATTAAGGCGCGCGAGGGGTATGCGGGTGCGATCGCGGCTGCTCGGGCTAGGGATGCCCGAGAGCGGGAACGCGCCCAGATCCTCACCGGGTCTAGGTTGTCAGGACCTGGTCCCAGCGAGGATCCCCCTCCGGCGCCTGATGGGAGGGAGGTAGCTCCGGAGCCCGCCCCTCGGGGTAGGCCGCGGGGAAGGCCTCCCAAGGCGGCTGGCAGCCGCCTGACCATTCGTGCCCTCTCGGTCCCCGCCAAGGGGAACCCGGAGGAATGAGTTCCCCTATGGATCTCAGCCGGGCCTTCCGGGTGTTCATCTGGAACATCCGTGGGTTCGGGCACGAGGGTCGTCGCCGCCAGATAAAGGAGTACCTCCGCACTGAAGCGCCGGATATTGTCGGCCTCCAGGAGACGATTCGCCAAGATTTTTCCATCTCCGAGCTTGAGGGTCTTAGTCGCTGCAAATTCTGTTGGTCCTGGCTCCCGGCACTTGGTCACTCTGGGGGCATTCTCCTTGGTGTCAAGGAAGACACCTTTGAGGTGGACGATATGGACCGAGGGGAGTTTTTCGTGAGCATGGCCCTCACCCATAGACAATCCCGTTTCAAATGGGAGATTATCATTGTCTACGGTCCCGCGGACCATAGGAGGTCCCCCGAGTTCCTGCTCGAGCTTAAGCTGAAAGTGGAACGGTCGGAGACCCCGGTGGTGGTCGCCGGGGACTTTAACCTGATCCGCTCGGCGGAGGACAAGAGCTCGGCTAGCGTGGACCTTCCTAGGATGCGTTTGTTAAATGACTGCATTGCGGACCTGGCGCTCTGGGAGGTGTCACGTGTGGGGGCTAGATTTACCTGGACCAATAAGCAGCTGGCCCCGATCCGCAGCGTCGTCGATCGTGCCTTCGTCTCAGTTGACTGGGAAGTGATGTTCCCCCTTTGTTCTCTGCGGGCTGTCACCCGGATTGGCTCGGACCACACTCCGCTTCTCCTCTCCTCAGGTGGGGGGCCCCCGCCGTGACTGAACCGCTTCCATTTTGAATCCTTCTGGCTCCAGAGTCGAGGATTCGTGGAGGCTGTTCGGTCCAGGTGGCTCGAAGCCGCCACAGCCCTCCCCTGTGTATTCTCGGCAGCTGACATTTGGCACCACTGTGCCAAGGTCTCCCGCCAGTTTATGCGTGGTTGGGGTGCAAACCTGGGGGCGGAACTCCGAGCCCGAAAGGGCTCTATCCTGCAGGAGATTCAGGCGTTAGATCGAGAGGCTGACGCTACTGGCCTCTCGGAGGATGCCTGGTCTCATAGATATTCCCTTGAGGCCTCCCTTATGGAGATCTTCGGGGCGAGGAGGCCTTGGCAGTGAGCCGCCAGAATCGGGCGATTCAGGAGTCGAACACGGCCTACTTCCACGCATGCGAATGGCCGAGGAGGAAGTGCTCGATTCTGCCTCGGGAGGGTGAGTCCGCTTGGAATCCTCGGGATCTCTCCTCCCATATTTACTGACTTCTACAAGTCCTCGTTCTCGTGAGCCCTCGGCATCTCCTCGCCGGACTTCGGGTCGGAGGACAGGTCTCCCCTGCTAAGAACGCGGACCTCACTCGGCCGTTCCTAGTAGAGGAGATTTCCGCGGCCCTGAAGTCCATGAAGCCGGGGTCGGCCTCGGGCCCTGACGGGCTGCCAGTAGTTTTCCTCCAGACCTTTTCGGAGCAGTTGAGGCCGGTGATCCTGATGATGTTCCAGGAATTCTACACTTGGACCTTGGTTATGGCGCGTTTGAACTTTGGTGTGATATCTCTGATTCCCAAAGTAGTTGGGGTCACTGATATCCGCCAGTTCCGTCCCATCACAGTCATCAATGTGGTTCAACGGCTCTTTGCGAAGGTCTGTGCGCTCCGTCTGGCCCCGGTCATGGATCGTCTCACGCACCCCCTCCAGTTTGCTTTCCTTAAGGGTCGCCTCATTCATGATGATGTCCTGGCCCTTCATGAGATTATTCATGAGGTCAAGTCACAACATCAGAAAGGGGTTTTCCGAATCGACTTTCGTAAAGCCTATGACCGTCTGGACTGGGCTTTCTTGAGGCTAGTTCTGGAAAGAAGGGGCTTCGATGACCGGGTGATTTGCTGGATCATGCAGTTCGTGATGAGTGGTAGGACGGCGATCAACATCAATGGGTTGATTGGCCCCTATTTCTCCCCATCTTGTGGGGTTAGGCAAGGAGACCCGATCTCCCCCCTCCTCTTCAATGCCGCGGTGGATTCCCTTGCTGAGATCCTAGATAGAGCCATAGCCGCTGGCCACATCTCATCTCATCCCAGGGGGGGTCCCATCTCCAGTACGCCGATGATACCATGATCATGGTGCAGGGCTCGGAGGCCGACATTAGGAATCTGAAATTTCTCCTTCTATGCTTCGAGGAGATGTCTGGGCTCAAGATCAACTTCGACAAGAGTGAAGTCATGGTGCTCGGCTTCGACGAGGCCGCTCGGCACCGTATTGCCGACAACCTCAACTGCAAGCTGGCGGAATTCCCCATTACTTATCTAGGGATGCCCATTCGAGATACGAGAATTTTGATCAGGGACCTTGCACCCCTAGTCACGAGGGTACGCACACGGGCCGAGCCCTGGCGTGCGAAACTCACGACTAAGGGGAGCAAAACAGTACTGATCAACTCCTGTCTCTCGAGCCTTCCCATGTATCGATAAATTTGCACACTACTGAAGGAATCCATGCCGACTTCGCCAAGGAGTTGTCTCGATTCTTCTGGGCGGCCAGGGATGGACACCAAAAATACCACATGGTGAAGTGGGCGGACGTTTGCGCCCCCAAAGAATTTGGAGGCATAGGTATCCTTGACTCACGCCGCTTCAACGTGGCCCTGATGTTGAAATGGATCTGGCGTATTCTGAGGGAGGACGTGTAGGGGTTCGTAGCATGGAAAACAAAAATTTTCTATCGCATACAAACAAACAAGCCAAGATCTATCTACTAGATTGTAGCAACGAGTCGATGGAATAACTTACCCTCGAAGATTCCAAAGCGGTTAACGAGAGCAGATTCTCGTGGGTGATGTAGTCGATTTCTTCCGATCTCAAGATCGCAGACGATCCTTCCGAGCTGCGTTCGGCGCTTCCATAGTCGGTCACACGTTGGTACTCGACGAAGACCTTCCTCTCCTTGTTCCAAAGAAAATGAGGTTGTAGCACTCTCCTCGTGATTCCTAAGACAACGGCGTGATACCTAAGTAGAGGGAGATCCATGAGGCTTCGCCATAAGCCGAGCGAGTATGGTGGAGTATGAGAGAGAGCTATTAGTGGTCTAGGGTTTAGACACACCAATTAGAAGGCTCTAATCCAAGGCTAGTGCAATTAGAAGCTCTAAACCAAAGCGGCTCTAAACCGAGTCTAGGGCTAGGATTTAGATTAGAGGATAGGAACTTGTGTGTCTAGAGGGAGGCCTGCCCCTCCTTTTATAGGTTGGAGGGCAGCCAAGGGAGGAGTACCTCCCAAGTCGGCCTTGGTGGCGCTGGCTTGGAGAGGAGGACTCCTCCTCCAAGTTGGTTTCAACCTCCTCTTGCTTGTTTCCCACAGTTTCTGTTTTAGCCGTTTGACTTTCAAACTGCCATTTGACTTTTCAGTTTTAGGATTCAATTTAATCCTTTATTTGGAACAGAAGAACACTTAGTACATGATGCAATCATTCCAATATGTAATGACACATTCATGTACCCTTCCCCCGAGTGTCGGACATTCCGAACCTTCTAGAACATTCAGATGAAAACACCTAATCATTCCGAACTCAAAACGGGACTTTCCTTATATGAATCTTATTCTCCGGACCATTCCGGATCACCTCGTGATATCTCGGATCCCATCCGAGACTCAACAACATTCGGTCTCTTTCTCATAATACCATAACTACTCAAACAACGTCGAATCCTTAAGTGTGTCTCCTACGGTCGTGAATTATGCGGACATGATCGAGACACTTCTCCGAACAATAACCAATAGAGGAATCTGGAAATTCATATGGCTCCCACATATTTCTACGATTACTTTGCGATCGAATGAACCACTTACATACGATATCAATTTCCCTTTGTCTCACGATAGTTTACTTATCCGAGGTTATGATCGTCGGTATCTCTGCGTACCTAGTTCAACCTCGTTACCGATAAGTACTCTTTTCTCGTTCCCGTGATATGTGATCCCTTGTGATCCAGTCACATGCTTGCAAGCTAATTGGATGACATTCTACCGAGAGGGCCCAGAGTATATCTATCCGTCGTATGGATGGACAAATCCCACTCTTGATCCATGTGTTTCAACCAATACTTTCCGAACACTCAATGCCACCTTTATAGACACCCAGTTACGGTGTGGTTTTTTATGTCATCAAAGCATCCATCCGGTAAAGGTGATATACATGATCTCATGGTCGAAGGAATTAGGTTACTATGTATCAGAAAGCATATAGCAATTGAACTATTTAAATGACTTGATATTTATGCTACGCTTATCTATAGGAGTATGTCCATCACATCATTCTCCTAATGATATGATCCTTTTGTTAATAACATCTCTATGTTCATGATCAGGAAACCATGATCATATATTAACCAACAAGCTAGTTTAACAAGAGGCTTTACTAGGGACTCTTATTTTAGTTTACAAATCACACAAGTATTAATGTTTCCGGTTAATACAATTATAGCATGGTATGTAAACATTTATCATAAATGTGAAGATATGATAATAACCACTTTATTATTGCCTCTTGGGCATATCTCCAACAGTCTCCCACTTGCACTAGAGTCAATAATCTAGTTTCAAACCTTTGTGTATTCAACACCTATGGCTTTCCGGTGTTGTATGTACACGATTGCTAGTGGTCAATCGATCTCGGATCCGACACTTCCGGTCCGTGTGTAATTGCATGTCTTTGCCTCTCGCATCACTCATTCTCTAATGAGATGGCTTTGTATAAATTTGGTCTTCGGTGTGACCTTTAGCTCTTTGGGGTTAAAACATGTTGATAATATTGTCGCACAATATATCTTCATAGTATTATCCCACTGTGAACTACACCTAGTTTGATAACAAACTACTTGACACAAATGCCCTCTTTTGATACTAAAATAGCAGTCATATACTTAGCCTTTTGTTGTAGTATCAGTCACAATGTCTTAACTTTGGAACTCATCCAAATCCATTATGGAACTCACTTTCCATTATATTGTGCCACCCTTAGTTTAGATCGAGATAAACTTAATTTGTACTTTGTGACAAAACTAGTATCAATGTAGTACTTTTACAATGAACTAACCATCTATTTGTCACTTCTACAGATATTATACTCTTAGTTCTTTCAAAAGATCATAATAATATCCTTACTATTGTCCAATGATCATCTTACGAATCATTCTGGTATATGCTCACAACATTTAGAGCATAGGACATATCTGGATTTGTACATATCACAGTATGATTGATATAAATACTCTTTGTGATTTCATACATCAAGTATCAATCTATACTTGATTATTTGTTTCACTTTACCAAATGTCAATACACTTGAATATATCATCAACATTTGAACTCTTTCAATCCTTTCTGTGCGACAAGAACCTTTCTTGTAGTTTCTATATTGAACTCATTCAATATCTCGTCTATGTACTTCTGGCACAACCATATTAGCGTCTATTGATGATATGTGTTAATAAAAGATACATTATTTCCAATCAACAATATGTCTTCCACATAATGTATTAGAAACATGTCTTAGCGCTCCCACTTAATTTCTTGCAAATGCAAGCATCTCCATCGTCTCTGATGAACTTTTAAACTCCTTTAACAGTTTCATCACAGTGAAGATTCCAACTCCGCGATGCTCACTTTAACCATTGAAGTTTGCATATGCTTTTAGCATCCTTTTGAATTAACAAAACCCTATGGACCGTGTTATGCACATGTCCTAGGTAACGATTCTATTAGAAGAACTTGTTTTGTTTATTCAACTACCATATAACAAATTATATGTAGTGGTTGCTACATTAATCCGTCTAGACTAAATATCACTATGAAAGATCAAATCTTGTCATAGTCAACCTTTGAACATTTTGTGAACTCTTTCCCAACATGTCGACTATTTCATAGATGTAAAACATCCATGTCTATTTCTTTATAGATCCAGACACAACTGTAAGGTCTTACACCTTTCTCGAGGGTCCTTCAAGTTCAAAACTTGATTTCTCGTGTATGGAACTATCACGGATTTTATGGCTTCAAGCCATTTGACGGAGTCAGGGCCCATCATCGCTTCTTTGCATGTAGTCGGTTTATTATTCTCAAATAATGATTCAACCCTTAAATCTTGGTATTTGATTGTTTACTCGATCTACTTGTTTCAATAGAAACTTAGATCTCCGTGACCACAACCTTTGAGGCACGTGAGCCATGAGCATTGTTGCTGCCTCCGGAACACTTTTCGGTGTTGCGCAACTTTGCACATATAGCTAAGGTTCCTTTAACCTTATAAAAGTTCTATTGTCCTCCCACTTTTCTTTTCACGAAAAATTCCTTCCCAAAGAAACTTGACGTTCTAAGCGACAAACACTTTTGTCTCTGGTGTTATGGAGGAATACTCAACAGTTATACAAAGACAGGTTCATCCGACTTTTGCAAACATCTTTCTTATGCATAGCAAACCATTGTTTAAGAAAGGACAACTTGGGTTTTATCCCAAACCATAACTTTATATGGTGTCATTTCAACGGATTATGATGGATCTCTTTTCAGTGGAAAAACGGTAATCTCTAAAGCTTTTAATCTTTAAAATATAATGGCAGTTTTATGAATTATACCTTTGATCTTACCATGTCAAACAAGGTTTAATTACATATCTCGAACGCTCCATACCCTTATGGTGTTTCGGAAAATGCAAATCCACGGAACGATTCCTTAAATCTTAGGTATTATGCTAAACTCTGTAACTCAAATATCTTCCTTTATGATCTTTATCATAAACTGTTTATATTCTTGTTACAATGATTTTGCACTTCATCTTGAAAGTCTTTGAACTTTTCAAATGTTTCATACTTCATCCTTATTAAGTAAATATCCATATATTCACTCAAAATTTCGGAAAAAGCAAATGAAGTTAAAATCCATCGCTCTTGACTACACATAATGGACTTTGTACAACAATATGTACAAATTCCAATAAGCTAGTCTTTCGTTCCCTTTTTGGCCTATGAACGAAGTTTCAATTATCTCTAGGAAAGTTTCACAAGTGTCATTTGATCAAAAATCAAAAGACTCCAAAATTCCATCCACATGGAGTTTCTTCATGTTTTCTTTTCAGTATAATTTAAACGGCGATGTCACTTCCTAAGTGATCTTTCAATCAATTTGTCTTTCGACATCTTTAGCACTAGTTTTATGGATGTGATGTCTCCAACGAGATTTGCGAATCCATCTTTTATGGATTACGGCAATTATTTGAACAACCCTTTTGTTCTTATAATACCTGATAAAACAAATCTTTGAAGGCAAGCTTTGATGTTTAACGAGTAACACAATAACCCTTTATTTGTTCTCGATGAACATCATCACATATTCTTTTGCTAGTTACTTAGGCCATTGTAGTTCATGAATTGTGTTGTTTCGTATGACGATTCACACCAACAAATTCAGTATCAAATACTTGAGAACCACATTGTTTAATAAGCAAAGAATATAGCCATAACATGTATATCATCTATATACTTAAGCTGAACAATTCTAGTCTTTTCCTTTCTGCCATATATTTATGAGATTCTCTTTTAGTATTTCCTTTTCTATTTGAAAGAATCTATCAACATCAATAGTGGAGTCATACATATGACATATAGTCCAAAGCGTGTATAATTAAATACCAATGTCTTTGGACTTGCACTTTAAAGTAGATCACCATCATCAAATATTTGGTGTTCTTTCAAATTCCTTTCTTTAGTAATCTCTTGGTGTAGTAAACATTTTACCTACATCAAATATTCACCCTTATCATGGAATCGTCCATGATCAAGCTACTGTTAGCTTATAACGATGAATTATGAGTATAATGTTGCTATCCAAAACCTTTTGGAGGATTAGGACAACAAGTGTCTCCAACCTTTTGCAAATTCTCATCAAATATGAGAACATGACTTTAGCCATATTATACTCTATCATGTTGCAACCAAAACTTCGTTTTAGATATCACAATATCTTCCACACATCATGGTTTCTGAAACAACTCTTTCAGATCCTAGATAACCTTGATATTAAGACAATCCTTTGAATATCAAGAATCATGGAAACAAACATGATACTAAAACTTGGAATTGTTACTCTTGATTTAATACTAATTATTAAACTTCATGGAGTAACTGAACTTCTTGAAAGTTTGCAATAGGACTTTTAAACTTTAGATTAACACTTCAAAACAATACGATACCGGTTCGTAAGTAACTAATCGTAATTCTATAGTTCTATTATCTCAATTATAACTAAGCGCAAGGTGGTGAACGGATGCCAATGACTACAACAACTATGCAATTTCACTTTGATTTAGTTTATGATAAATTGAGTTCTAATTAATAATTAAATTAATCTAGGTGAACTCCCACTCAAAACAATATCCCTCACATTGTTTTAGTGATCACACGAACCAAATCCACCACATCAAAACCGATCATCACGAGAGTTGATATAGCTTCAATGGCGAACAATCAACAAGTTCATCATATCTACTATATGACTCATGCTCTACCTTTCGGTAATCCGTGTTCCTGAGGCCATGTCTGTACATGCTAGGCTCGTCAAGATCAAACCTTAGTTTCTGCATGAGCAAATCTGCTTGCTCATGTTGTATACACTTGCAGAATCTAACACACCCGATCATCACGTGGTGCTTCGAAACAACAAGCTTTAGCAACGGTGCTAACTAAGGGTGAACACTTTATGACTTGAAATTCATGTGCATGAGGGATCATCTTATAATGCTACCGTTGTCTACTAAGCAATACAGGATGCATAAAGGATTAACATCACATGCAATTCAATAATATGTGATATGATATGGCCTTTCTTCTTTGTGCTTCCGATCTCCATCTTCAAGCACGAACATGATCTCCATCATCATCGGCATTGCATCAAGGTCAATGACGCTTCTCCATGGTTGTCGTCCATCGGCTTCAACTATTACAACTACTTTGAATAGACACGCGGGTCTTAACATAAATTAAAGACAACCATATGGCTTCGCCGTTGCCAACTTACAATAAGGAACATTGCATACATCAAATATAATCACAATCATGGCCATATCACATCACAGCACACCCCTGCAAAACAAAGTTAGACGCTTCTACTTTCTTTGCATATTTTACGTGGTTTGGGGCTTTCAATAAGTGTCGTTCTAACTTACGAACAAGAACCACAACATTGATACTAGTATTGTTAATCACCCGTTGTAAATTGGATCTTAACTATGCTAGGAGAAACAGGCACCCGCAAAGCCACTTATGCAATACAAGTTGCATGTCAAGCGTGGAGCAAGTCTCATGAACGATGTCATGTAAGGTTAGCGGGGCGCTTCATCCCAACATACCGCAAGATGCAAAGTACACAAGAAGCAATCGACAATAAAGCATCAACGCCCACAATGACCATTGTGTTCTACTCGTGCAACAGATCTACATATAGACACGGCTCGATACCATTTGTAGGGGTTCGTAGCATGGAAAACAAAAATTTCTATCGCATACAAACAAACAAGCCAAGATCTATCTACTAGATTGTAGCAACGAGTCGATGGAATAACTTACCCTCGAAGATTCCAAAGCGCTAACGAGAGCGATTCTCGTGGGTGATGTAGTCGTACTCTTCCGATCTCAAGATCGTAGACGATCCTTCCGGCTGCGTTCCGCAGCGCTTCCTCGGTCACACGTTCGATTTCGACGAAGACCTTCCTCTCCCTTGTTCCAAAGTGGAGAGGTTGTAGCACTCCTCGTGATTCAGAAGACAACGTGATCTGGAAGTAGAGGGAGATCCCGCAGGCTTAAAGCCGGAGCGAGTATGGTGGAGTATGAGAGAGCTATTAGTGGTCTAGGGTTTAGACACACCAATTAGAAGGCTCTAATCCAAGGCTAGTGCAATTAGAAGCTCTAAACCAAAGCGGCTCTAAACCGGAGTCTAGGGCTAGGATTTAGATTAGAGGATAGGAACTTGTGTGTCTAGGAGGAGGCCCCGCCTCCTTTTATAGGTGGGAGGGGCGGCCAAGGGAGGGAGTCCTCCCAAGTCGCCTTGGTGGCCGAAGCTTGGAGAGAGGAGGACTCCTCCTCCAAGTTGGTTTCAACCTCCTCTTGCTTGTTTCCACAGTTTCTGTTTTAGCCGTTTGACTTTCAAGCTGCCATTTGACTTTTCAGTTTTAGGATTCAATTTAATCCTTTATTTGGAACAGCAAGAACACTTAGTACATGATGCAATCATTCCAATATGTAATGACACATTCATGTACCCCTTCCCCGAGTCTTGGACATTCGGAACCTTCTAGAACATTCCCATGAAAACACGGAATCATTCCCGAACTCCAAAGCAGGACTTTCCTTATATGAATCTTATTCTCGGACCATTCCGGATCACCTCGTGATATCCGGATCCCATTCGAGACTCGAACAACATTCGGTCTCTTTCTCATAATACCATAACTACTCAAACAACGTCGAATCCTTAAGTGTGTCTCCCTACGGTTCGTGAATTATGCGGACATGATCGAGACACTTCTCCGAACAATAACCAATAGAGGAATCTGGAAATTCATATGGCTCCCACATATTTCTCGATTACTTTGCGATCGAATGAACCACTTACATACGGTACCAATTTCCCTTTGTCTCACGATAGTTTACTTCTCAGGTTATGATCGTCGGTATCTGCGCATACCTAGTTCAACCTCGTTACGATAAAGTACTCTTTTCTCGTTCCGTGATATGTGATCCCTTGTGAGCCAGTCACATGCTTGCAAGCTAATTGGATGACATTCCACCGAGAGGGCCTGGGTATATCTATAGTCATATGGATGGACAAATCCCACTCTTGATCCATGTGTTTCAACCAATACTTTCCGAACACTCAATGCCACCTTTATAGCCACCCAGTTACGGTGTGGTGTTTGATGTCATCAAAGCATCCATCCGGTAAAGGTGATATACATGATCTCATGGTCGAAGGAATTAGGTTACTATGTATCAGAAATCATATAGCAATTGAACTATTTAAATGACTTGATCTTTATGCTACGCTTATCTATAGGAGTATGTCCATCACATCATTCTCCTAATGATATGATCCTTTTGTTAATAACATCTCTATGTTCATGATCAGGAAACCATGATCATATATTAACCAACAAGCTAGTTTAACAAGAGGCTTTACTAGGGACTCTTATTTTAGTTTACAAATCACACAAGTATTAATGTTTCCGGTTAATACAATTATAGCATGGTATGTAAAAATTTATCATAAATGTGAAGATATGATAATAACCACTTTATTATTGCCTCTTGGGCATATCTCCAACAGGACGGGGGCCTCTGGCTGCAGCTTATCAAAGCCTAATACCTCCGGGGCCGCCCCCTCTTGGCGTGCGAACACCGGGAGGGGTCGCAGTTCTGGAGGTCGATCCAGGACATTAAGCACTACATTGGCCGGGGTCTTTCTTTCGTGGCGGGCAATGGCAGGGGCTCCCGCTTCTGGATCGATGCCTGGCTCTCCCCCGTCCCCCTGGGCGTGCAGTTCCCCGCCGTGTTCGCCATTGCCGCGTCCCCTGACTCACTCGTGGCTGACCTCTTCCTGGAGGACCAGTGGGACGTTCCCTTCCGCCGCACTTTTAAAGAGGTGGAGGCGGGGGAATTCCGGGTTCTGCTGGAGTCCCTTCCGGCATTGCTCTCTGAGGCGCCGGACGTGGCCTCCTGGCAGCTTCTTCCCTCGGGCGAGTTCTCCGTGGGCTCGGCTTATAGGGCCCTCTTCCAGGGCCAGGAGCGGAGGTGGGTGGCCCCTCTTTGGAAGGACCCACTCCCTCTTAGTATCCGGATTTTTGTTTGGCGGCTCGCCGTGACCGCCTCCCTCGGGCACGGAGGTAGCAATAATGGCCTCTGGGCGGGCGGTGTACCCTATGTGGGACTCGGAGACATGCCCACATTGTGTTTTCTGCTTTCGGACAGTTTTTGTGGAGTTTTATGCGGCGCTAGGTCCGAGTTGGCGGTAGCGAGGCGGGAGTTCCTGCAGTCCAGGCCTCCCGAGGCGGGCAGCGGCTCTTTGGCTCCTCTTTGCGGCCTGTCTTGGTCCCTGGAATATCCGCAATAAGATGGTGATTGAGCGTGTGTTCCCAGCGGGCATCGACTCTATTTTCACTTTACTCGCTTTCTTGCGGTGGTCTCCCTTAGTGCGGCAGCGTGACCGGCCGGCCTTGAGTCCTCCTCCAGGCTCGAGGGTGGCGGCATCCCCCCCACGTTGTCACGATCGCTGCCGTCGCCTCCTTTTGTTTTTCCTTTTTCCTTGGGCTGCGATGTGCTGTGGCCCCAGCAGTGTGTGATGGTTTCTTTTTTCCTTGGGCTGTGATGTGCTGTGGCCCCAGCGGTGTGTGATGGTTGCCTGACCTTGTACTTGGGATTTTGCTTTATTTATAAAGCGTGGCGCGAGTCTGATTCGAGAGAGCTAGGCACCGGTCGAGTCACCATGACTATAACACACCTCCACTAGCACGAACGACTGATCATGCCTTCCAGAACTATACGCTCATGCACTGGTACAGTACGTAGCTGTTGAAGCGAGATGAAATTAATTGGATGGACGTTTTTGTACATGTACTACATGCATGATTGGGATGTCTTTTCGCCTTTCTAGGAAGTGTACGGGGCCGCCAAGATACATGTTGTCTCATACGTGAAGTTTGCAGCCTACGACCGTTAGTGTTTGCATGTTAGGTTGAAAAAATAGAAGGCACCAATGAAAATGGAACTGCGTACGAGGCGTGTCTAGAGACAATAACTCGGGTTGTTCGGTTCTTTCCGTCAACCTAAGTTAAAAAACAAAATTAATTATTAAAATTCGGTTTATATAAATTATGCACCGAAATTGCTCTCGGTTATTCGGTTTTGGTTCTGGTTAGTTCGGTTTAGGTTTTTGGTTTCGGTTTTGGTTCTGGCTAGTTCGGTTTAGGTTTTTGGTTTCGGTTTTTTATGTTCCACCCCTAGCCAGCGCTGAGCATCCATCCTCTTGGTAACCGAGTGTCTAGAGGGACTGGGTACTGGGCATCCAAGAGCGCATGCGCCTCCTAGACGCGTAGGCACCGCCGACCGTAGCCGTTGACAGAGGACCCATCTTCTAGAAAATGCTCCATCGGGGACGAGGATTCGGCTATAGTTTTAGGCCCCGAGTGGAGATGCTGTTATAAGATATCTCGGAAATTCAGATTCCAGATTGTGTGTAGCAGCAACGGCTAAGAAAGAATAGCACCCCAATGTCAAGGAGAACAAATTTACGGTTAATTTATAGCATAGCCGTGTATGAGTACCGCAGTGCTTGTCTTTGTCGTCTCAAGGAAAGGGTCAGGGAGTGGAAGACGGTAAGATTTGGGAAGCTTCGTTTAATTTGGATGTTAAACAAAGAAGGCAAGTAGGGCCTCCCCGGTTTATTAAACACAGGGGACAAGTGGCCTGAGTACAGTTTCCGGTCACATGGGGTGAGCGCAGGCATGAGGCTGTTGAGATTATCTATGCGGACCATGCCTGGAGCCTGCTGGTCCAACAACGAACGGGGGTGATAATGCAACTGTGTGCCCGTGATTTTTTTAAAAGAATGTTTCACTATGAATAAAATAATTCAAGAAGTACTTTATGAATAAAATAATTCAAGAAGTACTTTCTTTAATTTATACTCAGCTCAGATTAGCTTGCTGGCCGTGAAGTATCAAGACATGCTTTCAGTAGTGTAGTTTGGTACTCGAAGCAGCAAAAATAATGGAGCACGCTACTAGCGCATTGCATGCACCAACATATGTACATTGCGTGCTCGTGCGAGAGCCAGAGATGCAATACAGTACAATACAATGCTATGTTAGATTCTAAGGGGCCCGTATTTGGATTATAGGAACTCCATTGAAATTTTTGGAAGAGTTTTTAACCCACAAGAATTTTCATATGAAATCTCTTTGGGTCATAGGATTGCATTCACCAACTTTTTTTATGGTGAAATCTCTATTTCTATGCCTTCTATTTCATAAAAATCACCGTTTTTTCCTTTCCTTTCAAGTAGCCCAATGCTCTCGCACTACATCTCTCTATGAGATTCTTGAATTTGTTCCATGTCCATGGTGCACCATACAAATAAACAAGTCGCAAAATCTTGTGTTTTGTAGTCGTATACATTCACTATACATGACTTTTTTGTGTGTGTGGGAGTACTATGCTTTTCCTATTAATAATATGTTTTGAAGTTCAACCAAAGAAGCCATAAAGAGTTTTGGTGAAATTCCTGCGTTCCAAATAGACTCGAGACATGATACCTTGAAGTGGATCGTGTACAAACCGCACGGTTTTCCTATGGATAATTGGATATTCTGGTCCCTCATCATGCTAGCACCAGTCGAAAATAATGACCAAATCCACGTTCTGATAGGACAAATGTCGGCTTCACCAGTTGCACACATCATGAATGTGAAAGTTACTGTTAATTCATGAGCCGTCCTTGCAGACACACCTAATGCGCGCTAATCTAAGCAGCACCCAAGCACATTGTTTAGTACTCCCTCAGTTTTAAAATATAAGATGTTTTAGGTTTGTGAAAAAATGAATCTAGACTTCTTTTAGTGTGTAGATTCACCCTTAAGTTAAGTGAACTTATATACTGTATTAAAACAAGTCTAAATACATTTAATTTACAAATCTAAAACATCTTATATTTTGAAACGGAGAGAATACACAGTAGGCTCAGCAATTTGATTGGTCAATCTAACCCTATGGTGAGGGTGACATCAGCTGACAAGGATAAGCCTGCTTGTGGAAATTCATTGTCGCGAATTGTTCAATCTTCGTACTACTACGAGGGTGATAGACATGCGTTTGTGTCACTGTCCCGGACGCTTTGTTAAACTCAACACTTGAAGCATGCGTGCCGGGTAATTTCCATGCAAGGCTCTCCGTTGACTTCAGACCGTTGGGAATGTTCGTTCACACTACTGCAGTCCGAAGTTTCTTGTGCAGAAAACTAATATATGCCACACGGGGAGAAAATTTCAAGCATTAGGGTTTAGTGGATCTTTTTTTTTGACAGAAGGGTTTAGTGGATCTTACTCATACTAGGTGTAGCCGTATAGCAAAAGTCGACACTCGGAGGCACGCGTGCGTGCGTGCCGGTTACTTCCAAATGACATGTATCCAGAGGTCCGTCAACATGCATGCGATTTAAAATTCAAGCACTCATGCCCGAAATGTAAATTTTATAAATGACCTGGTGGTCAGCAACACCAGCTAGGTTTGTTCACACTGCCAAAAAAAATATCGCTATCGACGTGGAAATCCAGGGAGACAACACAACAAAGTACACAAGCGAGTCTATCAGTGTGGATTTCTCAGGACTTCTCTTTGCTTCATACTACTTATGTATCAACTTCGAGTGTACTCCAAAGAAAGATATAGCATCAACCCATATCCTCCTTAGTCCATCTTCACCGGGTCGATCTAAATGGTCCGTTTCTATTGTTTGGATCGGATCGTGGGTTATAGTCTGACCTGTTCGGCCAACCGTGCCTAGCGATGCGATTTGTATGTCCATCCTGGGGTTCTTGGCGCCGTCGTTGGGCAAATCTTTGCCAATCGGTCGAAATACTCAAATTGACAAGCAAATAACACATAAATTGACTATCAAATAATACGTCAGTTGAGAGTTTCTCGTGCAAAAAACTACTTATATGTCACAGGGGGAGAAAACTTCGAGCATTATTAGGTTTCCACTTGATTGGTTTAAGTTTTCAAATGTGCAATTCAATGTTAGAGTGAGTAATTACTTGCGTGTAGTGCATCTGCTTTTTCTGCATGCTTAGTGGATCTTACTCATGCATACTAGGCGTACCAAAAGTCGACACTCGAAGGCACGCGGTAATTCCAAATGACATATATATATCCAGAGGTCCGTCAACATGCATGTGATTCAAAATTCGAGCACTCATGTCCGAAAATGTAAATTTTATAAATGACCCGGTGGTCAGCAACACCACCTAGGTTGTTCACACTGCCAAAAGAAAAATATCGCTATCGACGTGCTATCAACTACATGATGATAATGAGGGTGATCAGTAAAGGTCTCGTACGTGTCCCAAACCCAAAGATATGATTCAGGGAATTCCGCAGGCAGCTGCGCAAACACCAAGCCTGTAGCCTTTTGGTCCTGACCTCTCCCCTCCTTTTCGCCTTTGATTTGTGCATCCATCCATTGGCTGGCGCACGGGAAGGCCACGTACGTACGGAGGCGGCCCAGAGGAATTTCAGGGGTGGCCGGCCGGTGACGTCCCTGGATTCGATCGCCCCAGATCGCAAAGCTTCATTCGTCGACGCAATCATCATCGTCGTCATATCCGATCCTGACATCCTCCTGCATAGGCTGTTATCGTTAATTATCCAGTAATAACACTGTTCCGGACCTTCCGATCCGGTGTCACCCCACAGAACGAGCGAGAGGAGAGACGTGATCTGTGTAGCCTAGCTAGCGCGTACGAGCGCACAGCACTGCCGCGCTGCTTTTTTTTTATTTTTTTTGTCCCTCTAGAAAAACATGTCCAGTGCCTGTTTTTTCTAATACTATATGATAATCTGGGGGTGAGAAGGCGGGTATGATTTGGCAAGCTTCGGCTTTTGGCTGATAAACAAGTGAGACAAGTGGCCGCCATGTGTAGTTTCTCGTCACGTGGGTGAGCTCAGGC
The DNA here is from genome assembly GCA_030063025.1 of Avena longiglumis. Classification (NCBI taxonomy): domain Eukaryota; kingdom Viridiplantae; phylum Streptophyta; class Magnoliopsida; order Poales; family Poaceae; genus Avena; species Avena longiglumis. Next base: position 21,023,299 of record CP125979.1, on the reverse strand, counting down.
CGTGTGATGCCGCTAGGCTCTGGGAATTCGTCTCTCGTTGGCCGACGGGTCAATTTTATTTTCAATGGAAAATAGGTCCAAGAGTCTTTTTTTTTGCGGTCAAAAATTTGCTTGCTTTGTAAACCGAAACGGAGGGAGTACTAAAATCTCGATTTGCTCTATACCCTCTGTACGCAGTGGATATCCTGGTACTGGTAGTACCTCCAACCCAAACTAATGACCAAATCCACGCTCTAATGGGACAAATATCGGCATCAACCAGTGCATGCATGTGAGAGTTACTCTTAACTTATGAGTGAGCCGTCCTTTCAGACACACCTAATGCACGTTAAAATAATAATCACCCAATCACAGTGTTTATTAGGCTATGGTGTTTGATTAGTCAAACAGCCATAGAGAGGGAGACAGGGACTCAGACTAGGATCCTGACAGAGACATGCTGGCGTGCCATTGCCCAGATTACTCTGTTTACAAATGCTCCTCTGACTTCAGACGGTTGACCCTTGGAAATGTTAATTTCATAATATTGCAGTTTGAGTAGTACTAGTTTCTTGTGCAATATCCTAAACTGTGATGCACGAAGAAATCTTCAACACAAGGAAAACAATGATTTTTGTATGTTGTAGGAACAATTATTTTAAATTTTTTATTTTGGAAATCCACTGCCCCGAGGTGGCTTAACCGCTGAAAACTTCAAATCTAGAATAAATCCATTGCATGCCCCGTGTGTCACTGTCTGACTTCAGCACTCTTCATTTTAGTCGACTGTAACACTTGGGGGAGGCATTAAATACCTGACTGGGAATTTTCGTGCTACACTCCATTGACTCGAGATCATTGACACTTGGACATGTTAACTCGTAGTGCCAGTCACCGTCGTCAGTTGGTGGTTCCTTGTGCAAGATCGTGACGTTTTGAATGTCCCGTTCATGGAGAACGCGTAGTGTCTTGGCAGTTTTTTTTTTGTGTAAGATTGTGGCTTTAATTTTCCACTTTTCATATATAAACTAGCACAGTGGCCCTCGCGGATGCGAGGGAAACATCTGATTATGTCTACAGTTAATGAAGTATTTATTAGAAACTTATATTAAGCAATTATTTAGTTTGTGTGACAATAATTAATGTTGCAATAAAAAGTATCAATTACTATATGTGTTTTTTGTACATGGTGATATTAGATATGTGCATGGAATTAAATTTATATGCAATCTAGGATGATTTTTATTTGATGTTAACTGTTTAACAACACAGTGGTTCTTATATAACCACTTGAAGGTTTAGATAACCTTTTAAAAGAATAACAAACCTTTTTTAAATTAAATATAAGAAATCTTGTTGAACGGTAGGACAATTATATAGTCATATTTTTCATTTTAACTTGTCAGAATAAATCTCTTTCCTCTTTCCTCTGTCAGTTAGGAATCATTCACTTTCTCTTCTTGTTCTAAAATATTTCACATTTTATATGGACACATCATCTCCAGATTAACTTGGAAGTATTTTATAATATATTTTATAAAGTGGAAATCCATCTAAAATCTACACTATTTTGTTTAATATCTGCACTATTCTACAATGTAAGACATAATGAAAGAAAGGTTGTCATACTTTTATCTATTTTATTTAACTCTTTCAACAGCATCCTCCACCCCACTATCCATTCATTTTGTATTCTCGTCTACATATATTGTTGTATCATGTAAGATGGCTATAGACATCTCAATTATCTGATACTCGGTGTATTGCGTGTCTTCCCAAGTTGACATTTCTCCCATCCTAATATCCCACTACCAAATTTAAGGCAAGGTGTTCATCAACGCTCCTTATTTAGTTGTCACTTCATATCACCACAATATTTTAGCGTTCAAATGTATTAGGATATGAAGGCAAGGTCCACATACAGTTACGAAGATATATCCATTGCAATGTATTAGGATATTATGAATATGTATTGGATGCGAGTTGTTTGTTAAAATAGGGTCCATGCAAACATGAGGATATCAAATATTGTGTAGATCATGGTAACTATTTAAATACATGATGTTTTTAAATGGATAAATTCTTTCATGTGTAAATTTGACCATTATTTTGTAATATAATGATGAAATACATTTTAACAAAAAAATAATGCCATAATTAATTTATTTCTTCATAATATGTTTGTACAATACGACATGGAGTTGTGACAACGCACCAACCAAAACTAACCCTGATATGGAAGTGTGCCGGCTTAAATTTTGTGTGCCATCATCATAAATATTTAGCTCTAAATATTCGACATTGGAAACATAACAATCTGGTTTGCCACTTCCTATTATCTAGAAAACAAATGGTAGACTTGGGCTGAAATTCTCTATTGCATATACAATTGGATCTATCTTTTATAAACAAAAACCACAAATTTTTAAACTAACTGTTGCTCCTTATATCCTCTTATGCCGAGGCTTGGTAATGTGGTTGCCATTATTTTATTGTATCACCCCTCAATTTTGTTGGTTGTTCTTTTAGGGACATTTTGTTGGTTGTTGATAGTACCAATTTTCGAAATATTTTTTAAGTAAAATAAACTAATCAATAAGTTGGAAAATCAAGCCTACCTACAAACACTGCATAATCAAAAGCAACACCTACAAAAAAATTTAGGACACATATATTCTAACCATTCTATCGAACACAACCGATCATTTCTCTACACAACGGAAAGCTCATGAGAGATTAAAATATATTGACAAATATACGACTCGATATAGTTTTTCCTCTCTCCGGCAATCTAAATTGGGAATCACACCGTCCCGAAAGCTTAAACAAACAACATAATAAATAATACTCTCTCTGATCCATGATAAGTGTCGAAGCAATGCTTATTATGAATCAGAGGGAGTAACACTTTTTATTTTACTTTTTAAAAATCTATAATTTTCAACCTCCGTTAATGGTATAATATTAATTCTGATTCTTCGTCGATGATACTTAATCATAAGTTTTATGCTCAAACTGTTGATAGTAGTTGCAAAATTAAAGTCATAAGTATTTTTTCTAGTCATATATGTATAGTAGCCATGAAATACACACCGTGTTAAGTATTGAATTTATAAAGCTTCTGATTAATCATGGACACGAAATGACCTATGGACCATAATGGCAATAAAAATGTGTTTAGCTCTAGTACATCCACTACCCTTGCGCATGCAGTCTTGCTGCTGCTCATGCCGTCAATTTGCATCCAACGCTTGGAGTAGATCTCGACAAAGTGGCATGGTCGTTAGCTCTTGATATATGATTTGCATACATGGACTGCTCGCTATGGCATCTAGTATCACGTACCGTGCACAGATTTTTGCCGTCGTTGAGACAGTACATGTATGTATCTTTATTACTTGGACACGCACACGCACACGTACTTCCCACCTTACCGGACACAGATACAATCCTATGGACATACGGGCGGGCTTTGCATGTCCGGTATGATTTTTTCTTTTTATAATTGATCGTGTCACACCAGGTACGTACGGTCTTCTTTATTTTATAACTGATCGTGTCATACCAGGTCATGCAGTTACGTAACTATTAAGCTTTGGTTAAATCTTAGCCACAAATTTTATATCTAACACTTCAAATTAATTTAGATGATGTGGATCAACCTGGTGCCTCGAAACACACCTTATATTGTTTTTAGTATATAATAGATTTGTACTACGTCAGTAACTCTACAAAGTATTGCACCATCACGCGTGTGGCATTTGACAAAGCGGTGATCATAGTTTCATTTGACCAAATTTCATCAAGTAGGATTCAACATTTGGAAAATTTGGCTGCATGCCTTTTTTTTTTGAGACATAGTCGATAATGTAACTTATATTTTCACGTATATACAGTACATATATTTGTAAATGACCCGGTCAAGAAGTGCGCCCACGAGGGGGGTTACGTGTTGACCGTCAAAACGAGTATCGCTGTCGTCCCTGCAAACGAGTACAGTACTAGACAACGTGAGTGACTCGGAATGGGTTTCTCACCTCACGTCTTGGTGTAAACTTCGCGTGGGTCCTGCCACGAACACAAAGCAGCAGCGCCCCCCCCCCCCCCCCCCCCCTCCCCCCCCACACACACACACATACATAAAAAAGCCATAAGATTAAGTGTACGTACAACCTTACCCAATTCGTGCGCGTTGACTCTAGACTTTTTACTGCTGACATGGATCCATCTTCTGCTGCTGGTGCACGAAGTGGACGCATGGGCGTGCGTTCACACCGTAGGCACGCGTTCACGTTGGTTCCGCCCGCCTGAGGTTTTACATAATAACTTGGAAAAAAAAATGTGAATGTACTACTAGTAAATACTACTCGTAGGAATGTGGATCTACGATTTTCTTTAAAAAAAATGTGGATACTCGTGGCATGCACAAAAGATTCTCGATTCTAATTAAGCTGCAACATTGTTTGCGGCCACTTTGTGGAGCAACCAAGTGAGATAGAACACAATACACTCATTAATTCTATAACGATATTTTCAGCTTATCATTTAATCACTACGACTTTTTACTAATAGAAAACCAATTGTCTCAACCTAATAATAATTTCTGAAAAAGAAGAGTGTGTCGGTCTTCTTTCGCAACACGGCGCACGATGTAGACACATGCACACCACTGGAAGCTGAAGTTTTTCTTTTTGAGATAAACGATCCATATATTAAGCTAGCAAGCCGTCTCATTAAAAACCTTCCCATCCCCGTAGATACCATGGTAAGGAAAAAAGTGCGTCTGAAACTTGCTGCTACCATTACAAGTCCGTTACATCGTTTATCAAGCTCCTAAGAATGCTACCGGGGGCTTGGGGGCTCATCGTCCCAGTTATAATTTGTTTTATCTAAGAAACCCACCCTAGCAAGCCCGTGAGCCACCTTGTTTACTTTTCCTTTGGATGTGACTAAAGCTGAAGTTGGTAAATGAAACTAGTACCCTCTTGGTACTCAATATAAGATGTTTTAGGATTGTGAAGGAGATGTATCTAGACATATTTTAGTGTCTAAATTCAGACACTAAAAGGTGTCTAGATACATCCTCTTTACAAAATTAAAACATCGTCTTATATTTATAAACGGAGGGAGTATTACATTGCTCGAGAATTTTGCCCCGGCGAAACTCTAGGTCCGCGCCTCTTCTATTTCCTGTCCTTCCAAATTTCCCATGGCACGGGCATGATCAACGAGGGAATAGCTAGCCTTCCTCTCTATTCATTTTCCACACAGATATGAGTAAAACAGAAACAGAATGTAGTGAATCGCACAGGCATGTCGCACGGCAGAAAGCCTCCAAATCATCAATCAAACCCAGCTACGCCCGCACTCACGAACCGCCGCAAAGATACAGCGCGCCTGACAGCGCAGCGGCGGCATCTTCACACAGAGAGAGAGTGAGAGACAATCGCACGCACATGCCCACCCAGCGCGCCTGACTCTCTCTCTCCCCAGCCCGCCGCCGTCCCGTCCCGTGGTCCGTCCGTCCGCCAGCCAGCGACGACCCCGGGCGCCACGTCAGCCGGACCCCGCCCGCGAACGTGCCGATAAACTCCCATCATTCTCGTCTCCTCGGCCTCCTCACGTCTCCCCCCGTCCCGTCGCATATTTTACGCGGCTTATTCCTTTGCTTTGCCGTTGCCGTTGCGTGCTCCTCCCTTCTGCTCTCCTGCCTTTGCTGCCTTTGCTGCCGCCGCCGCCGCTGCTCCTGCTGGTCTCGCGACTCCGCGGTCCACGGTGCCCCGGGCGGTCCATTGCCGTCCCTCTGCAGCTGGATCTGCGCTACACGGCGGGCGGTTTCGATCCGGTCGTGGCAGCTCCCCGCGCTCGGGCGTCGTGGCCGGGTGCCGGTTGGGGCTCCGCGCGCATCCTCGGATGGTGGTGTGAGCGATCGGGCGCGGCGCGGCGATGAGGCCGACTCCGGAGCGGCGCGGCGGAGAATTCCTGCTGCTGCTCGTCCTGGTCGCGGCCGCGGCATTGGCGCCGCGGCGGGCGCGCGCGGTCACCGACGCCGCCGACGGTACGCTCCCTCCCTCCGCTTCTTTTTTGCTTCTCCGGTCAGTTCGTCCGGCACGAGCGGCGAGGGGCGGCAGACGGTCTGGTCGCCGCTCGCGAAGTCGCGTGCCTAGCTCGGCTGCTTCCAGCGGTTCCGTGGAGGATTTCGATCGGTGGAACAGCCAAGCACGGGATTCTTCTTCTCATCCGGTCCGGTCCGCCACGCGACTCCACGGCCTGCGCGCGAATCTTTTTTCTCACTCCCCCACAGTGAAATCGTGTCGGTGGCGGCGCTAGCGCTGCCGCGGCCCGACAGCTCACCCGTGTGGGGACCACTCTGGTTATCAAGATAGGGTCTCTCTCTCTCCGGCGGTGGTGGTGAATTTCGTTTCTCCATCGCTGTTCTTTGAGCTCGCCCATGCGCCGATTCTTCTGTCTCCAATCCGGCAATGCCATGCGCCCGATTGGTGCCGAGGCGACCGCGACATCTGTAGTAATTCGGATCAGCTGATGTTTTTAGTGGCTTCCTAGCGGTCGGGCCGTCACTCTCGGTAGGGATAACGAGAGGAACCCCCTGAGGCCGCTAGCTAGTGAGGAAGGTGGTGTACACCCTGTGCTCTGTCTCCTGTCGTCGTCGACAGCCATGGGGGTAAAGAGATGTGTCGGTCGCGAGCTCGATCGGCGTATGCTGATCTGCCGATGTTGATGGCATGCAGATGCAGGGGAAAGCAGTGCGGTGGACTACCAGCTAGCTTTCCGAGCACCGTGGCAGCAGAATGAGCACAGCTTTAATTAATTGCGCTAATTCTCATACTAGTACAGATAAACGGTGGGATGCGATGGGAGTACTTAGATTCTCATCGGCATTTTTTCTCATCACTCGGTTTGGTACGAATGTCGGTGGAGCTCACACTGGCTTTTGCAACCGCATTACTACTTAGTACTTCTCTTAATAATTGCTGTCTTCAGCTCAGCTCAGCTCATGTGTGCTGTTAACCAAAAGCTGGGAAAACAGTGCAGGGGAGGAGTAGCTTTTTAAGTAGCAGCACAATGGGTACTTCAGCCTTAATTGCAGTTACTGTCATAGTAATGATGAATTGATGATGGGTGGGATTGGATTCGAGTAGTACGTACTCCATAGATTCTCATCGGCATTTTTCTCATCACTCGGTTTGGTACAGATGTCGGTGGAGCTCACACTGGCTTTTGCAAGCGCATCACTTTCCTGAATAATTGCCGTCTTCAGTTCAGTTCAGCTCATGTGTGCTGTTAGTACCAAAAGCTGGCAGCACGGGGAAAATTTCCATGGATTCCACCTTATAATGCTCATGGCTTCTTTATGTTCCTTTTACTGATGCGCAGTCACTGCTATAAACGGTCTGTACGTTTCACTGGGATCGCCGAAGCTTCCTGGATGGGTTCCGAACGGCGGAGACCCCTGCGGCGAGATTTGGCAGGGCGTTACATGCACCGGCACAAGTATAACCTCGATGTATGTCAGGTTCTTCATCGGACTGTCGTTTGTTTTGGTTGGTTCGTTTGTTCTGGACTCATGTATCAGCTTGCCGTTTGTAGAAAGATGAATGTTGCCAACTTGGGAGGGCAGCTGGGAAGCTTGGGGAACTTCACTGCAATCACCACAATGTGAGAGTTCTGATCGATTCGTTTGTTCTGGATTCATCATTATATATTTTGCTCTGCAAATTGCCATTACAGTTCTTTTAATTATTGGATATTTTATGGCTTCCTCTGCTGGTTAAATTGATGCTCCGCTCGTATCCAAATTCAACAACTCCTGACCGATTTAATTTCACCTCTTTCTGTAGAGACCTTAGTAACAACAATATCGGTGGAACTATACCAGAAGACCTGCCGCTCACATTGCAGAACCTGTAAGCGGGTTATCGATCTTGTCTGCACAAACTGAGGTGTCTTTGAGTTGCAATCCATTTCATGGCATAATCTCTTCTCCTTGTTGCTACAGTTTCCTCTCCGATAATCAGCTTACTGGAAGCATCCCGAGTTCATTGTCAAAACTTACAAGTTTGTCAGCCATGTAAGATTCCTCTTCTTTTTTCTCATCAAGTCTATACTCATGCTAGTTTGGTTTGTTAAGTGGCTGCATTTCCTAATATCATTATTGTCCCAGGTCACTCAATGCCAACCATCTAGATGGAGAACTGCCAGACTCTTTTGATTCACTTGTTGGACTTATAAATTTGTAAGTTGCCTCCTAGTTCCATACAATTTAGACATACTTATCAGGATGATGTATCAAATGATTGATTGATGATAGCATCCAATCTTCCTTTACAGGGACATGTCTTCTAACAACTTCACTGGCATATTACCACCTTCAATGCAAAACCTGTCATCTTTGACTACGTTGTGAGTTTACATCTCATCTTGTTTGTCTGCTCCGATTTTTCTAGATCATTTCCTCACCTAATAAATGCTATATGATAGGCGTATACAAGACAATCAACTGTCAGGGACCCTTAATGCTTTGCAGGATCTTCCCTTGAAAGACTTGTAATTCCTTGATGCCTTCTTCCTTACACCATGCTGTTTCAGTTACCTGACACATCAAATTGAATGCATTCGAATTTTTGCTATTATGTGCTCATTTAATATATTTGGCCTCTGTGGATTTTTTCAAAGGCCTACTGCAGTGAACTATTGTATCTGGTCTTAATGTACATGCATAACATGCATATCTGCAATGTTGGAAATCTAGACACCTCAGTTTGTACCATAAAGGATTCAGCACTTCAATGTGCTCATGTATATAGTTACTTATTACATAAACCATCACGCGATCAGCTGCACAACATTTTACTTGAGACGAATAGCGTAGTAGATTGTGATTGCTGACACTCAAATGGTAGTACCTTTTAAATGTTTTGAACATCATATTTAGAAATTAAGGTTAATCCGTGGCTCTCTCTGATACCTTTTATTAGTAGGGAGCACTTCCGTCATCTGCCTCTCATTTTTTTCAGCCCACGGACTGTGACTGGTTTCTTCTTTTGAGAATGCAATTAATGTTTCCTTTTCACTACAGTTTTTTATACTCCATCAGAAATAAGGAACTACTCCGACACTTGCTTTTCTCTTGACGTTTTCTTTGGAAAAACTAAATTTCTGTTTGGCTTGATTTGCGGAAAGAATACAAATAATAAAGTTTGACCTCATATATGGTTCTAATGGTAAAATGTTAGTACTTCGGATACTTAAATGTTGTTCTTTATTTCTTATCAATTCCTTACTCTGATCAGGAATGTAGAGAACAACTTGTTTTCTGGACCGGTGCCTCCAAAATTACTGAACATACCAACCTTCAAGTGAGAAACCCTCTCTTTCTTGTATTTATCTCCTTAGTATGAGCCTGGTTAACTTAGCTATCGCATTGTCTATGTTGACGTTCTTCCATCCATTGAAGGAATAGATATTTAATTGTATCAATTGTGTGCGACTTGTTAAGTGGCTGACATATTTCCAGTGCAGAATGGACGGCAATCCATTTAATACCACTATAGCGCCATCAGCATCACCACCTTCAGCATCAGCAGGACCAGCACCAATTCCAACACCGACAGGACCAAAACAAGCCCCAACACCAACAACAACACCTACAGGTCTAAATCCAACACTGGCACCTCCATCGCCCCCTTCAAAAGCCCTCCGCCCTCAAACTCTTCTGGTGGATCAACTACTCGAGATAGCACTTCATCATCTAACAAAAATAAGTCATCAACCCTCAAGATTGTTGGATTTGTTCTTCTTGGAGTGGTGCTGTTCATAGCTATAGCCCTGCTGGTAATATTTTGTCTGTCCAAGTACCAAGAGAGACAGTCAAGATATGATTATAACAGAAGTCAGCTGGGAAGGGTGCGTCATAGGGTTGAACCCCAAGCCTTGCCAGCTTCAGTACAACCATGGAATGATGTTAAAAAAGGTTAATTTCTATGCCTATACCAGTAGAACAGGGGGTTCTGACTATCTTTATGTATTGATATATGATCTTTTGTATGATAGGTTCAGGTGAAGCCCTTGACAAGAGAGGCCGCGAGTTAAGTATAGCAGCAGCAGCAGGTATGAAGCCCTTGGAACAGAGGGCAGCCTAATTTTTGACATGCTGTTCACCAAGTTAAAATTTCTGAAAGTTCTGTCCAATTGTTTGCAGCTGTCCCAAAGAAACCTGCTGAAAACCGAAAGGAGCACATAATTAATTTGGATCGAACAGACTCGGAACTTTTTGCAGCTGCACCGCCTCGGCCACCACCTCCACCTCCACTGCCCCCTGCTGAAAAAGTTGTTGTAAGTCCCATTGTTCCTCCGGAAAAGAGATATAGCCCTCCACCAAAGACAAGTACCTCAAATTCTGCCACACCCTTTTCTGTTGCATCTCTTCAACAATATACAAGCAATTTCAGAGAGCAGAATGTGATAAGAGAGAGTAGATTAGGAAAGGTATACCTAGCTGAGCTTCCCGAAGGAAAGGTATGAAGCATTACTTGTATCAGTGGACAATGATTACTATTCCTTGTGCAGTTCAAACATTGATCTTAATTTCTCCTATTCTGTGTAGTTAATGGAGGTTATGAAGATTGACAATGCTAACGGAAGAGTGTCAGTAGATGACTTTCTAGATTTGGTTGCACGTATCTCAGAGATTAAGAATCCTAACATCCTTGAGTTAGTTGGATACTGTGCTGAATATGGACAGCGGTTACTTGTGTACAATCACTTCAGCAGAAAAACACTAGATGATGCACTTCATGATAGAGCGGAAACTGACAATGCTCTATCATGGAATGCTCGCCTCCAGGTCGCTCTTGGTTCAGGAAAAGCCTTACAGTAAGTGGAGTTATAGTCATATGCATTCCATATATGCTTCTCTTTTTCTGAGAATGTGTGGAAATTAATTTATACTCAGAATTTATTTTGTCTTTGCAGATATCTCCATGAAAACGTCCAACCACCGATTGTGCATCAGAATTTTGAACCAGAAAATGTGCTCCTTGATAACAAGTTATCAGTGTGTGTTGCTGAATGTGGATTGGCTGAACTGATGCCATCAAGTTCTGTCACTCAGGTAAGCTATAATGTGTAGTATAGAATAAAGATATCACATTCTTTTCGAAAAGGGGAATATACCCTGCCCTCTGCATCAATCGATGCACACAACCACTTTAGAATACAGACAGCGCATGTTCTAAGGACACCGAAAATGGGGCAAGGTTGGGTCTCTTTAAGGGCTGATGGTGCTATGGCTTATACTGTGATACATCCCAGAGCTAGTATAGCATGTGAAGCCTATGTATTAATAGTGGATTATCAGGTGCAACATGCCTAGCTAGCGCATCGCAAGAGAATCTGTATCGACAAGTCAGATGTTGATCATCAGCTTAGCTAATATGGTTGCACATTGCATGATAGGAAAATTCCATCTTCATGTATCTAATAGGTGGTAATAATTTATCGATGGTCTTCTAATGTCAGTTCATAAGTGTGATGTACTGAAAAAGAAAGTGTGGTGTACTGAAAAAGGAAACGTTTCTGGTGGTGCGAATATAGACAAATCTCCGACATCCTTTCTTGGACGGAGGGAGTATCAGTTTATGCTTACTATCCTAGTTTGATCACAAATGAGTAGATTCAGCTAAATTAATTCGCCCAGGAAGTGACAGATGCATCTTGTATGTTAATGTGAGTGACTGATAGTGTACTTACAAGTTGCAACTGGTATATTTGTTTGTCGCAGTTGTCAGGTCGGATGCGTACATTACTGAACTATGAAGCGCCAGAACTCCAGGAATCTCGGATCATCAGCGAACGGGGTGATGTTTACAGTTTTGGAGTAGTGATGCTAGAACTTCTTACTGGGCGTAAACCATACGATAGGTAAGAGATTGAACTCTCATGCTTGGTTTCACAATGAACTTCCTTCAGTTGTTTCAGATTATCTTTTCCGCGTGACATAAGGAAATAACTCTCTGTTTCACATGCATGTTTGTTGTGAAAAATATGCAGTTCACGCCCACGCCATGAGCAACATCTTGTTAGATGGGCTGGTTTTCAGCTTCATGACATTGAATCCCTCTCCAAGATGGTAGACCCTCCTATACGTGGGCAGTTTTCTGAGAAAGCATTGTCGCGGTTTGCTGACATAATTAGCCGTTGTATCCAGGTAATTCAGTTTTATTGTTCTTCATTATACTAATATAAGTTTTCTGAGTATACTATACACTATAGATACAGCTGATGTTTAATATTCTTTGCACAAAAACGTTATGAATGAAGGGATTGTGTCCTTGATGTGAAATTTTCATATTGCAGAGAGAGCCAGAATTCAGGCCACCAATGTCTGCGATTGTCCAGGACCTAGCTAGTATTGTCAATGCTTCTGGTGAGGATTCAGAGTAAAAAACAATTCAATGATTTATGGATCTCGTGCGCCAAGCTGCTGCTGGGAAATTTTTTGGGATGGGACTTATTTTGGCACAATGCAAAGCACATCATATGCCACAAATTTCTGGGAGGAGTATATAGCTATTAATCCTTACCAATGTGTCATGTAACCATGTAAATGATGAATAGGTGATCACATTCATTCAAGGAAAACATTATGCTTTCCAAATGAAATGTCTTAGAAAGAACATTGGATATTTAGTGAATAGAAACTGGGGTGCAGAAAACAGGAAAAAAAACAGGGAAATAGGAATATGCACGAATTAGAGGAACTGGATCGGATGTAAAATGTGTACTGCAATATGAAAGTCATCTTTGGTGAAGGATTTTTGGAGGAATCTCAGAAGGAATATAATCCTACAGAAAATTTTCTGTGTAGACTTTTGGAAAAATGAACGACCTTCTTGAATTCCAATGAAGTTTCTATGGAATGGCTCAATCCATACTATTTTATAGACTTTATTAGACTTCGTGCGGAAATAACTGTGTGCAGGTATTAGATGGAGCTTCTCCCTGTTTAAATTTCTGTGAGGCAGCCAAACACCTTTCAGTACATCTATTTGGCGGTATGGTTGTATTTCCATTCCTCTGTCTTTTCAACTAAGGCCGAACAAATTAAGATACAGTAATGATAGAGACAAAAAGGGTCATCTCCCTCAAAACAAAAAAGAGAGACAAAAAGGGTCATCTGCACCTGAAGGTTTTGTGCAGATATTTGCCCTGAATCCTGGCTCGCGAATATGGATATTATGTTGAAATAATTAGCAACTCTTGGAACAAGTAAATTCAGATTAAAATCACGACAACAAATGTTTATGATATTTTGCCATTAATTAGTTACTAACCCTGTATAACTACTAGTGATTAGATTGGGCCTCTGAAACCCAATCCCAACCAGGAGAAACCGGCGAGGAAGCACGGGCGACTTTGTCTTGTGTGATCGATCGCATCGATCGATTTGTCCATGTCTCGATCGAGAGTGTTTGATTCTCCCTACGTGGATGGATCATGGATAGTTGCGGCCACCAAATCGTGGTGCAGAAACTTTTCAAGGTGAGAATTTGTAATTTAGGCATCTCAACTTTTTCCGCAACATCTTGATTTGTTGCTCTGAAACACTGCAACCTGTTGATAGAGAGCGAGAGCAAATAAATCTACACGGCGTGCATCCCCGAGCATGCCCACGGGAAGGGCGGCGCCAAGGGAGCCGCATGTGCTCCCGCCTCCACCACAACGACCACCGTGTCTTGGGCCTCCATTGCCACTGTGTCCCTGGCCTCCATAGCACGTTACGCATTCTTGTCGACAATGAGAGAGCTTAATTGTGGATGTGGGCAAGGAGGGCCATGGACCCCTCCCATGACTCAAATGATTTTTTCATACTAGTAATATGTATTTAGCACTATTTACCATATATTTAACAAAATCTAACAATTTAGCCCCCTCAGCTCTCATTTAATATTTCTAAGCCACTTATATAATGTCAGCCATGCTCCGCAACTAAACATTGAGTCTTTCAAGTATGTATATAACTCACTTTTAGCTCCTTCTGTGACATGTTTGATATGTCGTGTGGATCTGTGGGTCTTCTCTTAGACCTGGTGTATGGGCATTGCTTCTGTGTTGTTTGGGTGTGCTTGACCCTATTGTTGGTGTGTGGTTGTCGTAGGTTTTCGTTCGGTTTTCTCCTTAAAAACCGGATACCTTCTGAAAGGATCGTATGGGCACCTAGAGGGGGGGGGGTGAATAGATGCTACTTCAAATTTTCTTCTTTTTCAAATTAAGTTTTGACAATAAGGTAAATTCTCTAGATAATGCAACTAACTAAGGTGAATTTACCTATATGACAAATATGCAAGAACTACCACAACACAAAGTAGGAACAAGTAAGTAAAGTGCGGTAAAGGATAGAAGTAACCAAAGTGGTGGACGCGGAGACACAAGGATTTGTTTCCCGTAGTTCCTTCCTTTTGAGGGGAAGTACGTCTACGTTTGGAGAGGGGGTGGTTTCAAACCACCAATGCCACGAAAGGCCTCCCTTGTTCTCCGATGAATCTCACCCCAACGGGATCGATTCACCTTCCACTATATCGGCAACCTTCAAGGTGGAAGCCGACACCGTTACAAGTTTGGGGCACACATCCACAACTTAATCAGAGGCTCCCAAATACAAGCAAGTTGTCAAAGCAATCAAAGATAAGCTTGTAAGAACCAAAACAAGAACTAGGGTTTCGAAGAAAACACTAGAACAAAGGGGCCCTCAATGAAATGAGGGGGAAATGAAGATCTCTTTTGGTGAAGTAGTAGATCGGGGCCTCCTCCTTCGATTCCCCAAAGATCAAGGACTTTGGGTGGTGGAATGAGGAGATCTTGGGAATTGGGTGGCTCCAATGGTGGTCTTGACTTTAATGTGGATGAGCTATTTGTCCCAAGGTAGGTGGAGGGGTATATAACCCTCCACGAAATATGGCCGTTGGAGCCATTAATGCACCGGTAGTACCGGTACTCAAGCGGTAGTACCGCTGGCAAGCGGTACTACCAGTCCAGTATCGGACCAGGTACCGGAGATGCTTCAGTTGGTCGAGCCTTCTTGAGTTTGGCGGTATCGTATGCGGTACTACCGTCCGGCGGTAGTATCGGTCCCAAAGTACCACCGCTTGAGCAAAACAGAGAGGTGGCTTTTCTTGAGCGGCCCGATCTGGAAGCCGTGACGACCGTGTCCAAGCGGTACTACCGGTTGGACGGTAGTCTTGCTTCAAGTGGTACCGGTGGTGACTAAGACCCACCCTTATCGGTTTTACCGGTTCCAACCGATACTTGAACCGTGTCTGGTGTCAGCGGTAATCGATTGTATTTCCGGTACTACCGTTTGACACATTGGTTTTTTGCAAAGGGAACTGTTATGCCAATATTTGTGTCACACCCTTATCAACCCTGTGATACACTTAGCACACGATTAAACCGATAAGTGTGTTGTTATCAAACATCAAAATCAGAGGGATAGGAAAATGCTCTTTCAATCTCCCCCTTTTTGGTGTTTGGTGACAATACACTTTTGCAAGATGATTTAAATAGGAAGCATATGAGATTTGTAAAATAGAGACGGGGCTCCCCCTAGATGTGTGGAGACAAACCTCCCCCTCTATTTTACAAACCCAACATGGGTGCACAAATATTAATAATAGCATTTGAAATCATACATTTGCATAATAACATGTGATGAGAAATATATAGACAATAGATAACGCATATCATCACAAGATGGATCCAATGAAATAAACCACATAGTCTCATAAGATGGATCCATGATATAACCACAACATAACCACATAGTCTCACACATAAATAGAGGGAAATCGAAGTTCACAAGCAATAAAAGGATCAAAATAAGAACGAGCTTGTGACTTCCCATGCAACACCCGTGCCTAAAGTGCAACTTCTCCCCCTTTGGCATCAAGACGCCAAAAAAGGGACAAGTGCAAGACTACCGTTCTGACAGTCAATCATCCTCCTCCTCCTCATCCTCAAGGTCCTCCTCGTAAGGGGGTGGGGCGCGGTGCGAGGAAGAGACATCATCGTCCCAACGGCTGTGCTGAGAGATCCACTGATCTTCTGGAGTGATGTTGGTCTCGGACCCCTCGGAGACGGTCAAACCCTGAGCAACCATCATGTCCTTCTGTCGAGCACTGGCTTTCTTGGCATACACGTGTGCCTCATACATGCGCTTCTGGTTGTCAACAAAGCAGAAGATCTTCTTGAGCTTGACCTCCATCCTTTTGGCCCAAGAGGGCTTAGCATTCTTGCGACATGAGACAACATAGTCAGTGTCATGCTCACTGTCAGCATCCTCAGAGTCATCCTCTTCCTCCTCACCCGCCGCAACGCAGGGTTTAGCATGTGTCTTGATCTTGAGTGCCTTTGGCCTGTGCACAATGAGAGAGCGAGAGGAGAGTGTCCTAGCAATGGCGGGGCACTTTGACACAATGAGGGCCATAATATAAGGAGCAAATGGTGGAACCCTCCGAGAGTGTGCAGCAACAACCATCTCATTCCATATGAAGTCTGACACATCAAGAGGAGTGCCTGAGTCACTGTTGAGGAAGGTGTTGAGCAGCAAGTCCACAGAGAACCCATGTATCTCATCCTTGTTGCCCACACGAGGAGCAGCAGTCTCACGGAAAATGCGATGGAGAATGTCATACGTGGGGAGAAGATCCTTGATCTTGCCAGCAATCCCATGGACCTGGATATATAGAGGTGCATGGACATCCTTCTTGGAGGGGTGATCCCGCATGTGACAGCGAAAACCACAAGGAATGTCCCGGCCGCGATCTTCATACCCCAATATTGCAGCAAACTCCGCAAGTGTAGCTTCCTTGATAGCACCTTGAGTCATCCAGGAGATCTTCCGAGTACGACCAGTGTGGAAATGTGCAGTGGCATAAAACTAAGCAATAAGGAGTGGATCATAGTCATACTGGAAATCCATAATGGGGAACAAGCCAAGGTGAGAGCAGATTTCCTTAGCTTCAGCAAAGTAGTCAAGATTCTTGTTAATGTGCCCCATGTCAATCCAATGTTGAGGCACCACCATCTGGATATTGGTCAAAAGAACCTCATGATAAACACGCTCTTGGAAATCATCGAAGAAAAGACTGTCTTCTCTGGCCTCACTCCGGTTGTGGGAGTATGGATTTTCAATCCGGAGAGCCCAAAACTCTGACTCAGGGATGCCAGACAGTTTCTTTGGCCTTGATGGCCCTGAGATGAGACTCTTGGTACGCCCGGAGGAAGGGGGCGAGAGGGAAGAGCGCTGCCACGCCCAGCAGAGCGCTTGGTAACCCCCTCACGACCCCCACGGCCACCTCGAGTGGCAGGCAACTTGGAACGGTGTCTTGGGCATAACCTCTTCCTCGACTCGTCTCTTCCTCAACAATCTCACGACTAGTCTTGAACGCTTACGCTTCCAGAACCACCTGCATCTGTGAAAGCACGAGGGAGGATAGCAAGGGGGTAAGGGCACAAGAATCAAAAGGAGCAAACAAGAGAATCCAAAATTAAGAAGAAAAATGCGGTCAGGTTGGGCCGGTACTACCGGACCTGACGACCGGTAGTACCGCTTGCAAGCGGTAGTACCGGAAAAAGTTCCGGTACTACCGGTTGAGCGGCACGAGTTCGTCAGATCTGATGGAAACGGACCAAAGTGGCGGCATTAAACTGTAAATAGATGATTCTACTCGGTAACAAGGGAAGCATATGGCAGTACAACCTTACAACATGTCAATTCCTCCACAAATCTAAGCCAAAACCTAGATCCAATGAGGAAATTAAACGGGGAGAGAAAGGGAGGTTATACCGGGATCCATGGCGGTGGAAAGAAGTGGGAGCCCGCCAAGAGGCCGAATCCAAGGGGGATCCGGGGAGAGGAGGGCGCGGCAGGGCTCCGGCGGCTTCAAGGTCTCCGGCGGCGACGCGGGTATGAGTGGAGGGCGTGGGGATGAATGAGGCACTGAGGGGTGCCTCCCCACGCACGTCCAATATATACCAGAAAAATGTGGACCGGTAGTACCGGTTCCCCAACCGGTAGTACCGGTGATCGGTAGTACCGGACATGTGGGCGGTAGTACCGTTCCTGGAGCAGTTCTTCCAGGAGACTACCTGGGAACTAGCCATGTCCGGTAGTACCGCTCGCACATCCGGTAGTACCAGTCCCATCTGATTCCAAAGCCAGGAAACAAAGGTGATTCTTGTGCGGATAGAGTGAGGTTTTTTGCGAGGGAGTAAGGAGGCCTGGGTTAAGACAAGTGAGCTGGGAAGCACATGCACTCTAAAAATCGAGAAAAAGGAAGTTAAAAACCAAATTAGAGTGCATGAGACTAAGAACGGTGAAGACAATTCACAAGATGACAACCATGAGTAAAAATCAAATCAAAAATGACAAACACGAGTACGCACATCAACCTCTCGATTGAGAGGGGGCGGTGGCCTAGGCCACCATGTTTGATTATACTCGGCTTGGCACCACGAAGATATATCTTGGGTCCTGATGTAGCCGACCTCACGCGTTACCACATCATGGTCTCCAACTTACGCCAAGTCGTCATGGACTCCAAAGGTGACCCCGTTCCTCTATGCGAGCCCACTTACTACCCTATTGAATGGTATGCTACTTCATACTCTGTCACATATGCATGATAGGTTCACACCGACAAGTACGGAGGCAAGGGAGGAAGCCCGGGACATCAAGCCCGACAAGACGGAGGCTTGGAAGAGGAGACGGAAGAAGCCACGGCTGAACCACCGGAGTCTCCGGCCTACCGGAGTCTCCGGTCCTGCACCGAGTCTCGGACCTACCTCCGGACCGACCCCGAGGATAGTCAGATAGCCACTCCAGAGACGACACCGGAGACAGACCGGAGTCTCCGGCCTAGACCGGAGTCTCCGGACCCCACACCGGAGTCTCCGGCCTTCACGATGGGCCTGCGTGCCGCCAGTTGGACCTTCGGCCCATGTACCCCTCTATCTCGTCCAAACCCTAGTTTTATCCCCAAACTACCCCTGTTTATGTGGCTGGCCTATAAATAGAGCCCCCACCCCTTCATGTATCCCTTAGGCATAGATGATAGACTAAAGACAACCCCCATTGTGGAATCTCTAGTTTTGCCTCATCCCCTTTACCAAGGGGACCGACTATCGTCACCAACCTCGATTGGACTTTGCATCACGCATCCATCGTTGAACAAGGCCTTGGAGTTCGATGTCTCGTCTCCAAGTTGTCAAAACCCTCCCCAAGGTGTTCTTCCCTCTCCGATGTGGATTTGAGGGAGCACGTTGACCGATCTTTCCTTGCGAGGATTCTATCGGACCGGTGGCCGCCGTTCGGGAGCAATCGTCCT
This sequence comes from Avena longiglumis, assembly GCA_030063025.1. NCBI lineage: Eukaryota > Viridiplantae > Streptophyta > Magnoliopsida > Poales > Poaceae > Avena > Avena longiglumis. The sequence goes on along the minus strand of CP125979.1, from coordinate 21,003,917 downwards.
TGTATCGTGTGAGTTTCGCGTGTCTTCATTGTGTTCTTCGCGAGGTGTGTGTTCGCTTCCGCTACCTTTCTCCATTTTCCCTCGCTTTCCCATCGATTTGACCACGAGATCCGTGAAGATCGGGCACCCAAGAGGTTAACCCCTCCATCATCTGGTATCAGCAGCTTTTGGTTGCCACGGATTTCTCATCGATTTGGTCTTTTCCCCATAAATTCGAAAATTTCACCAAAAACAGCCCCAATTCGTGTTTTGGATCGATCTGTGATTTGAGTGCGTTTTGGTAGGTTTTGATCCGTGGATTACTTGCTAAACTAGTTGATCTACCTTCCCCTGCGTTCCCATGGCCTAATTCCTTGATTTCCCCCATCAATATGAGGTTTTGGTTCGAGTTTTTCCGCCCAAATCGCGTCCCGTTCGAGTTCTGGACGTCATGGAATCTCCCGGACCGGAGTCTCCGGCCTAGACCGGAATCTCCGGACTTTTTGAGCTCCAGACCGGAGTCTCCGGACCCCTGCATCGAGTCTCCGCCCCTCTATGACAGAAAAACTGCAGCACGGTTTTGAGCATAACTTTTGCATTTCAACTCGGATTTTGGTGTTCTTTAGCTCGTTTCGAAGAGGAGAAGGAGCACTACATCATCATCTGCGTTGTTCATGCTATCTACTCCATCCAAATTCCGTGAGCAAGGCGGAATCCAACAATAAAGGTAAAGCTAAATCGACGAAGGTATAACATTCCGCGACTTTTCCCCACTTGCATTCCTTTGTGAACCCCACTATCTTTGCGAGCAACAAACACCTATTGAGACTAGTTCCTCTTATGATTGCTTGGGCTATGCACATTTGATACCTTGTAGATTCCGATCAAACATTGTGAGCACTATCTCATATAGTTATCTTGTATAGTTGTTGGCCCAAGGAAGAGGCAAGTGAAAAAGAAAAGGAGAAAAGAAAAAAATATAGAAAAAGGAAAAGAGAGAAAAAAAGAAAGAAATATACATGTGCCTCATAGAATAGGAAGCGCAAGCTCGATGAACATCATATAGGTGGTACTTATTGTGCATATCTTGTATCCCACCAATTAATTGTAATCGAACTAGCATCTCTCCTTGTACTTGTGTGACACGAGCTTATAGTCTTCGCTAGGTAATCATTTGGTTCTTAGCTCACTTTCTCCGTCGCACAAGTCCCATTTATCCCACCGTGTGTGTTTCCTTGTACATATTTCCTATCTTGTGGATTGACTTGTTTGCTTTGTGATCATTGTGGTTCTTTACTTGCCAATACAACATCTTGATTTCGGATTGGTTCTTCACATGCCACTTTTCATACCTATCCACCATAGGCCTTGTGTGTGTGTGTTTTTTGGTTAGTAGTTGGTTTTGGTGTTCCGCATGAACTTCACTTTGCTTGGTTTATTGCTCTCAAGTGTGGCCACTTGCACGATACGATCTTCCAAGGTAAAGTAAGGTTTGACGTTGTATCCCTAACTCCCACTACCACTTCCATATACACCGCTTGGTCTTGTGCATCATGTCTAGGGACTCCGAAACCGAGGATGATATCTATGAAGAATCCATGATGAGCCACCGTGACTACGACTCCACAAGTATAAAGGAAATGACGGAGCACAACACCGACAATGGCTCCGCATGCTTTGAGGACCCAGAGCACTACATCGACAACGGCTCCACATGCATGGAATACATGGAGCATGACATCAACTATGGCTCCTCAAGCATGGAAGACTTGGATATCTACACCGACAATGGCTCCACATGCTTGGGTGATATGGAGTACTACACCAACAATTACTCCCCAAGCATGGACGACTTCGAGTACGACATCGACGATGCCTCGCCGAGCATGGAAGACAAAGAGAACTTCATCGAGTTTGATGGCTCCTCCACGAGCCATGAAGAATTCCTCCACCACGTGGAGATGGAATCCTACTACGCCAAGCAAGAGGAGGCGCATCATCAAGATTCCCTGAACTTCAAGGCCAAGCGTGCCACACCAAAGGGCACCACCTACTTCGATGATCCACCTCCAAGGCGACATGTGCCACCACCTAGATGGCGTCAAGCGCCACCATCTCCAAGGCACCAAGCTCCATCACCTCCAAGGCGTCAAGCTCTACCATCTCCAAGGCGCCAAGCTTCATCACCGCCAAGGCGCCAAGCTCCAACTCCTATCCAAACAAGAGTGGCGTCCAAACATCATATGCATCAAGAGGCGCCAAGAAACAAGACTCTTCATCGACAAACATCCTCTCATGAGCAGCGCCACCATAAAGAGGATACAAGACATCGTCAAAGGCATCTTCGCCATAAAGACGAAGAATTCATGATGAGCACCAACCATAATGCTCAAGCAAGCTCAAGAAGGCACCACAAGAACAAGAAGAGTGCCAAGGAAAATGAACATCGTCGCGAGTGTCATGTGGACGACCAAGTGCGCCACCTACATCAACCATCGGCAAGGCACGCCAATGACCTCCGTCGACACCATCATAGGGAACCTTCAACTACTCGTGCCACCACCACAATGGCACCAAGAGCAAGCCTTCCTCCACGCCATCAAGCTTCAATGCCTACGCTTGACTTCCACAACCTCGCCAACGAGGAAAATGTAGACCTCTACTTTGCCAAGTTGGATAGCATGAGCCTACCTCCACCACTACTACGCGATGGCCACGAGACGGTCGAGCATGGGATTTTCCCTTCGACCATGGAGGAGAGCGATGATGCCCACCTTATGGCATCCAACCTTGAAGGCGACAAGGTCAAGAATGGTGATCATGGGATTTTCCCTTCACCAAAGGAGGCGCATGGAGTTGAGGAAACCGAGCCTACCCCCATATGCTTGAGTGATGATGTGGTACCAATCCCATGTGAGTATGAGAGCCACTTAGCCCACTTGAGTGAGAACAAGTGTCAACACCCGAATTTTTCAATCCTAGATGCCTGTTATGCCATACATCGCAATCCCAGGATTACCATTTTTGCGAGACATAACAGAATTGGATACCATAGTACTTCATCCATTACAACGATACATAAGTTCTTACACCAATAGGGATCTCATGATCCGGTCCTTAATACAACATCAAGCAGCGGAATACGTAATAATAACGGTAGCGTAGGCGAGGCTCCATCTTCGGGGTCACAGGCAATGCTGACGATGGGAGATGATCCTAGTTGTCGTAACCTTCCTGGGGTCCATCCTCCAGGTACTCCTCCTCATAATCTGGCCATGGGAATAGCCAGGGACAAAGCCATGAGTACTCTTTAAGTACTCGCAAACTAATACTAACAAGAAAAGGGGTTTTTGGATAATAGGACACTAGGCTCTAGGGTTGTTTTGCAAAAGCCAGGTTTATTTCTACTAAGTTCCAAAGCTGTTCACATTTTTATAACTCCTAGGTGGGATCTTGTATTTCTGGTCACAACTCTGTTGTGGTCAAGTCAAAGTCTCAAGTCGTTTCACGAGTCATTTTGAAAAGTCTGACGGGGGAACAGTATGGCCACTCCAACTGTCCATAACCGCGGACGCGGCTATTCGAATAGTTTGACACTCTGCAGAGATTGTACACTTTCACCACAACATTCGATACATCCGTCAGGAATAAATCCTGAATTCACCATACTCAGTATGCGGATAATCAATCCTAACCTTTCAATTACACTCCCTAGTATAAGCACCTCTCCTGTGAGTTTGGCCTCCCAACCATGACCACTGTCATCTTGGGTAGTGCTGCAGTGGACAATCTTCACAAGGTAGCCTCAGCTCGGACCTTGGCCGTGAGGGAACTAATACTAAGGATATAAGTTTCGATCAAGCCCTACCCAATCTTCGGTATTGTGGTTGTCGATAAAATTGGAATGGTATCGCATCCGCATAACCATCAGTTTTCTAAAGGGCTAAGTCTCATGCCTCAACATTTTCATCACCAAAATCATCAAGTGTTTGGAAACACTGTCCAAAACATTTCAATAGAATGATCCATCATTCCAAGGTTTTCATAACCTTTTTCCACTAAGGATTCCCATCTAAAGTTGATCAAGTTTTATGCTTAGCACTAGCATCTACAGGTGGGGGTAGTAATGAGGAGGGGTGGTAATCTGGTGGAGTTTCAACTAAGTACAACCTTATATCTTAGGCTGTTGTCAAGGTTTCTAAACTAGGCCAAATTTTATGCTCTTTATGCAACCTTCAGCATAATTGTCTAGTATTTACCAAAACTATTAAGCAGGCTCCAAGTAAGCTTTGATAAAGAAATAAAGTAAGAAGCTTGCCATAAAACTAGGATTGGGTTAGCAAGTGGGTATGGTCACATACGCTTAAGGCATATAGTAATCATATCACAAGCATGGGTTTGTGGCAACAATAGGGTATCTGGCAAGTGTTAACTTGCACACTCACTAGTGGTATTAGGCTTGCAATCAATGTCAATATAAGCTTGCATAGGTATAGTATCTTGCAAGTGTTAGCTTGCATTGGTCAACTTGGTTAGTAAAGCTTGCCTTGTGCAGAGCAGTGGTTGAAGTTTTCCTCGGCTTCCTCTTCGTAGTATCCTCCTTCCTCTTCGTAGCCTTGGTCGGTACTAGCGTCTACGAATAAATACGAGGTACACAATCACCAAACAATACTTAACTACTTGCAATCATCACACACAAGGGTCCTATAGATGATCTAGCATCATCTCTAACATTACCAGGTTAAGGATTGGTTTAAGTCTTTTTATGTTAGAAAAGTAATTTCTACTCATTGAAAAACTACTTAAGATTTAATATTCTCCAAACTAAACATGGGATCATGTTGACACATGTCATCACCACATGTTGTAGTCCATGGGAATGTGATTTAAAGTGGTGTCACAATTTAATAAGGTTTTACCCTTTTATTTTAATTAATTAAAGTGGCTAGAAATGCTTATGAAGCATTCTTTTATTCCTTGAACATTATTTCTGCAAGTAACCTATATATATTTTTATATATTCTGAAAGGTATGGTTGAATGTGATTTTTGAGAGTTGGAATCAACTCAAAAGCTTTTATGGTTTAAATTTGAAAAAATTTTGAATGCAGAAAAGCTTCTGCCTTGTTATTTTTGCTATGGGTGATCCACAGATCCAAATGACTTGAATCCAACGGGCTTGGATTAAGCATTCACAGACTTTTCCAACAAAATTGGTTTCATCTAATTTGGTGCAATAAATCGATCTGGGTTGATTTTTGAAGTTGGGTACATAAGTGTGTTTGAAATTAAAAAGAAAAGGTTTAATTTGAATTGCTGGGTTGCGCGGGAAATTCTAACGGGCCGGCCTGCTAAGCAGATGCTCCATGGCTGCTTAAGTGGGTGTCCCCACTCGCCGGTGACACGGGCTGGGCGGGCGGTATGGGCAAACGTGGTTCGTTCGATCTGGTTCTAATCCAACGGTGAGGGTCATCGTCGGCCGAGACAGCTCGTGAGAACGAAACCTAAGCGCGGCCAGTGAGGGTCTTGGGGCTCACCGAGTGCAGGCGAGGGTCGGCGAGGCGGGCGAACGAAGTCGACGGCGAACCTCCTGGTACAGTGGCTTCTCCCAGGCGGCTCAATCGCTCCTTTCTTCTCCGGCGGCGGGCTCAGTGAAATTCGGCAGGTGGTGCTCGCCTTGCTCGAGAATGGTGTGGCACGATCGGTGAGGAGAGGGAGTGAGATGGTGTGAAGAAATCGTGGGGTGGCCTCTATTTATAGTCGAACGAGGGACCGTCGGGCGCAAGGTGAGCTCGTCGGGCGTTACAGGCAGCTAATGGCATGGGCAAGGGTAGGGGCGGTGATGTGTCTCTGGCGATGCTCAACGACATGGTCGCGAGGCATGGGGCGGTGTGGTTTGGTGCAGGCAGGCGGTGCTCTGCTTGGCAGCGGCGTCTTCGGCGGGGCGGTGGTGTATGGCGCGTTAAACGGGGATGTCTGGCGGTCTCCTGGGTCAGTGGTGATCGTGTGTGCGCGCGGTGAGGGCGGCGCGCGGTCTGTGGGTGATGGTCGAGGGTGGCGCTCTGGCGCACGCTCGGCATGGTCTGGGCGTGTCTTGTGCGCGTGGTCCATGGCTTGGCAACGCTCGCGGCTGGGACAGGCAGTGGCGATGGACGGTGGGCTGCCTCCCAGACACGCTGGCTAGGCTTGCTGCTGCTCCTAGCTTGCTGTCCACATTGGGGTGACATGGGGTTGCTCGGCTGTTCACCATTAATGGCAATGGCAAGCTCACAGTGGTGCTAGTGCCTGGCTAAACTTCCTAGATGATCTACTGGATTGTGTGAGAGCTAACTAGGGAACAAGTTAGGCTCAAAATACTGCACACTATAGTGTTTGTGGTTTTGTTTGATTTGTGTCTGCAACCTGTTTGATGAAATGGCCGCATGAAAACAAGTTTTGAATTTTGAAATGATTTTTGGTGGGTTTGCTAGATTGGTTCTGGTGAGTCTGCAGATGCTTGGGTTTTGAAAGTTGAGCTTGTTTGAGTGGGTTTTGAAAAAGTGGGATCTTCCCATATGAAGAAGATTCAATTTTGAGTTATCATTTAAACCATGCATTTGAAAGTTTCTGGATGATCACAAAGTGGGCCTTGATACTTTGTTATGAGTACGTTCAAGGGGTGCAAAGATCCAGAAAAGTTTCTGTTAGGTTTTGAAAGTTTGAGACAACCAAAGTAGGCATGGGAGTTAAATTGGTCAAAATGACCATTCACTTAATATATTTGTTTTGACTTATTTTTCTTTAGGAAAAGTGTGGGGAATGTTTTAGATGATGTTCTTTTCACCTAAGAAACATTTTACAAGCAATGGATCACACAAACAAGGTGGTTTTTAAAGAAATTCAAAATCCATGCATACACATATACATGCATTCATGAATTGATTTGGAAAAGTTTTTGTCAACCCTAAACTTGAGGATTAGTGTTTAGATGATCTAAGTTTGATATTTTTGGGATGTTACAAACCTTCCCCCCTTAAACAAAATCTCGTCCCGAGATTTGAAAAAGGACGAAAAGATTACCTAGGATTTGAAGAGATCTGGAAACTCCGTCCTGATGTGATCTTCGCGTTCCTGGTAGCTTCCTCTTACGTGTGGTTGCTCCTGAATCTTGAGAAACTTGATGCTTGGTCCTGGTAGTTGAAAAGCTTCCTCCAATATACGGATGGGTACTTCGGGATAGGTCAGGTCATCATTGATCTCTATGGTCCTATGATCGATATTCTTGAACACTTCGGTCTTCTCGGGGACTTCGAGACATTTGCGAAGTAACGAGATATGGAACACATTGTGCACCGCTGACATCTCTTTTGGTAGCTCGAGTTGATACGATACTTCTCCTCGACGGTTCAAAATTTTGAAAGGTCCGATATATCTGGGGGCTAACTTTCCCTTGAGTTGGAAACGCTGCATTCCCTTCAATGGCGACACTTTCAGATAAACAAAGTCTCCAATTTTGAAGGCGAGGTCTCGACGTCTCTTGTCGGCGTAACTCTTTTGTCGGGATTGGGCTGTCTTGAGGTGCTCTCGAATCTTGTGAACCTTCTCTTCTGCTTCTCGTAGGATGTCGGGTCCGAAAATTTGACTCTCTCCTACTTCCGACCAGTTCAAAGGGGTACGGCACTTTCTTCCGTACATGAATTCAAAGGGGGCCATTTGCAAACTGGCTTGGTAACTATTGTTGTAGGAAAATTCTGCAAGCAGCGGTCTTCCCACTTGGATCCATATTCTAACACACATGCTCTAAGCATATCTTTGAGTATTTGGTTTACTCGCTCCGTTTGTCCATCGATGCGAGGGTGATACTGATCTTGAAATCTAGGCGGGTTCCTAAACCTTCCTGGACCTTCTTCCGAATCTCAAGGTAAACCGAGTTCCTCGATCCGACACGATGTTCTTGGGGACTCGTGCAAACTAACGATCCTAGCGATGTACAACTCTGCTAGCTTCGAACTCTGATAGGTAGTTTTGACGGGCAAGAAATGGGCGACTTTGGACAATCTGTCCACTATGACCCAAATAGAGTCATTTACCCTACTAGAAGTAGGTAGTCCAGTGATAAAGTCCATTCCTCTGATCCCATTTCCATTCGAATTTGCAAAGGTTACAACAATCCAGCTGGTCTTTGATGTCCTGCCTTGACTCGCTGACATATATCACACTTGGCGATATAGCTTCTGATTTCTCTCTTCATCTTATGCCACCAAAATTGCTCTTTCAAATCTTGATACATCTTAGTTCCTCCGGGATGGATAGCATAAAGAGAATCAAGCGCCTACTTCAAGATAACTTCTTTAACTCGAGAATCTCTTTGGTACACAAAGGCGTCCTTTGTCCCACAAAACTCCTTCTTCGTCCTCGGTGAATCCGGGTACTTTGCCTGTACCGATACGACGTTTAATTCCGTCGATACTAGCATTTCCTTTCTGCGCCTCCTTAACCCGACTGATCAAAGTGGGCTGAAGTTCTATGCTAGCTAAAAATCCTTCGCTTACTAACTCTATTCAAAAATCTTCCATCTCTTTGTGCAAACTTGGTTGCTCCTTCAAAATCATGGAGTTCAAGCGGCACGGCAATCTGCTAAGGGCATCGGCTACTACATTGGCTTTTCCAGGGTGATAGTGAATGTCCAGGTCGTAATCCTTGATTAGCTCAATCCATCTTCTCTGCCTCATATTCAGCTCCTTCTGAGTGAATATATACTTTAGGCTCTTGTGATCCGAATAAATCTCACAACGGTTTCCCATAAGGTAATGTCTCCATGTCTTCAGGGCTAGAACTACGGCTGCGAGTTCGAGGTCATGGGTTGGGTAGTTTTGTTCATGTTGCTTCAATTGTCGCGATAGATAGGATATAACTTTGCCTTCTTGCATTAGCACACATCCGAGACCGATCTTGGATGCGTCCTAAAAACACATCGAAGGGCTTCGTGATATCCGGCATGATCAAGATTGGCGGAAATCAATCTCCTTTTGAGTTCTTGAAAACTCGCTTCACTTGTCCGTCCATTCAAACTTCTTGCCCTTCTTCAATTGGGTCATGGGTCGGGCGATACTAGAGAATCCTTCTACGAAGTTGCGGTAATATCCTGCCAATCCGAGAAAAGCACAAACTTGGGTTTGAGTGGTTGGGGCTTGCCAATCTTCCACATCTTTCACTTTGGCCGGGTCAACGGCAATTCCTCCGGTGATACAATGTGACCGAGAATCCTACTTCCTGTAACGAATTCACATTTGCTAAATTTTGCATACGGTGATGCTCTCTAAGGGTTCCAAGAATGGTCCTTAGGTGTAGCTCATGTTCTTCTTCCGATTTGGAATAAATCGAATGTCATCGATGAAAACAACGACAAACTTATCCAGAAGTCCATAAAAATCTTATTCATGAGGTTCATGAAATAAGCGGGGCATTGGTTAATCCAAAAGACATGTTGTATACTCATACAATCCATATCCGGTGGTAAAGGGTCTTTGGAATATCCTCTGCGAATTTTGAGTTGATGATAGCAGTTCTAAGATCAATCTTAGAAAACACACAGGCACCGTCAACTGATCAAACAAATCCTCTATCTTGGGCAAGGGTACTTGTTCTTGATAGTGACATCATTCAACTTTCGATAATCCGTACACAACGGTTACCTCCATCCTTCTTGTCCACAAACAAGACAGTGACCTCCATGGGACGCACTTGGTTGAATCAATCCGATTTCTAACATGGAGTCCAACGCTTCTTCTTCTAGTTACGATGGGTTCATACTATAGGGTCTCGGGCTATAGGTCCTGTTCCGGGATTAGTTCGATGATAAACTCGATATCCCTATCTGGGGCATACTGCAAAACATCTGAAATACATCGGGTATTCACGGACTATCCGAACTTGGTCAATGGTAGGTTGGGCTAGACTCTTGTTACACTTGAATTGGCGAGGTAAGGTTTGGATATATGCTCGTCGATACTCGGGTCTTGGTCATGGTAATGGATTTCTTGGCGATCAATCATTCCTTTATGTTTGGACATCCAATCCATTCCTAGTACTACTTCCAAACCTTTAGTTCGAGTACTATTAGGTTAGCATAAAATCTATGCCATGGATTCGGATAGGGACGGCTCGCAAATTTGCCTAGCCTTGGTGGTCGATCCGGAATTTGTACAATCATCACATGCTTGATTTGGTTGGTTGAATTTTACTAGTGCGGGCAAATTCTTGTGACAAATGAATGCGATGCACGAATCAAACAACACTCTTGCAAGTCTTGAATTAACGAAAACATACCCAAGACGACGTCTGGCGCTTCGAGCTTCTTGACATGCATGAGAAAAAGGCCATTGCGGTTGAGTGAATTTCTGGGGCAAATATTCTCCTGGTTGGACACGGCTGCTCTTCTTTGGTGGGACATTGGTATTAGGGGCTGTAGCGTTCTTCTTGTTGGGGCACTCGTTGGAATAGTGGCCTTTATTTCCACAGTCATAACAGGTCACTTGTGACTTGTCCTTGGCTGCGACAGGCACAGCATTGCTTCCAGTCCTCGGGGCAGTATTGGGGTTGGCGGTAGCATGGTTGGTGTTGAACTTGGGTGGGGCACGGGTGAAATTGCTAGAATTGCCGGGGTTGTTGTGATTTCCTCCGGGTCTAGGGTTTCCACGGTTGGGATAGGTCGGACGGGTCATAGGGGGTCTGTTGGTTCTTGGGGCAAATCCTGGAGATGGGTTGGGGCGATACTTTGGGGTCTGATGGGGTTCCTGGTTGATTCATCATGCGATGCTTGCGGTTCTCATTGGCTTGGTTGATCTTTCCTTCCATCTGGATAGCGGAGTCGACAAGGGCTTCAATATCGACAAAGGGAATATTGACTAACACTTCGCATCTCGTCATGCGGACCATTCAAGAATCTTTCTTTCTTCTTGGCTTGGTGTCTATCTCATCCGGCATACCTAGCTAATGACAAAATTTGTCACGGTATTCTACTAGAGTCATTCTTCCTTGTTTCAATTCTACGAACTCGTCTCATTCTCTTGATCAAACTGGCGGCACATGGGTTACGCTAAACTTGACCTTGAATTCCTCGAGGTCATCATTTGGCCTCCGGTCATTGCACGAACACTTGTTCCACCATGCCTGGCATCTCCGGCTAGATAATGAGTGGCGAACAAGACTTTCTCGTTGGCTTCTACTCGCTACTTCTAGGTTATTCTCCATGGTTTGCAGCCAATCATCGGCGTCTAGGGGTTCTTGACTTGGTGAAAGCGGGTGGGTTGGTATTGGAAATTCTTGAGCTTAGATCCGTGGTTGTCTGATTTCCATGGCCTTGGTTGTTGTGGGCTAGCTGGGCTATCTGTTGCGAGTGGCTAGGTTGGCTTGACGTTCGCTCTTTTCGACAGCGGTCGAAGTCAACATTTGCGGGATCTGCAACATCGGGTCCGGGCTGAACCACTTCCTCCACGTGGCATCGAAGATTGATATAGATCATGAGAAAGAGGAAATTTCTAAGGTTTTGGGTCTTTGAAAAGTGTTTAGAGTTTGACTCAAGTTTTCTAGCAACTTGCTTTTCATTCCTTCACTCATAGCACGATACAACACACACCACAACAAAGCAAAGCAGATGGTTTTAAGAACCATTACGGGAACTACGATCTGATGGGACCGACTACTATTCACTATGCTAGTGATCGGTGCTACTCTTGCTCCGAGTCGTGGCTTCATCATCTTCCGCATCATCGATGAAGGCGAAATCATCCTCATCGGTGAAGAAGTCCATGGGTGATCCTCCGAAAATCATCGTCATCGCTGAGATAGGAGTAAGGGTATCCACGAAGATCTTCTCGGCATTCTCCCTTTCCTCTAACGCATGTCTCTCATGGATGGTCTCTTCCAGAGATGAGATACGATGGCGAGCGGGCAATAATCTCCTTCTTGTCGGTGTGGCGGCGAGACTTGCGATCCTTTGCTAGCATAGCGATGGCGATCCTTCGTCTTGATGATGGCGGACTTGTGGTTGCAATAGTCACGCGGTTGTCCAGTTCCTCGGCGATCATACATCATGAAGCTAAGGTGGTCCAATTGAGTCTTCAGCTCGGGGTGGTATGGGGCTTCCAGTGGTTGACCATTTGTATCACGTCTTGGGCAAAACTCAAAGCGAGTACCCTTGATCTGATTGATGCTCTGCCCACACAGGCGGGAAAGAGCTTCCTGCATTTCTCTGGCAAGTCCATCGAGCCAGTTGTTTTCCCTCAAGGTAAACTGAATTCCCTCCGCAGTGGGAGGTTCAATCTTTCCTCGGAGACTTGCAACAATTAGCCACTGCAGATCTTCCCCACCTTGATCATTGAGCTGAGCTCCGAAGAACTCGGGATGCGGGCGCTCCAGAAGTTCCGAAAGCTGATCCAGATCCCTCTCAAAGATAAGGTCTCCTCCATTCCCGAGTTGTTAAAACTTGCTGTACTTTACGTCCATCTATAAAGATAGAGGATGAGTAGATTAGCCAAGAGATCAAGTGTGTCAAAATTTTATTTATTTTGCAAGAGTTTTTGAGGAACATGAAGTTTTATTAAAGAATTAAAGAGGTAAGAATGAGAATAAGTTTTCGTAAATAGTTTTGTTCTTAAGTTTTGAAACTAAGTTTTTCGGTTCAGCGTCCAATCTAACTAGGGTCTCCTATGGTCAGGATGGCTCTGATACCAACTTGTCAACACCCGGATTTTTCAATCCTAGATGCCTGTTATGCCATACATCGCAATCCTAGGATTACCATTTTTGCGAGATATAACAGAATTGGATACCATAGTACTTCATCCATTACAACGATACATAAGTTCTTACACCAATAGGGATCTCATGATCCGGTCCTTAATACAACATCAAGCAGCGGAATACGTAATAATAACAGTAGCGTAGGCGAGGCTCCATCTTCGGGGTCACAGGCAATGCTGACGATGGGAGATGATCCTAGTTGTCGTAACCTTCCTGGGGTCCATCCTCCAGGTACTCCTCCTCATAATCTGGCCATGGGAATAGCCAGGGACAAAGCCATGATGTAACACCCTCAGAATCGGACCTATGCAAGTTTGAGCAAAATTCGCCAAAACCCGCATAGAAACGATTCAAAGGTGCCCACCAGGCACTTTCGTGCGGGTGGAAAACGAAGTAATAACATTACACAACAGTCCTCGATGGGACCCACAGAACAGATATATATACAGAGGCAACTCAATGAGTCAAGAATACAGATATAATATACAAAGATCCAAATCACCTTGAAAACGATAGAGCGTCCAGCTACGGACAAGATGCAAATGGGGCTAAGAGCCCTGAAGAATAACCAATGGCGTCCATAACCTTGCAGGCCAAGCGGAAGGGTAACCACCTTCTGACGTCGATCTCAAACCTGCTTAAACAAAGGGTGCCGAAAGGGCAAAGGACAAAGAAGGGCGTCGATCGAGGCGAAGACAGCGAGGCTAGAATTGGCGGTCCTCGCCTACATAGGTATGGTGGGTGGCGGCGTGACAGCATGCACTAAACAACCTATAGAGACTCGATACAACTGGCGGTGATCAGAGAGGGGTAAGAATGACCTATCCGGATCCAACCTGAAACTAACACCAAACAAACCCATCCTGGTGTTTCCCCCTCGAGACCAAATGAGGAAGTCAACCGAGGAACTCACACCGTTGGCAGTTTTGTTTATTCAGTTATCGTTGCAGCAATTACTAGTCAGGTTTAGATAATCATCCTGATAAAGTAAATACAGATAGCATGATATAATCCCAAAACCCAGCAGTTGTTGGTACTTTTATTCAGCCGTTCCGTTGTAGTTGCAATACTTACTAGTCAGATACAATTGTCGCAAGCGACAACCAAACAAGCAATTGTGGGCAGTATTAATTAGCCATTCCATTATAGTGAAGCTGATTACTAGTCATTATAAGTCAAATTTATAACAATAAACTTTAGTTATGCTTGTCTATGATCGAGATCATGCTCCAAGTCGTCCATATCCATGACACGGCTTTGAGAAAGTTTTACCGGCCGGGGTGCACCAATAACACACGCTCGATCAACCTCGGAAAACCAAATCAAAACCCAACGAGGCTTTCACGTTGAACAATCACAGATTCAGAAATATTTTAGGGGCCACCCTTAAGTAGAATCCATAGCAGTAAGCAAGCTCGGCGGCCTCAAGGTTTTAGCTAGGCAATTTGTGAGCATTTGGGAACCCAAAACTGGGCTTGTCGACACATGGAATCGTGGTCCGATCCTAACAAGACAAAGGTACCTCGCACAATTTAAATACAGAAAAGTAGCATGGCATAAGTACAGGATCGTAAATAAAACCTCAAACTAGTTTGTGGCCCCAAGAAATAAGAATGAATCAAGCTCGCTCGGGGGTCCCATATACCTCCGGATGTGGATAGCGCGATAAAACAAGGAACAGGTATCAAGTACTCGGGGTCTTACGGGACATAAGTGGGCGTTCGGAAACCAAATATTTTCTATCACCCACCGATGCCTCTGCTTATTTCAATTTTAGTTGTTAAACAGAAATTAAAGTGACGATAAGTAAAACTAGAATCATCTCCATCATCAACATGCGGAAATACATCAGCAACTGTGGCATATGGCGACACATATCAGCACTTGAGCAAGCAAATACGACGCGCAAGTCCAACTATCTACCAAACAACAGGTAATAGGGTGTGTCCAAGGCAATATAAGGCTGCAAGGGATATCACAGGTACGGAAACTAAAGCATCGCGACACAGATAGCAATAGATCAACAGGAGGGAATAAATACTATGAAAGTAAGATAGGTAGAATGGGGGAAGATGCTCGCCTGAAAACATGCCGAAGGGTTCAACCGAAGATCGGGGCGAAGCTCACATCAACTCAACGGCCTTATCCGCGAAGAAGCAAAACACTAGAATAAACACCGGATGCAATATTTAAGATCGGCAGAAGATCGGGCATGATGCATGTATGATGCATGGCATGGCAAGGTGCGATGCGATTAGGGCAATATTAAGTGGAACCGGGGTTCCGACAATTAATTATATGGTTCAAGTTATTTAGAACCCCCGCAATTAAATGTTGTTTTAACATGGCAAGAGATAATACGGTTTCTCTACACAAGTTTAAATTAGGCCAATATAAGGCTAGATTTGCCCGCATATGGGCCCCATATTTAATTATTAGGTGGATCGGCATAAGGCCCCCAAACCAATGATATGCATGCGAGAATGACAATTTAATATGCGACAAGTTGTATTATGTTATGAAATAGGGTTCGAGGAAAGAGGGGTCACACATAGGGTTCTCGACGGTCTTGGTGTTCCGGGGTCGGGGTCGGTCTCAGTGGTTCGTGGTTCGGATTCGGTCTCAGGAACGTTCTCGGAAGGGTAGATCTTGGTGCATCCGGGTCTTGGGGCATGTCGGCGTCGTGGCGTTCGGGGAGGAGGTTCTCGGTGTCCGTGAGGTAGACCTTGCGATTCGAGGTTCTTGGTGTTCGACAGGGTTCGGGCGCGCCGGGATCGGTCTTCGAGTCCGGTAGTAGACCTTGTCAGTGGACAACCTTGTTGGCCGGGGTCGAAGAACTTGGCGTGCGACGTCGTCGACATCGGTGCAGGAAGGAGGTCTTGTCGTGCCGGGTCGGTGATCTTGGCGGCCGGGACGGCGATCTTGGTTGGGCTTGGATCCGGGAAGGAGCTCTGGGGTCGGTGTCCCGATTCTCGAGTAGTCCTTCATGTAGGATCAACGCGGACTTGGTGTCTCATGCGGCAACGGATCTTCGGATGGCGGTTCTCGGCGTCGGATGGTCGTGGCGAACTTGGCAAGCCGGTCTTTGGGCCGCGAACTCGATCAGACAAGACCGATTAAACTACACTACCGACAGTCCCAAGAGGGCATTTACCAAACACCTTGCGGACAGATATTGGCAGAGGAGGACCGAGCTGCGCAGGTCGACAAACTTGGGGAAGGACGGCCCGGAGCCACACAGTGGCGGCGAGGAGATTCGAGGCGAGCTTGGCGAGGGCGGGGCGCTGGTCGGCTGGCGGCGCGGGCGTCTCGACTTGGGGCGGGCCATGGAGGCAGGCGGGCAGACGACCTGGCCGAGCATCTGTGAGGGAGGAGCCATGCTGGGAGGAGGTCAGAGGAGGGGCTCGCCGGCTGGTGGGCTTGGGCAGGCGGTCCGCAGGTCGAAGCGGGGTGGGCGCCGGAGCAGCAGGCTGAGGCCTTGTGAGGCATGGGGAGCCGGAGGTGTGGAGGCCAGCCAGGCGGCTGAGCCCGGGTGGTGTGGCGTTGGGGTGCGGAAGGTGGGGGCAGAGGCGCGGCCTGGCAGCGAGGGGCAAGCGGCGGAGGAGCTGCTCAGCGGGCTCGAGAGGCGGAGGAGGCAGACGGCGGGCTCCTTGGCGAGGCCTTGGCCGGCATGCGTGTTAGCAGAGAGGAGGCGAGCGGGGAAGAGGATGGGGATGAGGCGGGTCGTGAGAGGAAGGAAGGAGGCGAGGAAGGAGAGACGTGGGTGGGGCCGGCAGGGTGGGACCCGCGTGGGTCGCGCGTGGGAGGCTGGGGGACAGAAGTGGCGGGGGCCAGCTGAGTGGGGAGGCAGGGCTTGGGGCTGGCTGTCTTGTTTGATGTAGCTAGGGAGGATAGATAGGAGGGGTGAGGGAGTGACGTGGCGTGGTGTGTGTGCTGGCCGGTTGGGTGGGGTGGGTGTTTGCTGTGAGGTGGGCTAGGCCACATGGCAGCGTGTGAGTGGGGGAGGGAGGGAGAGAGATGAGGTGGCGGGTTCTGATTGGATGGAGTGAGGTGGAGGGGAGAGTTGGGTAGGAAGATGGGTAGGTTTAGGAATAAAGGGTGGGCTGGTTGGACCGTTTATTATTTCCTGGGGTGGTCGATCGGGTCAATCGGCCCGTTCGACTGCCCCTAATAAAATAATTTAAATTTTTATTTATTCTAATTGGGCCGTTTGCAACCCGATAGCAACAAACAAATTAACTCCGGAGACCCGGGTTTTTGCGTTTGAATAAAGATGGGGCGTTTGGAAAACAAATCGGGTTTTCGAAAATAGTTTTGGCAAACAATGCATGATGATGACGATGCAATGCACAAATTCAACGCGATTTTCTAGTAGTGGTTTTGCGGGATGCCACAATTCGACACCACTAACAATGGATCTCGCCCTCGAGATCCGCCTCATGGTACCGGAAGGAAGGGTCGGCGATCTGCGTCTTCTCTCTTCGTGTAGATCCTCGCGACACCACTAACAAGGGTTCCTTCTTCATCTGGGAATCGGCGACACCACCAACAAAGGTTCGTTGTTCCTGATCGTCGAGAGAACACTCCGGAGAAACAAAGGACGAAGATAGAGGTATCAAACGAGAAGGCCACCCCTAACTTCCGATAGAAGAGGGAAAAGTTACATTGATCCACCAGTTCGATGTACCGAGCGAACAGTAAGAGTCGGGTAGGGTGATCAGTCCATCCCGGAACCAACTATCAACTCGATACATGAGTAGGAGAATCAGGCAACTCAACTCTCGAGATTTAGACTGAAGATCTTCATAGGTGGTAACCGGAACAAAGGAATGTTGCCAGCAGAAATCGTATGAAAGACACAATGATTAGGTTTCGCGGTGGTTCCATTGGCATGAACAACACATGCTCAAGGTTAACCCCAACTTCACCAATGCTCGTCCTTCTCATATGTTTTCAACGACAACGATATCCACAAGGAACACATAGGGATAAAGAGCTCAAGATCAAAAGATTGGAGGAAGGGTACAACCGACAAGTTGATTGATGATCGTAGCACCTCCGTTACAAAGGAGAATTGAAACCACGAAGTGCGACGGAAAATCCAACCACGAGAATTCACGGACTCGAAGAGAAGAGCAGATTCAAAACGCGTAGAGGTAAGAGGAGAACAGCGGAGGGTAAGGAGTAAATCGGACCTAATCGAACTATCCAACCGATTTTTGAAAATATTTTTGACACTCTACTTGGTTAGCTAAGGTTATCCTCTGCTGGACTTGTGGGTATCGCAGCTGAGCTCGATACCACTCTAACACCCTCAGAATCGGACCTATGCAAGTTTGAGCAAAATTCGCCAAAACCCATAGAAACGATTCAAAGGTGCCAGCACTTTCGTGCGGGTGGAAAACGAAATAATAACATTACACAACAGTCCTTGATGGGACCCACGAGCAGATATATATCTGAGGCGACTCAATGAGTCAAGAATACAGATATAATATACAAAGATCCAAATCACCTTGAAAGCGATAGGCGTCCACGGACAAGATGCAAATGGGGCTAAGAGCCACGAAGGATAACCAATGGCGTCCATAACCACCTGAGCCAAGCGGAAGGTAACCACCTACGACGTCGATCTCAAAACCTGCTTAAACAAAAGGGGTGCCGACAAAGGGCAAAGGACAAAGAAGGAGCGTCAGTACTGAGGCCAGTACACGGCGAGGCTAGAATTCGGCGGTCCTCGCCTACATAGGTATGGTGGACTGAAGCGGCAGCGGCAGCATGCACTAAACAACCTATAGAGACTCGATACAACGGGCGGTTATCAGAGAGGGGTAAGAATGACCTATCCGGATCCAACCTGAAAATAACACCAAACAAACCCATCCTGGTGTTTCCCCCTCGAGACCAAATGAGGAAGTCAACCGAGGAACTCACACCGTTGGCAGTTTTGTTTATTCAGTTATCGTTGCAGCAATTACTAGTCAGGTTTAGATAATCATCCTGATAAAGTAAACAGTGGGCACTTTTAGTTGACCATTCCGTTATAGTTGCGGCAATTACTAAGCAAATACAGATAGCATGATATAATCCCAAAACCCAGCAGTTGTTGGTACTTTTATTCAGCCGTTCCGTTGTAGTTGCAATACTTACTAGTCAGATACAATTGTCGCAAGCGACAACCAAACAAGCAATTGTGGGCAGTATTAATTAGCCATTCCATTATAGTGAAGCTGATTACTAGTCATTATAAGTCAAATTTATAATAATAAACTTTAGTTATGCTTGTCTATGATCGAGATACTGTGCTCCAAGTCGTCCATATCCGCGGACACGGCTTTCAGAAAGTTTTACCCGGCCGGGGTGCACCAATAGCAACACACGCTCGATCAACCTCGGAAAAACCAAATCAAAACCCAACGAGGCTTTCACGTGAACAATCACAGGATTGAGAAATATTTGGGGCCACCCTTAAGTAGAATCCGCACGGAGTAAGCAAGCTCGAGGCGGCCTCAAGGTTTAGCTAGACAGTGGAACGATTGGGAACCCAAAGCTGGGCTTGTCGACACCGGAATCGTGGTCCGATCCTAACGATGCGGTGTGCTACCTCGCACAATTTAAATCTGAAAGTAGCATGGCATAAGTGCAGGATCGTAAATAAAACCTCAAACTAGTTTGTGGCCCCAAGAAATAAGAATGAATCAAGCTCGGCTCGGGGTCCCATATACCTCCCGGATGTGGATAGCGATAAAACAAGGCATGTATCAAGTACTCGGGGTCTTACGGGACATAAGTGGGCGTCGAAACCAAATATTTTCTATCACCCACCGATGCCTCTGCTTATTTCAATTTTAGTTGTTAAACAGAAATTAAAGTGACGATAAGTAAAACTAGAATCATCTCCATCATCAACATGCGGAAATACATCAGCAACTGTGGCATATGGCGACACATATCAAAGACGAGCAAGCAAATACGACGCGCAAGTCCAACTATCTACCAAACAACAGGTAATAGGGTGTGTCCAAGGCAATATAAGGCTGCAAGGGATATCACAGGTACGGAAACTAAAGCATCGCGACACAGATAGCAATAGATCAACAGGAGGGAATAAATACTATGAAAGTAAGATAGGTAGAATGGGGTAAGATGCTCGCCTGAAAACATGCCGAAGGGTTCAACCGAAGATCGGGGCGAAGCTCACATCAACTCAACGGCCTTATCCGCGAAGAAGCAAAACACTAGAATAAACACCGGATGCAATATTTAAGATCGGCAGAAGATCGGGCATGATGCATGTATGATGCATGGCATGGCAAGGCGATGCGATTAGGGCAATATTAAGTGAACCGGGTTCACAATTAATTATATGGTTCAAGTTATTTAGAACCCCCGCAATTAAATGTTGTTTTAACATGGCAAGAGATAATACGGTTTCTCTACACAAGTTTAAATGAGGCCAATATAAGGCTAGATTTGCCCGCATATGGGCCCCATATTTAATTATTAGGTGGATCGGCATAAGGCCCCCAAACCAATGATATGCATGCGAGAATGACAATTTAATATGCGACAAGTTGTATTATGTTATGAAATAGGGTTCGAGGAAAGAGGGGTCACACATAGGGTTCTCGACGGTCTTGGTGTTCCGGGGTCGGGGTCGGTCTCAGGGTTCAGGGTTCGACGGATTCGGTCTCACGGGAACGTTCTCGGAAGGGGTAGATCTTGGTGCATCCGGGGTCTTCGGGGCATGTCGACGGTCGTGGCGTTCAGGGGGAGGTTCTCGGTGTCCGTGAGGTAGACCTTGGCGATTCCGAGGTTCTTGGTGTTCGACAGGGTTCGGGCGCGCCGGGATCGGTCTTCGAATCCGGTAGTAGACCTTGTCAGTGGACAACCTTGTTGGCCGGGGTCGAAGAACTTGGCGTGCGACGTCGTCGACATCGGTGCAGGAAGGAGGTCTTGTCGTGCCGGGTCGGTGATCTTGGCGTCCGGGACGGCGATCTTGGTTGGGGGCTTCGGATCCGGGAAGGAGCTCCTGGGGGTCCGGTGTCAGCGATTCTCGGAGTAGTCCTTCATGTAGGATCCAAACGCCGGACTTGGTGTCTCATGCGGCAACGGAGATCTTCAGATGGCGCGGTTCTCGAGCGTCAGATGGTCTCGCGGCGAACTTGGCAAGCCGGGTCTTTGACGCGAACTTCGATCAGACACTGATTAAACTACACTACCGACAGGTCCCAAGAGGGCATTTACCAAACACCTTGGGACAGATACCGCTGAAGAGGAGGACCGGCGCCAAGGTCGACAAACTTGGGAAGGACGGCGAGCCACAGCGCGACAGCATGGCCGGCGAGGGAAGTTCGAGGCCGAGCTTGGCCGAGGGCAGGGCGCTGGTCGTGGCGGCCTGAGGGCGTCTCGACTTGGGGCGGCGAGGCGGAGACGGGCGGCCAGCGACGACTGGCGGAGCATGCTTGGCGTGGGAGGGGAGCCGCGGGCTAGGAGGAGGCGGAGGGGCTCGCCACGCAGTGGGCTTGAGCAGGCGGTCCAGGATCGAAGCGGGCGGGCTGAGCATGAACGCCAGCGAGAAGGCTGCGCTGGAGGCCTGGGCGGCGAGCCAAGGGAGCGGAGGTCGCTGGGCGAGCTGGGTGGTGAGGCGCTGGGGTGCGAGAAGGTGGCGGAGGCCTTGCGGGCCGCAGGCGGGGACGGCCGGTGAGGAGCTGCTCTGGCGGCTCGAGGAGAGGGCGAGGAGGCGGGCAAGGGCTCATGGCCGAGGCGGCAGCCAAGGCGCGTGTTGGCAGAGAGAGGAGGGCGAGCCGGGGGAAGAGGATGGGGATGAGGGCGCGGGTCGCGTGAGAGGGAAGGAAGGAGCGAGGAAGGAGAGAGACGTGGGTGGGGCCGGCAGGGTGGGACCCGCGTGGGTCGCGCGTGGGAGGCTGGGGACAGAGACCTGGTGGGGCCAAGCGTCGAGGGGGCAGGCTGGCTGGCCAGGTGTCTGTAAAGTGTAGCTAGGGAGGATAGAGAGGAGGGGTGAGGGAGTGACGTGGCGTGGTGTGTGTTCTTTGTGTGGTGGGCTAGGCACATGGCAGCACATGTGGGGAGGAGGAGAGAGATGAGGTGGCGGGTTCATTGATTGGATGGAGTGAGGTGGAGGGGAGAGTTGGGTAGGAAGATGGGTAGGTTTAGGAATAAAGGGTGGGCTGGTTGGACCGTTTATTATTTCCTGGGGTGGTCGATCGGGTCAATCGGCCCGTTCGACTGCCCCTAATAAAATAATTTAAATTTTTATTTATTCTAATTGGGCCGTTTGCAACCCGATAGCAACAAACAAATTAACTCCGGAGACCCGGGTTTTTGCGTTTGAATAAAGATGGGGCGTTTGGAAAACAAATCGGGTTTTCGAAAATAGTTTTGGCAAACAATGCATGATGATGACGATGCAATGCACAAATTCAACGCGATTTTCTAGTAGTGGTTTTGCGGGATGCCACACATGAGTACTCTTTAAGTACTCGCAAACTAATACTAACAAGAAAAGGGTTTTTTGGATAATAGGACACTAGGCTCTAGGGTTGTTTTGCAAAAGCCAGGTTTATTTCTACTAAGTTCCAAAGCTGTTCACATTTTTATAACTCCTAGGTGGGATCTTGTATTTCTGGTCACAACTCTGTTGTGGTCAAGTCAAAGTCTCAAGTCGTTTCACGAGTCATTTTGAAAAGTCTGACGGGGGAACAGTATGGCCACTAATCGTCCATAATCATGACGGGCTATTCGAATAGTTTGACACTGCAGAGATTGTACACTTTCACCACAACATTCGATACATCCGTCAGAATAAATCCTGAATTCACCATACTCGATATCACGGATAATCAATCCTAACCTTTCAATTACACTCCCTAGTATAAGCACCTCTCCTGTGAGTTTGGCCTCCCAACCATGACCACTGTCATCTTGGGTACTGCACAGGTGGACAATCTTCACAAGGTAGCCTCAGCTCAGACCTTGGCCGTGAGGGAACTAATACTAAGGGATATAAGTTTCCAGTCAAGCCCTACCCAATCTTCGGGTATTGTGGTTGTACGATAAAATTGGAATGGTATCGCATCCAGACAACCATCAGTTTTCTAAAGGGCTAAGGCTCATGCCTCAACATTTTCATCACCAAAATCATCAAGTGTTTGGAAACACCTGTCCAAAACATTTCAATAGAATGATCCATCATTCCAAGGTTTTCATAACCTTTTTTCCACTAAGGATTCCCATCTAAAGTTGATCAAGTTTTATGCTTAGCACTAGCATCTACAGGTGGGGGTAGTAATGAGGAGGGGTGGTAATCTGGTGGAGTTTCAACTAAGTACAACCTTATATCTTAGGCTGTTGTCAAGGTTTCTAAACTAGGCCAAATTTTATGCTCTTTATGCAACCTTCAGCATAATTGTCTAGTATTTACCAAAACTATTAAGCAGGCTCCAAGTAAGCTTTGATAAAGAAATAAAGTAAGAAGCTTGCCATAAAACTAGGATTGGGTTAGCAAGTGGGTATGGTCACATACGCTTACGGCATATAGTAATCATATCACAAGCATGGGTTTGTGGCAACAATAGGGTATCCGCAAGTGTTAACTTGCACACTCACTAGTGGTATTAGGCTTGCAATCAATGTCAATATAAGCTTGCATAGGTATAGTATCTTGCAAGTGTTAGCTTGCATTGGTCAACTTGGTTAGTAAAGCTTGCCTTGTGCAGAGCAGTGGTTGAAGTTTTCCTCGGCTTCCTCTTCGTAGTATCCTCCTTCCTCTTCGTAGCCTTGGTCGGTACTAGCGTCTACGAATAAATACGAGGTACACAATCACCAAACAATACTTAACTACTTGCAACCATCACACACAAGGGTCCTATAGATGACCTAACATCATCTCTAACATTACCAGGTTAAGGAATGGTTTAAGTCTTTTTATGTTAGAAAAGTAATTTCTACTCATTGAAAAACTACTTAAGATTTAATATTCTCCAAACTAAACATGGGATCACGTTGACACATGTCATCACCACATGTTGTAGTCCATGGGAATGTGATTTAAAGTGGTGTCACAATTTAATAAGGTTTTACCCTTTTATTTTAATTAATTAAAGTGGCTAGAAATGCTTATGAAGCATTCTTTTATTCCTTGAACATTATTTCTGCAAGTAACCTATATATATTTTTATATATTCTGAAAGGTATGGTTGAATGTGATTTTTGAGAGTTGGAATCAACTCAAAAGATTTTATGGTTTAAATTTGAAAATGTTTGAATGCGAAAAGCTTCGCCTTGTTATTTTGCTATGGGTGATCCATGATCCAAATGACTTGAATCCAACGGGCTTGGATTAAGCATTCCTGAACTTTCCAACAAAATTGGTTTCGTCTAATTAGTTTCAATAAATCGAGCTGGGTTGATTTTTGAAGTTGGGTACAAAAGTGTGTTTGAAATTAAAAAGAAAAGGTTTAATTTGAATTGCTGGGCTGGAAATTCTAATGGGCCGCCTGCTGCGCAGGTGCTGCTGGCTGCTTAAGTGGGTGTCCCCAATCGTCAGTGACACGGGGCTGGGCGAAGCGGTATGGGCAAACGTGGTTCGTTCGATCTGGTTCTAATCCAAAGCCTGAGGGTCATCGTCGATGCGAGACAGCTCCGGCGAGAACGAAACCTAGCGCGGCCAAGGAGGTGTGCCTTGGGGCTCACCGGGCACGGGCAGGGTCGGCGAGGCGAATCCGAAGTCGACGACGGCGAACCTCCCGGTACCGTGGCTTCTCCTAGGCGGCTCCAATCGCTGGCCTTTCTTCTCCACAGCGCAAGCTCGTGAAATTCGGCGAGGTGGTGCTCGCCTTGCTCGAGAATGGTGTGGCACTATCGCGAGGAGAGGGGAGTGAGGTGGTGTGAAGAAATCGTGCGGGGGTGGCCTCTATTTATAGTCGAGCGAGGGGACCGTCGGGGCGCAAGGTGAGCTCGTCGGGGGCGACGTTACAGGCTAATGGCATGGGAAAGGGTAGGGGACGGTGCTGTGTCTCCTGGCGATGCTCAACGACATGGTCGCGAGGCATGGGGCGGTGTGGTTTGGTCTGGAACGGCCGGTGCTCTGCTGGCAGGCGGCGTCTTCGACGGCGGCGCGGTCTGTATGGCGGGCGTTAAACGGGATGTCTGGCGGTCTCACAGGTCGGTGGTGATCGTGTGCGCGCGGTGAGGGCGGCGATGCGTGGGTGATGGTCGAGGGTGGCGCGTGTGCATGGTCTGGGCGTGTCTTGCGCGTGGTCCATGGCTTGAAACGCCGCGCTGGGACAGCGATGGCGATGGACGGGCTGCCTCCGCACACTGGCTAGGCTTGCCGCTTCCTAGCTTGCTGTCCACATTGGGGTGACATGGGGTTGCTCTTGTTCACCATTAATGGCAATGGCAAGCTCATAGGGGTGCTAGTGCTGGCTAAACTTCCTAGATGATCTACTGGATTGTGTGAGAGCTAACTAGGGAACAAGTTAGGCTCAAAATACTGCACACTATAGTGTTTGTGGTTTTGTTTGATTTGTGTCTGCAACCTGTTTGATGAAATGGCCGCATGAAAACAAGTTTTGAATTTTGAAATGAATTTTGGTGGGTTTGCTAGATTGGTTCTGTGAGTCTGCAGATGCTTGGGTTTTGAAAGTTGAGCTTGTTTGAGTGGGTTTTGAAAAAGTGGGATCTTCCCATATGAAGAAGATTCAATTTTGAGTTGTCATTTAAACCATGCATTTGAAAGTTTCTGGATGATCACAAAGTGGGCCTTGATACTTTGTTATGAGTACATTCAAGGGGTGCAAATATCCAGAAAAGTTTCTGTTAGGTTTTGAAAGTTTGAGACAGCCAAAGTAGGCATGGGAGTTAAATTGGTCAAAATGACCATTCACTTAATATATTTGTTTTGACTTATTTTTCTTTAGGAAAAGTGTGGGGAATGTTTTAGATGATGTTCTTTTCACCTAAGAAACATTTTACAAGCAATGGATCACACAAAGAAGGTGGTTTTTAAAGAAATTCAAAATCCATGCATACACATATACATGCATTCATGAATTGATTTGGAAAAGTTTTTGTCAACCCTAAACTTGAGGATTAGTGTTTTGATGATCTAAGTTTGATATTTTTGGGATGTTACAACAAGAGTGAGATGAGTGACTCCACCTTATGTGAGATTGAGTGCTTCCACTTGGAGGGAATGAGTGATACTCCTAGTGAGTTGAGAGTGGTAGTTGATAGGTCAAGTGAGACCATTTCCATTTCTAACAACTTACCCTCTTCCTCTAGTGTGTTCTCTTGTGTTGTGCTAGGTTCCATGGAGGAAGACGCCCGATGCTATGAAGCAATGATGCCTCGAATGGAGAAGATGCACATGGTAGATGCTATGCCATGGATACATCAAGAAGATGAAGTCGTCCACAAGGAGGCCACTACTTCCACAACACCCACTTCATATGAGAGGTATGACCAAGGTAACAATAAGGGTGTTGATGATGCCATGATCCCACTAGTGGACATGATGAATTGTGAGGATATGCATGCTATGGATGATACTTGTGACATTACATATGCTTCATCCACATTCCCATGTGATGCTTTGCCTTTGCATAATATTGATCATGTGGAATTGTTTGATTGCGATATCATTGCCATAAACATGCCATGCTATGCATCTTGTGTGTATCCTCCAATTGCTTCGGACTTGATTTGTCATGCTAGTCATTCAATTTCTCGCGTTGCTTGCAATAAGATGAATGCTTGCTATTTCACTTGTTTTGCTTGCAACAATATTGATCATATGCGTTATAATGAGATGGCCCCCATAGCTTTCTCAATTTTTGGATATTTTGATGATTGCCATGATAAGCATGTTCCCCACTTGCATACTCACCATGCATCTATTTCATACTTAATTGACATTATTGGTGATGTGCAAAAGAAGAGATACGTCATGATGGATGATATGTATCTCTACCATGCACACACGTTTTTCCTTTTGTGTATGATGTGTGTAGGTACCCGCACTATCATGTCAACCTCGGTTGAGCACGAGTTGACAAAAAGAGCTCTTGAGAGCATCCCACAAGTGAGTTCAAGATCGAACCCAGCTCTGATACCTGTTGCATGCTTTGCATCTTTCATGTTGGCAAATTGCTCTTTCCTATGGTTTGATTGCAAGCATGTTGATGGTATTATCTCACCTTGTGGCATTCATGTTTCTTTGATTTTGGATAATGATGCTTTGTGTGTTGCAAAAAAAATGTTGAACATTTTCTCTTTCCGATGTTTTATTTGCAACCACAATTCCATTAAGAGCATGTATTATCATGAGAGCTTCCAAGAATCTCGTCTTGTTGTTGCAACAAACATAAGGACCACTTGCTCTTTCCTTTGTTTTGTTTGCAAACATGTCGTTTTTGCTTCCGCTTGGGATACCCATATTCCCATGATATTTGCTATCGATGATTTGTGTGTGACATCCAACATGTCGAACAATTTCCCCTTCCAATGGTTGGTTGGCACACATAATGATGTTGTTTTGGATATTCTTCCTTTTGTGTTTTTGCCAAATTATCCTAACTTTGCATCAAAGATGTTGCTCAAATTTCTATTCGATTGCTTTGAGTGCCCCACTACTATGTTATATGGAGTTTTTGAGTTTCCACATTTGGATGATGTTCAAACGATTCCCATGCACATTGACCTTGCATATGCATCCCGTTTGCTATACTTGAGTTGTGCTAATTGTGTTGTGAACAAGAATGGACATGCCACAAATGACATGCTCCTCTATCACACACAAACATATGTTGCTTGGTCTTTGTTGTATGAAGGTACAAATGCATACACGTCAACCTCTATGGACTATATGTTGACAAGAAGAACCGAAGAGAGTTACCTATGGCTACCCTTCATCGATTCATCGAGCTATCTCTACAAGATAAGGTGACTTCCTTCTACTTGAGGACTCATGCAATAATCTTCATGAATTGGCTATGCTTTGAGTGTTGCTTTGCTTTTGTTGTGAGCTTTGTAGGCTTCATGGAAGGTGAAGGAACATTGAAGTGTTGTCAAGTCAATCTTCCCGAGGACGACTATATGGTGAACCTGAAGGGAATATGCCCGAGAGGCAATAATAAAGTGGTTATTATCGTATTCCTTATTTATGATAAATGTTTATTGTACATGCTATAATTGTATTAATACGGAAACGTTAATACATGTGTGTTTAATAAACAAACAGAAAGTTCCTAGTTATGCCTCTCTCATAAACTAGCTCGTTGATTAACAAGATGATCAAGGTTTCCTGATCATGGACATTGGATGTTGTTAATAACGAGGTCACAACATTAGTGTAATGGTGTGATGAACATTCATCCGAAGTATAGCATTACGATCAAAGTCATTGAGTTTATATTGCTATAACATCTTACGAAGTGATCCTAATCCTTAGACCATAAGATCATGTCAATCACTAACACCGGAAGAGTTTCTTGATAACATCAAACGTCACACCGTAACAGGGTGATTATAAAGATGGATTCAGAACTACTAAAGTGTTATGTTGAGGCCCATGGATCGAGAGTGGAATTTGTTCATCCCGATGACGGATAGATATACTCTGGGCCCTCTCGGTGATATCACATTGGTTAGCTTGCAAGCAAGTGATTTGATCACTAGAATGTTATATCAGGAGCGAGAAAAGAGTGCATGTCGATTGAGATCAAACTAGGTATGGAGATACCGATGATCGAATCTCGGACATGTAATATATCACGAAACAAAAGGATTAAGATACTAGCGTAAAAAGGTTCTGACGATCACAAGAAAGTCATCGTTGAATGTGTGGGAGTCAGTATGGGTCTCGGATCCCGCGATTATTGATCGAGAGGGTCTCGATCATGTCAACATTATTTGCGAACCGTAGGGTGACACATAAGAGACACCGACATCCAATTGGAGCAAAAGTTTCATGCCGAAAAGAAAAGGAAAGCGAGAATTTATTTCACTAGACAAAAGCTGTTTGGTTGAAATTCTGGCCCAGTTACGCATGTGAAATGGAATACTAGCAAGGGGTTTTATGTGAATGTTTGTTAATTAAAGTAATTAACAAAATTCTGAATAAATAAATAAAAGAGTTTTATTTAAATGAGAGCTTGCATTAAATTTGGTGGAAATTTAATGCATGTGAGTGGATTTATGAGTGGAGGCTTTTAATGGGAGTGGAGGCTTTTCATTTTGAGTGGGAGCTCCACCCATGAATGTGGAAGAGGTGGGGAAGCCCCATGGCTGGGCGCCATGGCCCTTGGGTGCCCCCCCTCTCCCCTATAAAAGGCCCCCCTCTCCTCCTCTCATAACACACCTCCTCGTGAAGGATCTCTCTCCCCCTCTAGAATTTATTCCCCATGGTCTCGGACTAGCGGGATACATGTTCAGTGGCTATTCGGCAAGAAAGAGTTGTGCTTCCGCTACATCGCTGGCGAGGAGGCGGAGGTTGCTCGGTGCCTCGAGCGTGTGTGCGACACGGATCTTGGCTGCTGTTTTCTTGCTAGGACTTCCTCTCGATCTTGAGATCGGCAGAGATCGTCTACATCACCCACGAGTTTGGACTCGTTAAGCTTTGCCGGTCTTCAAGGATATGTTCTCTCTGGATCTACATCCGCCCGTTGCTTGTCTCTAGTAGATAGATCTTGGTACATAGTTGTTCCCATCGTAGGAATTTTTTTTGTTTTCTATCTGCGAACCCTACGGTGGTATCGAGCGGATCTATGCGTAGATACTTTGCAGGTAGTACACATATGATTATGTGGGCGATGATGATCATTTATTGCTTCTTGGTTGTACTTTGGATATTGGTGGCATAGTGGGATGAAGCGGCGGACAAACTTTACATGTCCTCGCACATGAGACACATTCCACGCTTGACATGCAACTAGTTTTGCATAAGTGGCTAGCGGTGTCATCTCTCCTACTATAGTCAATATCTAATTTGCAACGAGTTGTCAACAATATGGTTATCCTCGTTGTGGTTCATGTTCGTAGGTAAACGGTTCTATCTTGAAAGCCCTAAGCCACGTAAAATTTGCAATGGATAAATTAGAGGCGTCTAGTTTAGATTGTTCTTTGGGCTAGTGTTATGATATGGTGATGTTGTAAGTAGAAGTATGAGATGATACTCTTACAACACATAACGTGTAATCTCCATAGACCTTGGACTTACACATAGAGGTATGATAGTGATCATACCACGGTGCAGATGATAGAGATCATGCGGGAACCATATCATTCCACTAATAAACATGTGATGTTTGATAGCATCTTATATTGCTTATTTGGCGTTTATTAGCATAATAAGATGATCCCTCATTTAGATATCAAGATAAAAATGTGTTCTTCCTTAAGTATGCCGACAATGTTTCTAAGCTTCAAGACATCACGTGATGATCGGGTGTACTTGAATCCACGAGCATATCTCGGGTGTAAGACGATTACACCTTGAATACTAAGGTTCTTACTTGGCGAGCCTAGCATGTATGCACATGCCCTCGGAACATGGACGAAAGGTTAAGCATGAGTCATATGTTTCGATATGATGACCATATGGATGCTCGCCTTTGAAGCTACGCCGACTCACGTGATGATCGGACTTGGTGTAGTGGATTTGGTTCATGTAATCACCAAAAGACACGAGGGATGTCGTTTTGAGTGGGAGTTCATTTCTAATTTGGATTAGTAGAACTCAATTTATCATAAATTAAATCAAAGTGAACTTGCATAATTTGTTGTAGTCATTGGCATTCGTTCACCACCTTATGCATAGTTGTAATTGAGATAATAGAACTATAGAATTGGATATATACTTTCTGAACTGGTATCGTATTGTGTTGAGTGTCAATCAAAGTTTAAAGTCCTATTGCAAACTTTTAGCAAACTCTATTTACTCGTGAAATTTAATAATTGGTATTAAATCGAGTAACAATTCCAGTGTTAGTATCTTAAGTATCATGTTTGCCTCCATGATTCTTGATTGTTTTAATGTCAAGATTATCTAGGAGCTGAAAGAATTGTTTCAGAAACCATCATGTGTGGCAGATATAACGATATCTGAAACAATGTTTTGGTTGCAATATGATAGAGTATAATATATGTTCTCATATTGGATGAGAATTTACGAAGGTTGGAGATGCTAGACATCCTAATCATCCAAAAGGATTTTGGAAAGTAATGTTATACTCATGATTCGCCTTTATAAGCTACAGTAGCTTGATCATGAAAGTCGTCATGATAAGGGTGAATAGAATATGTATGTAAAATGTTTACTACATTAAAAGATTACTAAAGAATGGATTTTGAAAGAATACCGATCATTTGATGATGGTGATCTACTTCAAAGTGCAAGTCCAAAGGTATTATTATTTGAATATACACGCTTTGGACTATGTGTCATGTATATGGCACCACTTTTGATGTTGATAAATTCTTTTAAAAGGAAAAGGAAATGCTGAAAGAGAATCTATAAAATATATTTGGCAGAAAAGAAAAGATTGGAAATATCCAATTTAGGTATATATATGATATACATGTTATGGTTGTATTCTTTGCTTGTTAAACAATGTGGTTCTTGGGTATTGGATACGAATTGGTTGGTATGAAATTTCATACGAACGGCAATTCATGAACTACAATGGCCTAAGTAACTAGCAAGAGAATATGTGATGATGTTCATCGAAAACAAACAAACCGTTGTTTGTATTTCGTTGACATCAAAGATTGACTTCAAGATTTGTTTTAACAATTGTTATTTGAATCGTATTATAAGAACAAAGGTTGTTCAAATAATTACGTATTCCATATAAGATGGATGATTTACAAATCTAGTTGGAGAAATCACATCCATAAAACCTAATGCTAAAATGTCGCAAGACAAATGATTGAAAGATCACTTATGAAGTGACATCATTGTTTAAATTATATTGGAAAGAAAACATGAAGAATCTCCATATTCATGGATTTTTGGAGTCTTTGATTTGATCAAGTGGCTTGTGAGACTTTCCACGTGATAATTAAAACTTCGTTCAAAGGCCAAAGAAGAACGAACGACTAAATTATTGGAATTTATACATATCGATGTATGTAGTCCATTATGTATAGTCGTAAGCGATGGGTTTCAACTTCATATGCTTTCTCTAAAAATTTGAGTGAATGTTCACTTAATGAGAAAGAAGTATGAAATATTTGAAAAATGTTTCAAAGACTTTCAAGATGAAGTGAAAAATCATTGTAACAAGAAAAATAAATGAATTATGATTTGATCATAAAGGGATTTATTTGAGTTACAAGTTTAGCAAAACACCTAGATTTACATCTCCCGAAACACCATAGGAGTATGGAGTGTTTGAGATTTGTAATGAAACCTTGTGAGACATGGTTGGATCAAAGGTGTTATTTATAAAACTGCCATTATGTTTTAAAAGATTAAAGCTTTAGAGACTACCGCTTTTAATCCTTTGAAAAGAGCTCCATCTAGATCCGTTGAAATGACACCATGGAGTTATGGTTTGGGGTAAAACCCAAGTTGTCATTTCTTAAATTTTGGTATACTAAACATAAGTAAGATGTTTACAACCAAAGTCGGATGAGCATGTCTTTGTAGGTTATTTGAATAACAATTGGTTATTCCTCCATAACACCGAGGACAAAAGGGTTTGTCGCTTGAAATGTAAAGTTTCTTGAAGAAGGAATTTTTCATAAATGTTAAGTGGGAGGACAATAGAACTTTGATAAGGTTAACGAACCTTAGCTAAATGTCTTGAGTTCTTGGCGAGGAAATGGTTCGGAGGCTGCCATAATGCTCATAGCTTATGTGCCTCAAAGGTTGTGGTCACGGAGATCTAAGTTCCTATTGAACCAAGTAGATCGGTTAAACAATCAAATGCTAAGATTTGAGAGTAAATCATTATTGTTTGACAATGATGAACCGAATACATACAAAGAAGCGATGATGGGCCCCGACTCGTCAAATGGCTTGAAGCCATAAAATCCGTGATAGTTCCATACGAGAAATCAAGTTTTGAACTTGGAAGACCCTCGGAAGGTGTAAAAACCTATCGGTCGTATTTGGATCTATAAAGAAAGCAGACATGGATGTTTCACATCTATGAAATAGTCGACATGTCGTAAAGTATTTTATGACAATGTTCAAGGAGTTGACTATGACAAGATTTGATCTTTCATAGCGATATTTAGTCAGACGGATTAAAGTAGCAACCACTACATATAATCTGTTATATGGTAGATGAATAAACAAAACAAAGTTCTTCTAATAGAATGGTTACCTAGGGCGTGTACATGACACGATCCAAAGGGTTTTGTTAATTCAAAGGATGCTAAAGGGCATGCAAACTTCAATGGTTGAAGTAAGCATCGGAGTTGGAATCTTCACCGTGATGAAAAGGAGTTTTCATCGAGGAGGCGATGAAGATGCTTGCATTTGCAAGAAATTAAGTGGGGCGCTAAGACATATTTCTAATACATTATGTGGAGGACATCTTGTTGATTGGAAATGATGTATCTTTTATTGACAAAGGTTAAGAATTTCATTTTGATGAAAGACTTAGGCAAAACCGAATATTTAGCGTGAATGTCTATAGTGGATGGTAACGCCAATATGGTTGTGCCAAACGTACATATATGAGATATTGAAGGAGTTCAATATAGAATCAACAAGAAAGCAGTTCTTGTCGCATGGAAAGAATTGAATCAAGATTCAAGTGTATCGACACTTGATAAGTGAAACAAGATTCAAGTGCTTTGACACTTGATGAGTAAAATCACAAGAATGTCTTGATCAATCATACCATGATATGTACACATCGGATATGTCCTATGCTCTAAGTGTTATGAGCATATACGAATGAATCATAAAATGATCATTGGACGATAGTGAGGATATTCTTATGATCTTTTGGAAGAACTAAGAATATATTTGTGTAGAGGTGACAAACAATTACAAATAGTTCATTGTAAAGCGTTACATTGATACTAGTTTTGTCACAAGATACAAATTAAGTTTATCTCAATTTAAACTATGGGTGGAACAATGTAATGGAAAGGAGATTCCATGATGTATTTGGAAGAGTTCCAAAATTAAGACATTGTGACGAATACTACAACAAAAGGCTAAGTATATGACGCTATAGTAGCGACAAAGGAGAATTTGTGTCAAGTAGTTTGTTATCAAACTAAGGTGTGGTTAGAACGGGCTAACACTAAAGATATATTGTATGACAATAGTATCGGTGTTTTAACCCCAAGGAACTAAAGGTCTCACCGAAAGACCAAATTTATACAATGCCATCTCATTGGAGAATGAGTGATGCGTGAAGGCAAAGACATGCAAATACACACGGACTGAAAGCGTTAGATCCGTAGATTATGTTAACCACTTGCAATGCGTATATGGAACACCGAGAAAGCCATAGGTGTTCAATACACAAAGTTCTCAAACTAGATTATTGTCTCTAGTGCAAGTGGGAGGCGAAGGAATATGCAGAGGCAATAATAAAGTGGTTATTATCGTATTCCTTATTTATGATAAATTTTTATTGTACATGCTATAATTGTATTAATCTGAGCGTTAATACATGTGTGTTTAATAAACAAGCAGAAAGTTCCTAGTTATGCCTCTCTCATAAACTAGCTCGTTGATTAACAAGATGATCAAGGTTTCACGATCATGGACATTGGATGTTGTTAATAACGAGGTCACAACATTAGTGTAATGGTGTGATGAACATTCATCCGAAGTATAGCATTACGATCAAAGTCATTGAGTTTATATTGCTATAACATCTTACGAAGTGATCCTAATCCTTAGACCATGAGATCATGTCAATCACTAACACCGGAAGAGTTTCTTGATAACATCAAACGTCACACGTAATAGCAGGTGATTATAAAGACGGATTCAGAACTAATAAAGTGTTATGTTGAGACCCATGGATCGAGAGTGGAATTTGTTCATCCCGATGACGGATAGATATACTCTGGGCCCTCTCGGTGATATCACATTGGTTAGCTTGCAAGCAAGTGATTTGATCACTAGAATGTTATATCACGGGAACGAGAAAAGAGTGCATGTCGGTAATGAGATCAAACTAGGTATGGAGATACCGATGATCGAATCTCAGACATGTAATATATCGCGAAACAAAAGGATTAAGATACTAGCGTAAAAGGTTCCGACGATCACAAGAAAGTCATCGTTGAATGTGTGGGAGTCAGTATGGGTCTCGGATCCCGCTTCGATTATTGATCGAGAGGGTCTCGATCATGTCCACATTATTCGCGAACCGTAGGGTGACACACTTAAGAGACACCGACATCCAATTGGAGCAAAAGTTTCATGCCGAAAAGAAAAGGAAAGCGAGAATTTATTTCACTAGACACCAAAGCTTTTGGTTGAAATTGCTAACTGGTTACGCATGTGAAATGGAATACTAGCAAGGGTTTTTATGTGAATGTTTGTTAATTAAAGTAATTAACAAAATTCTGAATAAATAAATAAAAGAGTTTTATTTAAATGAGAGCTTGCATTAAATTTGGTGGAAATTTAATGCATGTGAGTGGATTTATGAGTGGAGGCTTTTAATGGGAGTGGAGGCTTTTCATTTTGAGTGGGAGCTCCACCCACATGAATGTGGAAGAGGTGGGGGCAGCCCCATGGCTGGGCGCCATGGCCCTTGGGTGCCCCTCTCTATAAAGGCCCCTCTCCTCCTCTCATAACACACCTCCTCGTGAAGGATCTCTCTCCCCTCTAGAATTTATTCCCCATGGTCTCGGACTAGCGAGATACATGTTCCGGTGGCTATTCGGCAAGAAAGAGTTGTGCTTCCGCTGCATCTGGAGCGAGGCGGAGGTTGCTCGGTGCCTCGAGCGTGTGTGCGAGCACGGATCTTGTTCTATTTTCTTGGCTAGGACTTCCTCTCGATCTTGAGATCGGCAAGAGATCGTCTACATCAACCACGAGTTTGGACTCGTTAAGCTTTGTCGGTCTTCAAGGGTATGTTCTCTACGGATATACATCCGCCCGTTGTT
This sequence comes from Avena longiglumis, assembly GCA_030063025.1. Classification (NCBI taxonomy): domain Eukaryota; kingdom Viridiplantae; phylum Streptophyta; class Magnoliopsida; order Poales; family Poaceae; genus Avena; species Avena longiglumis. The sequence goes on along the minus strand of CP125979.1, from coordinate 20,968,038 downwards.
TGTATCTAGTAGATAGATCTTGGTACATGGTTGTTCCCATCGTAGGAATTTTTTTTTGTTTTCTATGCTGCGAACCCTACAGAACCCCGGGATCAAGGATGTCCTTCGGCCTCTTCTACTTTGTGATGAACATGGAGAGTCGAGGACGACTCTTTTTGAAGGGGGGGGGAGCTGATGTAGCTCGACCTACGGTCGTTACCACATCATGGTCTCCAACTTACGCCAAGTCGTCATGGACTCCAAAGGTGAACCCGTTCCTCTATGCGAGCCCACTTCCTACCCTATTGAATGGTATGCTACTTCATACTCCGTCACATATGCATGATAGGTTCACACCGACAAGTACGGAGGCAAGGGAGGAAGCCCGGGACATCAAGCCCGACAAGACGGAGGCTTGGAAGAGGAGAAGGAAGAAGCCACGACTGAACCACCAGAGTCTCCGGTCCTGCTACACCGGAGTCTCCGGACCTACCTCCGGACCGACCCCAGCAACCACCCGAGGACAGTCAGAACGCCACTCCGGAGACGACACCGGAGACAGACCGGAGTCTCCGGCCTAGACCGGAGTCTCCGGACCCCACACTGGAGTCTCCGTCCTTCACGATGGGCCTGCGCGCCGCCAGTTGGGCCTTCGGCCCATGTACCCCTCTATCTCGTCCAAACCCTAGTTTTATCCCCAAACTACCCCTGTTTATGTGGCTGGCCTATAAATAGAGCCCCCACCCCTTCATGTATCCCTTAGGCATAGATGATAGAGTAAAGACAACCCCCATTGTGGAATCTCTAGTTTTGCCTCATCCCCTTTACCAAGGGGACCGACTATCGTCACCAACCTCGATTGGACTTTGCATCACGCATCCATCGTTGAACAAGGCCTTGGAGTTCGATGTCTTGTCTCCCAGTTGTCAAGACCCTCCCCAAGGTATTCTTCCTGAAGGGAATATGCCCTGAGAGGCAATAATAAATTGTTTATTATGTGTATTCCAAGTATATGATAGATGTTTATTTTGCATGCTATAATTGTATTAATCTGAAGCGTTAATACATGTGTGTTTAATAAACAAGCGAAAGTTCCTAGTTAAGCCTCTCTCATAAACTAGCTCGTTGATTAACAAGATGATCAAGGTTTCACGATCATGGACATTGGATGTTGTTAATAACGGGATCACAACATTAGTGTAATGATGTGATGAACATTCATCCAAGTATAGCATTACGATCAAAGTCATTGAGTTTATATTGCTATAACAACTTACAAGTGATCCTAATCCTTAGACCATGAGATCATGTCAATCACTAACAGGAAGAGTTTCTTGATAACATCAAGCGTCACACCGTAACGGTGATTATAAAGATGGGTTCGAACTAATAAAGTGTTATGTTGAGGCTCATGGATCAAGAGTGGAATTTGTTCATCCCGATGACGGATAGATATACTCTGGGCCCTCTCGGTGATATCACATTGATTAGCTTGCAAGCAAGTGATTTGATCACTAGAATGTTATATCAGGAGCGAGAAAAGAGTGCATGTCGATGTGAGATCAAACTAGGTATGGAGATACCGATGATCGAATCTCGGACATGTAATATATCGTGAGACAAAGGGATTAAGATACTAGCGTAAAAGGTTCCGCGATCACAAGAAAGTCATCGTTGAATGTGTGGGAGTCGGTATGGGTCTCGGATCCGCTTCGATTATTGATCGAGAGGGTCTCGATCATGTCCGCATTATTCACGAACCGTAGGGTGACACATAAGAGACACCGACATCCAATTGGAGCAAAAGTTTCATGCGAAAGAATAAACAAGCGAGGAATTTATTTCACTAGAACCGAAACAGGTTTTGGGTGAAATTGCATAAAGTGGTTATGCATGTGAAATAGAATTCTAGCAAGGGGTTATTGTGAATGTTTGTCATTAAAGTAATTGACAAAATTCTGAATAAAATAAAGAGTTTTATTTAATGAGAGTTTGCATTAAATTTGGTGGAAATTTAATGGGATCTTTGAGTGGGATTTTGGTGGAGGAATTTGGAGGAGTTTTGAGTGGAGTGTCCACCCACATGATGAGGGAGGGCAAGGGCAGCCCCCATGCGCCACCCCTTGGGTTCCCCTCCTCCTATAAAAGAGCCCTCCTCTCACTTCTCACTCACACCTCCTCGTGAAGGATCTCTCTCCCCTCTAGAATTTATCCCCATGGTCTCGGACTAGCGAGATACATGTTCAGTGGCTATTCGGCAAGAAAGAGTTGTGCTTCCTGCATCGCTGGGCGAGGAGGCGGAGGTTGCTCGGTGCCTCGAGCGTGTGTGCGAGCGGATCTTGCTGATTTGCGGCGCTAGGACTTCCTCTCGATCTTGAGATCGGCAAGAGATCGTCTACATCAACCACGAGTTTGGACTCGTTAAACTTTGTCGGTCTTCAAGGGTATGTTCTCTCGGATATACATCCTTGGTTGTTTGTATCTAGTATAAATAGATCTTGGTATATAGTTCACATCGTAGGAAATTTTTGTTTTCTATCTGCGAACCCTTGATGGTATCGAGCGGATCTATGCGTAGATACTTTACGGGTAGTACACATATGAGTATGTGGGCGATGATGATCATGTTGTTGCTCCTTTCTTGTGATTTTGGATATTGGTGGCATAGTGGGATGAAGCGGCGGACAAACTTTACATGTCCTCGCACATGAGACCTGTTCCACGCTTGACATGCAACTAGTTTGCATAAGTGGCTAGCGGGTGTCTGTCTCCTACTATAGTCAATATCTATTTTGCAAGCGAGTTGTCAACAATTTGATTATCCTCGTTGTGGTTCATGTTAAAGGTAAGAACGGTTCTATCTCGAAAGCCCTCACCACGTAAAACTTGCAATGGATAAATTAGAAGCGTCTAGTTTAGATTGTTCTTTGGGCTAGTGTTATGATATGGTAGTGTTGTAAGTAGAAGTATGAGATGATACTCTTACAACACACATAGCGTCATAAAACCCATAGGCGTGGATTTACACATATAGGTATGATAGTGATCATACCACGATGCACATGATAGAGATCATCTGCGGGAACCATATAATTTCACTATTAAACATATGATGTTTGATTGCATCTTATATTGCTTGTTTAGCGCTTTGTTAAGCATAATAAGATGATCCTCTTTTAAATATCAAGATAAGAATGTGTTCTCCTTTAGTATGCACCGATTATGTTTTCGTCGCTCCAAGACATCACGTGATGATCGGTGTACTTGGATCCTCGACCATACTTGGTGTAAGAGCAGTTACACGCTAAAAATACTAAGGTTCTAACTTGGCGAGCCTAGCATGTACAGACATGGCCTCGAACCTGAGACGAAAGGTTAAGCATGAGTCATATAGTTGATATGATGCCCATTTGATGCTCGCCTTTGAAGCTATACCGACTCACGTGATGATCGGACTTGGTGTAGTGGATTTGGTTCATGTAATCACCAAAAGGACACGAGGATGTCGCTTTTGAGTGGGAGTTCATTCGTAATATAGATTAGTTGAACTCAATCTATCATACACTTAGTCTAAACTTTACAAATTCTGTTGTAGATGGCACCACACCTTTTAATTTCAATGCGTTCATGGAGAAAGAGAAACTAGCAATGACGGTAGCAACTTTCTTGAATGGGCCATGAATTTGAGGATTCTCCTCTCTTTGCACAAAAGCAATATGTGCTAGAAGCGCGTTAGGCCCCACCTTGACGATGCCCCGACGAGGAGAAGAATGTCTATCGACTCGTCGGAGGACCACAACTTAGTTCATTGCGGCATATTGTATGGGCTAGAGCGAACTTCAGCGTTTGAAACGGCAATGCTTTTGATACAATGGGTGAGTTGAAAATGATTTCGACACACATCTGCTGTGAGAGCTACAATGCTTGGAAAAGTTCTTTAGCTGCATGATGGAAGAGAACGACTCGTTAGTGAGCATGTACTCAAGATGTCGGGATTCTGCCGATAAGCTTGTGTCCTTGGAATAACGATTCCCATTGACTTAGGCATCCATCGTGTTCTGCGTCTACGCCACCTAGCTATAAGAGCGTGATGAACTATAATATGCAAGGCATGAAGAAGTCTCTCCCGAGCTTACATCAATGCTTAAAAGCTGCAGTGGAGATCAAAAGGAACATCAAGTGTTGATGATCAATAGGAACCTGGTTTCAAGAAAGACAAGAAGGGAAAAGCGGAAGGAAGTAAGGCGGCAAGCTTTGTTGCGCTGAAAAAACCCGAGTTGGACCTAAGTCGATCCGAAGTGCTACTATTGTAAGGGGACCCTTTGGGCATAAGCCCCAAGTATCTGGGAGACAAGAAGGCGGCAAGGCAAACAAAGGTATATATGATATACATGTTATTGATGTGTACTTGACTAGTGCTCGCATAGCTTTGGTATTTGATCGGTTCGGTTGCTAATATTTGTAACTTTCGAATCGAAACGGAGCAGGCGACCGCTAGCAAGGGTGAGGTCAAGATGCGTGTCGGCAATGGATCAAGCGTTGATGTGATCGCCGTCCGAACGCTACCTCTCCACTTACCGTCGGGATTAGTTATAAACTTAAATAAGCATTATTTGGTGCACCTTGAGCATGAACATTATGTCTGGATCATGTTTGATGCAAAGTGGTTTTCATTCAAATCGAGAACAATGGTTGTTCCATTTATATGAATGAAATCTTTTATGGTCATGCACCAATGTTGAATGGTTTATTTCATTGGATCTCGATGATAATGTTACACATATTCATAATATTGATGCTAAAAGGATTAAACTTAGTGATGATATATCCGCATATATGTGGCCTTGCCGTCTAGGTCATATTGGCATTAAGCATGAAGAAGCTCCATTCGGATGGACTTTTAGAATCACTTGATTATGAATCATTTGATACATGTGAGCCATGCCTTATGGGCAAGATGACTAGAAACGCCGTTTTCGGTTCAATGGAGCAGGCGTGATTTATTGGAAATCATACATTGATGTATGTGGTCCAATGAGTGTGTCGGTGAGGTGGATATCGTTATTTTGTTACTTTCACGGATGATTTGAGTAGATACGGTTATATCTACTTGATGAAACACAAGTGAAACCTTTGAAAAGTTCAAGGAATTTCGAATGAAGTGGAAAATCATCGTAATAGAAAGATCAAATTTCTGATGAATCCGTGGAGGTGAGTATCTAAGTTCTGAGTTTAGCACTCACATGAAAGAGTGTGGAATTGTTTCACAACTCACACCTGCGGAACACCACAGCGAAATGGTGTGTCGGAACGTCGTGTCGTACTTTATTAGATATGGTTCGATCTATGATGTCTCTGACGGACTTGCCGTTGTCATTTTGGGGTTATGCACTAGAAGCTGCTGCATTCACTTTAAATCGGGCACCATCTAAATCCGTTGAAACGACACCGTATGAATTGTGGTTTGAAACAAACCTAAGCTGTCATTCTTAAAGTTTGGGGTTGCGATGTTTATGTGAAGAAACTTCCGGATAAACTCGAACCCAAAGCGGAAAAATCGTCTTCATAGGATACCCTAAAGAAACTATTGGGTATTCCTTCTATCACAGATCCGAGGGCAAGGTTTTTGTTGCCAAGAATGGATCCTTTCTAGAAAGAGTTTCTCGCGAAAGGTGTGAGTAGTCGGAAGGTAGAACTCGAAGAGGTTATGGAACCTTCTCTTCAAAGTATGGCGAGTAGCGCGGCGGAAGTCGTTCGGAGTTGGCTCCACTGTTGAAGAAGGAACTAATGATAATGATCATGAAACTCGAAGAGAGTACTACCGAACCTCAGGTCAAGCGGCGTCGACTCCAGAGTCACGGAAATCTGTCATAAATTTCATGGTTGATGAAAATAATGACCTGCAGCGTATGAAGAAGCGATGATGAGCAGTTCCAACAAATGGTTAGAAGCCATGAAATCCGAGATGGAATCCATGTATGAAAATCAAGTTTGGAACTTGGTGGAATTACCTCACGGCCGAAGGCCGTGGAGAACAAATGGATTTTCAAAGGAAAAGCGTCTTGATGGTAATGTGACCATCTATAAAGCTCGACTTATGCAAAGGGGTTTCGACAAATTCAAGGAGTTGACTACGATGAGACTTTCTCTCCGTAGCGATGCTAAAGTCGATTAGGATTATGTTAGCAATTCTGCATATTTCGATTATGAAATATGGCGGATGGATGTCAAAACCGCGTTTCTCAATGGTAATATTGAAGAAGAGTTGTATATGATACAACCAAAGGGTTTTGTCGATCCTAAGGATGCTAACAAGGTGTGCAAGCTTCACGATCCATCTATGGATTGAAGCAAGCATCACGAAGTTGGAATCTCCGCTTTGATGAGGTGATCAAAGAGTTTGGATTTGTCCAAACTTATGGAGAAGCTTGTATTTACAAGAAAGTGAGTGGGAGCAATGTGGCATTTACGATACTATATGTGGATGACATATTATTGATCGGAAATGATATAGAACTTTAAGCAGGTGTTAAAAGTTATCTAAACAAATTTTCAATGAAGGACCTAGGTGAAGCGTCTTACATATTAGGCATAAAGATCTATAGAGATAGATCTAGGCGCCTAATAGGGCTATCAAAGTACATACCTTGATAAGATTTTAAAGAAGTTTAAAATGGATGAAGTAAGAAGGGTTCTTACCTATGTTGCAAGGCAAGACATTGAGTAAGACTCAAAGTCCGGCTTGGAAGAAAGAGATAATGGACAAAGTCCCTATGCTTGACCATAGGCTCTATAATGTCGCCATGCTATGTACAAGACCGGATGTGGCACACGCTATTAGTTTGACTAGTAGGTACCAATCGGATCCAGGTTGAACCTTTGGATAGCGGTCAAGAATATCCTTAAGTACTTAAGAAGAACTAAGGATATGTTTCTTGTATCTGAGGTGAAGAAGAGCTCGTCGCTAAGTGTTATGTCGGCGCTAGCTTTGACACCGATCCGGATGACTCTAAGTCTCAATCCGGATCGTATTTCTCATGAATGGCGGGCGGTTAGTTGGAGGAGCTCCAAACAACTGTGGTAGCGGGATCAACAACGGAGGCGAATATGTTCTTTGCTTGAGCGGCTCGGAAGCGATTTGGATGAAGGAGTTCATATCCGAACTAGGAGTTGTGGCAAGCGCGTTGGACCCAATGGTGATCTATTGTGACAACAATGGTGCCATTGCCAATGCCAAAGAGCCAAGGTCTCACAAGCATTCCAAGCATATTAAGCGCGGTTTCACTCCATCATGAGCATGTCAAGGATGGAGATATAAAGATTTAAAGTACATACGGATCTCAATGTAGCAGATCCGTTGACTAAAACTCTCCTAGAGCAAAACATGATCAACACGAACTCAATGGGTGTTAGATATATCACTATGTAACTAGATTATTGTCTCTAGTGCAAGTGGGAGGCGAAGGGAATATGCACGAGAGGCAATAATAAATTGTTTATTATGTGTATTCCAAGTATATGATAGATGTTTATTTTGCATGCTATAATTGTATTAATACGGAAGCGTTAATACATGTGTGTTTAATAAACAAGCGAAAGTTCCTAGTTAAGCCTCTCTCATAAACTAGCTCGTTGATTAACAAGATGATCAAGGTTTCACGATCATGGACATTGGATGTTGTTAATAAGGATCACAACATTAGTGTAATGATGTGATGAACATTCATCCAGTATAGCATTACGATCAAAGTCATTGAGTTTATATTGCTATAACAACTTACGAAGTGATCCTAATCCTTAGACCATGAGATCATGTCAATCACTAACAGGAAGAGTTTCTTGATAACATCAAGCGTCACACGTAACAGGTGATTATAAAGATGGGTTCAGAACTAATAAAGTGTTATGTTGAGGCTCATGGATCAAGTGGAATTTGTTCATCCCGATGGCGGATAGATATACTCTGGGCCCTCTCGGTGATATCACATTGATTAGCTTGCAAGCAAGTGATTTGATCACTAGAATGTTATATCACGGAGCGAGAAAAGAGTGCATGTCGATGTGAGATCAAACTAGGTATGGAGATACCGATGATCGAATCTCGGACATGTAATATATCGTGAGACAAAGGGATTAAGATACTAGCGTAAAAGGTTAGGCGATCACAAGAAAGTCATCGTTGAATGTGTGGGAGTCGGTATGGGTCTCGGATCCGCTTCGATTATTGATCGAGAGGGTCTCGATCATGTCCGCATTATTCACGAACCGTAGGGTGACACACTTAAGAGACACCGACATCCAATTGGAGCAAAGTTTCATGCCGAAAGAATAAACAAGCGCAGAATTTATTTCACTAGATACGAAAGCAGGTTTTGGTGAAATTGCATAAAGTGGTTATGCATGTGAAATAGAATTCTAGCAAGGGGTTATTGTGAATGTTTGTCATTAAAGTAATTGACAAAATTCTGAATAAAATAAAGAGTTTTATTTAATGAGAGTTTGCATTAAATTTGGTGGAAATTTAATGGGATCTTTGAGTGGGATTTTGAGTGGAGGAATTTGGAGGAGTTTTGTGAGTGGAGTGTCCACCCACATGATGAGGGAGGGCAAGGGGCAGCCCCATGCGCAGCCACCCCTTGGGGTTCCCCCTCCTCCTATAAAAAGGCCCCTCCTCTCACTTCTCACTCACACCTCCTCGTGAAGGATCTCTCTCCCCTCTAGAATTTATCCCCATGGTCTCGGACTAGCGAGATACATGTTCCGGTGGCTATTCGGCAAGAAAGAGTTGTGCTTCCGCTGCATCGCTGGAGGCGAGGCGGAGGTTGCTCGGTGCCTCGAACGTGTGTGCGAGCACGGATGCGCTGCTGATTTGCGGCGCTAGGACTTCCTCTCGATCTTGAGATCGGCAAGAGATCGTCTACATCAACCACGAGTTTGGACTCGTTAAACTTTGTCGGTCTTCAAGGGTATGTTCTCTACGGATATACATCCGCCCGTTGTTTGTATCTAGTATAAATAGATCTTGGTATATAGTTCACATCGTAGGAAATTTTTTGTTTTCTATGCTGCGAACCCTTCACTTCCCTCTCCGATGTGGATTTGAGGGAGCACGTTGACCGATCTTTCCTTGCGAGGATTCTATCGGACCGGTGGCCGCCGTTCGGGAGCAATCGGCCTTGTATCGTGTGAGTTTTGCCTGTGTTCATCGTGTTCTTCGCGAGGTGTGTGTTCGCTTCCGCTACCTTTCTCCCTTTCCCCTCGCTTTCCCATCGATTTGACCACGAGATCCGTGAAGATCGGGCACCCAAGAGGTTAACCCCTCCATCATGTCCATTACCGAAACTAATCATTAAGCTCACATATCACAAAATGATATTAAGAGGAATGATTTTGTTTTACTTTGCGCATAATGGGGGAGGGATGGTCCAATCAATTAGGACCGCATTCCCCCTATGTCCATGCCTACACCTAAACCAAATATGGATCGAGTATTAGGTGAGAGTGCAAGATAATCAAGTCAAGCTCCTTGAATCTACGATATTTAGTTCATTCCTCAAGTAGCAAAACCTTGCTTCATCAAGTGGCTTCGTGAAGATATCGGCAAGTTGATCTTTGGTTGACACATATGATAGATCAATATCACCTCGAGCAACATGATCTCTAATGAAGTGGTGTCGAATCTCAATATGCTTTGTCCTTGTGTGATCCACCGGGTTGTAAGCAATCTTGATGGCACTTTCATTGTCACATAAAAGAGGCACTTTGTCACAATGGACACCGTATTCCTTTAGAGTTTGCCTCATCCATAGCAATTGGGTGCAAGCACTAGCAGCTGCCACATACTCGGCTTCGGCGGTGGAGAGAGATATACAATTTTGCTTCTTAGAAGACCAACATACCAAGGACCTACCAAGGAATTGGCAAGCTCCGGATGTTGATTTTCTATCATCCTTGTCCCCCGCCCAATCCGAATCCGTGTATCCACAAAGAGCAAACGTTGAGCCTCGAGGATACTAAAGACCATAAAATGGGGTATGAACTAAATATCGAAAGATTCTCTTGGCCGCCATTAAATGGATTTCCTTAGGAGCCGCTTGATATCTTGCACACACACCTACACTCAACACAATATCGGGTCTAGATGCACAAAGGTAAAACAAAGAACCAATCATGGATCGGTATACTTTTTGATCCACATCTTTACCATTTGGATTTTGTTCTAGATGAGTCTTTGTAGCCATGGGAGTAGGAGCTCCATTTAAATCTTGCATTTTGAATCTCTTGAGCATGTCTTGAGTATATTTGGCTTGATTGAAGAATGTCCCTCCTCTAACTTGCTTGATCTCAAAGCCAAGAAATACTCTCAACTCTCCCATCAAAGACATCTGGAACCTACTAGTCATAAGCTTTGAGAATTCATCATTAAAAGCTTTGTTAGATGAGCCAAAGATAATATCATCAACATATATTTGGCATACAAAAAGCTCCCCATTGACCCTCTTAGTAAAAAGAGTGGGATCGATTTTCCCAACCTCAAAGCTACGGTCAAACAATAACTCTCTAAGGTGCTCATACCACGTGCGTGGGGCTTGCTTGAGCCCACAGAGCACCTTATCAAGTTTGTAGACATGGTTTGGGAAGTTGGGGTCCTCAAATCCTGGGGGTTGCTTAACATATACCAATTCATTTAATGGACCATAAAGAAATGCACTTTCTACATCCATTTGTTGCAACTTAAAGTTATGATGTCTTTGCATAAGCAAGAAGGATACGGATGGACTCAAAAGGCCACGCGCATAAGTCTCTCCATAATCAATGCCTTCAATTTGAGAATACCCTTGTGCAACCAATCTTGCCTTGTTCCTTACTATAATTCCATGCTCATCTTGCTTGTTCTTGAATATCCACTTTGTTCCAATAACATTGCGGCAATCCTTTGGCTTCTCAACTAACTTCCATACTTTGTTTCTCTCAAAGTTGTTGATCTCTTTATGCATAGCCTCTAACCAATCCGAATCTTCAAGAGCTTCCCACACTTTCTTTGGTTCAATCATGGAGATGTGAGCTTGGTGTTCACTGAACCTCTTCAATTGTGATCTTGTGGAAATACCTTTCCTTAGATCACCAACTACATTTTGTAGAGTGTGATCTCTCATTTCCAACATTCTTTCCTTTCTAGCTTCGCGACAAGCGTGGATCTCCGTGTTATTTATTGGAGGATCCTCTTCATCATTCGGATCCTCGTCTTGACCATCATCTTGACCTTGATCATCATTGGAGTCATCCTCTACATTGGGAGGCAAATATTGACCTTGGTCTTGATCAAGTGCACTTCTAGCGTCAATTTGAGCTTGTCTCAAAGAAGCTTGTACGAATCTTCCTTGACAAATTGACTTGGCACCACTTGACAATCAGTCGAATGTACCAAGCCCCCCTTGACTGGAGTTGACACTTTGATCACCATGTTGAGGGTCCACATCTTGTGTTTGGCTTGAGTCAATGTCCTCTTCGGTGGATGGAGCATGTTGAGGTTGTGAAGATGAGGGCTCCACTTGAGTGGAGCATAGTTCTTCTGGATCCACCATAAGGGGTTCCTCAGCAGGCGGATATATCCCACCCATTCTTCCTATGGCATCTGAGGCATTTCATCATCGCATCACAAGCATCAACACGCCCCTTGAGACCATCATATTCTTGAAGGTCACACTACAAGATTCTATGACTCAGGAGAGCTTATCATAGATTCTATAAGTGTGAGATTCGAGACCATAGCCAACAAAAATACCCTCTAATGCTTTAGACTCGAATTTAGACAAACGGACACCTTTTATGAGATAGAAACACTTACAACCGAACACCCGGAAGTAAGATATGTTGGGCTTGTTACTGGTAAGAATTTCATATGGAGTCTTGTTGATTTCTTTGTGGAGGTAGAGCCGGTTTGAAGCATGGCAAGCAGTGGAAATGGCTTCGGCCCAAAAGTTGTATGGAGATTTAAACTCCGCCAGCATGGTCCTAGCCATCTCAATAAGAGTCCGGTTCTTCCTTTCGGCCACGCCATTTTTTTGAGGGGTGTATGTAACGGAATATTGATGTTTAATCCCCTCATCACTAAGGAAATCATTCAAGGTGTAGTTCTTGAACTCGGTGCCGTTATCACTTCTAATGATCAACACGGGAACATTGTATTGCCTTTGGACCAAATTGATGAAGTCGATGAAGGTATTTTGAGTTTCACTCTTCAATTTGAAGAAATAAACCCAAGAGTATCTTGAAAAGTCATCAACAATCACCAAGCAATATTTCTTCCCACCAAGACTTGCATGAGATGGAGTACCAAAGAGGTCCACGTGGAGGAGCTCCAACATCTTGGTGGACTTGATGCGGTTCTTAGGATTATGAGGAGCATCATGCATCTTCCCTAGAACACATGCCCTGCAAACACGATCTTTGGCAAAGGAAACATTTTCTTTTAGTCCAACAATATGGCCCTCCTTGTGGAGACTTTGAAAAGTTCTCATATTGACATGGGCCAGTCGGCGATGCCATAACCAACCCACATCGGCCTTTCCGAATAAGCACATCACACTTGTAGTGGCTTGCCCCGAAAATTCCACCACATACAAGTCATGTTCTACATACCCAACAAAAGCGACCTTGAGAGACTTGCTCCACATGAGGACCACAAGATCATTATGTATAAAGATGGAAAAACCCATCTTTCCAAGAGCACAAACTGAAAGTAAATTGTACCCAAGGGTGTCAAAAAGCATGACGTTCACGAGTGTAATGTCGTGAGCAACCACAACTTTGCCAAAACCCATTACCTTAGACTTTGACTTGTCGGCATATGTCACGGTGATTTGATCATCATTTGGCTTTAAGTCCTTGACAATGAGCGAGCTTAGTTCATATGACTTGTGCAACCACTATCAAGCACCCACTTTGACCCTCCAGAAGCATAAGTCTACAAAAGATCAAGCTAATTTTTAGGTACCCATTTTTCAATGGGTCCTCTTTTGTTAGCAACAAGGGTCTTGGGAACCCAAATAGACCAAGCAATATAACCATCATAAGGGCAAACATATTGTGCATACACATCACCATAATAATCACGCATTAGAACATAGTGAGGGTTAGAACTTCCCACAAAATCATCATGAGACATAGTTTTACCACTTGTGGTCTTACTCTCCACAATGGTCTTGTTGGTCTCTTGTGCGGGCTTGTCCTTCTTCTTCTTATTGTTCTTCTTCTTGGTTTTGGAAACAAAACCAATGCCCCCTTTATCACCAATACGCCTTTGCTTGCTCAAAATATCATCAATGGACTTGTTGCCTTGTGGAAATGTGGCCTTAGCAAGCTCCCCCTTCAACCTAGCATTCTCTTCAAGAATAGTTGTGCTACTAGATGGAATGAAGTTACTAGGTGAAGGAATATTGGCCAATTGAGTTTGAAGCATTTCATGGGACTTTGTGAGTGACAAGAGTTCACTCTCCAAGACCTTGTGAGCCTTGTTAAGCAAACTAAAGTCCTCGGCAAGTTTTTCATGAACCACACCAAACTCAATCTTGTCATTTTTAGCCCTTTTGTACTTAGCAATAGCATGATCACGCTCTTTGATGATTTTGTTAACAATAATGTCATTGGACTCATCAAGACCTTCAAGTTTTAATTCAAGTGACACCCTAGTTTCTTGTTCTTCTTCTAGAGCATTGTTTAAAGCCTCTAGCTCAATCATATGTTCATGCCCAAGTCTACATCTTACATCTAGAAGCTCTTGAGTATGTGAGAGTTGATCTAAGATATTCCCAAAATGTAGCTTAGCATCACCTTCTAGGTTAGTCATAAACTCATCAAAGGCAATTAATTCCTTTTTAACATCAAGAGACATCTCATCATCAATTTCATCATTATCTAAGTGAGTAGAGCGGGATGATGAGGATACCTCCGTTCCTCTTGCCATAAGGCAAGTGATGTTCTTGGTGGAAGAAATCTCATTTGGAGAATCGAAGAGTGAGAATGTCGGAGTAGAGGTGGTGGCTAGATCAGCCACACCATGAGAAGTTTCCTCTTCCTCATCTTCATCATCTTCATTGTCGGAGGAGTATTCTTCATGAGTGATCAAGACAATTTCTCCTGACTTCTTGTTGATGGGATTCTTTTTTATGAAGGGTTTCTTGTAAGGTGCCTTGAGAGTCTTCTTCAACACAAGCTTACCACCATGATCTTCTCTCTTCTCATAGGGGCAACTTGCCACAAAGTGATAGCGGTCACCACAATTGAAGCAAGTTCTCAACCTAGTGGTATTCTCTCTTTTCCCATTTGGATTGCTTCTCTGTTGCATTTCCATCTTGGCCTTGGCGGGGTTATTCCAAAAGTTCTTTGCATAAAAAGCCATATATTGACCATGAGTAATCTTGACTTCATCGGGATGGTCCATGGAAAGCCCTTAATCACTATCATCTTCATCCCCATGTTCCACAACTTTGGCCTTCAAAGCAACATTGACAACATTGCTCATACCAAGGGCACGAGCACGGGCATCTTTGGCATTCTTGGTGGCAACCTTGAAAGCGGCCATCTCTTGCATAACTTTATTTGAGGTCATGAGATGGTAGTTGTGTCTTCATTGTAGGCTCTTCAAGTCGGTGGGCTCAAAAGGCATGAGTGCACTCACATATTTCCTTTTTATCCATGCATCATCCACATGTGAGGCACCCACATTCCTAAAAGCGGTGGCGGTGGTCTTGAGCCTTCGGTACATGTCTTCGTGATCTTCACCTTCTTTCATGTAGAAGCCTTCGGCTTCATTGCTTAAAGCATCATATCGGTTCCTCCTCATACTCTCATTTCCAACAAACAACACAGTGAGAGCATCCCAAGCTTCCTTGGCAATGCTAAAGTGCTCAATGTGTGGATAATCCTTTGTCCCCAAACCTTGTTGAATCATATGCAAAGCAGTGGCATTGAGTTGACTATTAACAATCTCTCTTCTTGTCAAGTTGTTTGGATCCCCAATAAAGAGTCCATGCTCGATGATGTTCCATAGTTCAATGCAAGAGTTGCGCATATGAGTCCTCATTAGTGATTGCCATTAAGCAAAAGTAGCAGATTCTTCAAGCTTAGGTGGGTCACCTCTATTGTATACATGAGGGTCAGGGATTGGAGGGTCGGGAGAGTACCATGAATCACGGTGCTCACCCTTCCCACCATCATTGTGTGTGGAGGAATTAATGTTGTCTAGTTTACCCCCCACCACCATACCCTCGGGGGATACTGACGTATTCCCCTTAGGTAAAATGGATGGTTGATCCTCTTGAGGAGATGGGGTGGTGAGCCTTCTTTGTCTTTAAGAAGTTGCTCAAGCATCTTCTTGACTTCGTTGACCAAGGAAGAGCACAATCTTGTTTCCAAGTTTTTGAGATCTTCCATGGTCACCGGGGTCGGCTCACTACCACCATCCCCATCATTGCTACCCATATTCTCTTAGGCGGTAAAGCCCGAATAAAGAGACGAGGCTCTGATACCAATTGAAAGGATCGTATGGGCACCTAGAGGGGGGGTGAATAGGTGCTACTTCAAATTTTCTTCTTTTTCAAATTAAGGTTTGACAATAAGGTAAATTCTCTAGATAATGCAACTAAGGTGAATTTACCTATATGACAAATATGCAAGAACTACCACAACACAAAGTAGGAACAAGTAAGTAAAGTGCGGTAAAGGATAGAAGTAACCAAAGTGGTGGACACGGAGACACAAGGATTTGTTTCCCGTAGTTCCTTCCTTTTGAGGGGAAGTACGTCTACGTTTAAACCACGAACGCCACGAAAGGCCTCCCTTGTTCTCCGATGAATCTCACCCCAACGGGATCGATTCACCTTCCACTATATCGACAACCTTCAAGGTGGAAGCCGACACAGTTACAAGTTTGAGGCACACATCCACAACTTAATCGGAGGCTCCCAAATACAAGCAAGCTGTAAAAGCAATCAAAGACAAGCTTGTAAGAACCAAAACAAGAACTGGGGTTTCCAAGAAAACACTAGAACAAAGGGGACCTCAATGAAATGAGGGGGAAATGAAGATCTCTTTTGGTGAAGTAGTAGATCGGGGCCTCCTCCTTCGATTCCCCAAAGATCAAGGACTTTGGGTGGTGGAATGAGAAGATCTTGGGAATTGGGTGGCTCCAATGGTGGTCTTGACTCCACGAAATATGGCCGTTCGAGCCATTAATGCACCGGTATTACCGGTACTCAAGCGGTAGTATTGCTGGCAAGCGGTACTACCGGTCCAGTACCGGACCAGGTACCGGAGATGCTTCAGTTGGTCGTGCCTTCTTCAGGTTTGGCCGGTATCGCCCTTGCGGTAGTACCGGTCCGGGCGGTAGTACCGATCCCAAGTTCCAATGCTTGAGCAAAAGCAGAGGTGGCTTTTCTTTAGAACGGCCTGTCTTGTCGTCGATGCGACCGTGTCCAAGCGTTAGTACTGCTTGTCTCAAGCGGTACTACCGGTTGGACCGGTAGTGCCGCTCCGTGGTACCGGGTGGTACTGACTAAGACCCACCCTTATGAGTTTTGCACGGTTCCAACCTGTACTTGAACCGGTAGTACCGGTGTCAAGCGGTAGTACCGGTTGTATTTCCGGTACTACCGTTTGACACATTGGTTTTTCACAAAGGGAAATGTTATGCCAATATTTGTGTCACACCCTTATCAACCCTGTGATATACTTAGCACACGATTAAACCGATAAGTGTGTTGTTATCAAACATCAAAATCAGAGGGATAGGAAAATGCTCTTTCACCTTCTTCTTAATTAATGGATGAGCCACATCTTTTGTCTCCGTTTAAAAAAAATTTAGCTCCTTAGTTATGTTTTTGTTGCATATTGGGTTAACTAAATGCTAATCCATATTTAGGATCCGATTGGAGAACAAACACAGAAAAGATGAATAAAATACACATTAAAAAATAAGCATTTGCAAGAAATGGGAAAAATAAAACGAGGGAAAATTAATTCAGAAAAATGAAAGGGGCAAAAACAACACATAAGAAAAGAAAAGCTAACAAAACAATTCTAGGGAATTACCAAATCAGAAAACAAAAAAAGATCCAAAAAACCAGAGAAAAAATTCCTTCCTTGAAAAAAACACAATCGCAATTGTGACTGAGTGGCATGGACTCAAGCGAGCTAGTAACGATCGGCAAGCTCTGACACCACAAACCAAACACCCCCTCACACTCTCTCTCCGGCCGACGAGCTCCTACCTTGAACTCTCTCACTCCTGCAGCCCATCACCACCTCCATCCCGCTTCGTCGACTCCGGCCAGCCTCCGCTCTACCTCACCGCCACCAACGACCACCGGGCGTCGGCCCTTCCATCTCGAAGCCGTCCGCCGCAGCCAGGCTTTGCTCCGACTCTGTCCCGGCCAACAATACAAGTAGGCACCCGCAGCGGGAAAGGGCCATGAGCCCATGACAGACCTTCTCGTGCTTTCATGTTAGCAGTACTACTGCTAATACAATGGAGGATGCCACGTCTACAACAAGCAAGCCAGAAGGAGCAGGCCAGCAGGCTGGAATAGAAGAGGAGTCCCAACTCAAGCCCAGGAACCGAAGGCCCTCGTCACGCTATGCCTCTGATCAATGGGTCACGCTCGATAAATAGGCGGTATGTAGTAGGAAGTTGGCTTGGACACGGTGAGGCCAAGCTTGTAGAATTATCGAACCATACTCATTCATCTCGTGTTCGGAGCAATTTCCGAGCACCTTGGAATAGAACCATCGGAGAGATGCGAGTAGTTAACACTTGGTATTGAGCCAATTTCATCCCACCCACCACACCCGCTGGAGATTCCCCATCCTCACGCTACTCGTTTGAAGGCGGCGTGAAAAGGCGGCGGAGATCGAGCACCTTACTCTAGAGGAAGGCAATCTCACAGTCCGCGCGCCACGAAGCTCAAGGCGATCTCCACGACCTCATCGTCAGCGGCGGTGAACAAATCGGTGTCTCGCCGGTGGATCTCATGATCGACAAGGCGGTTGACAAAGCGGTCGGGGCATCGATGAGCGGTGCGGGACATGCGAGCTTACACCGATGGGGTGGAGGCGGATCTGCCGCGCGATGGGTCTCGCCTCCACGTGAACCGGCCCATCAAGGCGTCGCGAGAGATCGGCCAACAAGGGCACCACGATACTTGACTACCGGGGTTGGGAGTCGGCACATGTGCCCTACATCCCTCCTCCCAAGAGGTATCAGCTAATTCCTCCCTGCTGTTGTGAATCAGCCACGGAGGAGTGACCAATTCCTTTGGTAGTTTGTTAAATCGAGAGGAGAACTTTTCTTGTCATGATAAACCACCCTCCATGGATTTTCCTAAATTCTCTGGTGATAATCCTAAGTTTTGGCAAGCTAGATGTGAGGATTATTTTGCAATGTTTGACACGGATCCGGACTTATGGATCGCTGTGGCAGCAATGCAATTCGAGGGTGAGGCAGCTCAGTGGTTGGCCTCTGTGCAACATAAGATCGGTAAGGCTAGTTGGCAGGATTTTGTAGCTGCGGTGTTGCATAGATTTGGAAAAATCAGCATCAATCTGCGTTAAATATGTATCGCCTTAGACAAGCAGGGACTATCCTTTGCGTACATTAGTGCTTTTGTTGCTTTGATGGACCCGGTTGATGGCGATGAGCCAAATCGGACATCTTGCATTATACAACTAGGTTCATTGATGGATTAAAACCGACATTCGTTTAATTGTTGATGTACAACGTCCTATCGATTTGGATCTGCGTATTCCATCGCTGTTGTCAGGAGGAGCTTGGCGATGATGAAGTGGAGTATTATCATTGAGTGCTAAATCGTCCTCAATCATCTTCTTCATATCGCCACACCAAGCCCCAAAGACTCGAATTGTGGAGGAACCTCGAGCTCTGAGGTGGTTAAAAGCGATGGTCGAGGCCGATAAGCTTGCCACTCTCAAAGCCTATCGCCGAGCCAAGGGTCTTTGTTTTATCTCGTGGGAATTGGGGCAAGGATCACAAATGCAACACTTGATGCAGTTGCATGTGGTCCAAGAGATATTCGAGTTTTGCTCACGGATCTAGTGAATCTGAAGGCGTGAGGAGGATTTGATGGTGTTATCTGCGAAACTCGGACTCTTCGATAGTAATACGATGCAATTCGGTTTATCGGTGAATTGGCGGACATTCGTATTGTTCCTTCTTGATTCGCAGTTCTCATTCATTTCTGAGTTCCATATTGGCTGAAATTATTCCTAACAAGGTTCCATTACCAAGACAGCAACGAGTGAGGATAGCTGGCGGGGGTCATCTTCTTTGCACACACTTGATTCAGCAGTGTCCTTGGTCAGTAGCTGGGCATACATTCGATCGGACTTCAAAATTCTACCATTGCGGCATTATGATGGCATCATCGGCATGGATTGGTATACGCTCGTGGAACCATGCAAGTAAATTGGAATCATAAGTGGCTTTCCTTCAATCACCAAGGCGCCACAGTGTTCTTACAAGGGGAGCCTCCAGTATAGTTTGATCGTACCGTGGTTGAGTTACAACTCGTTCAGTCACCTATTGCCCAACCAAAGAAGCTGCCGGATGATTTACAACGACTTCTGGATCAATTTCCTGAAGTTTTCTCTTTCTGACTCTGCCACCTAGGCGGGCTTGTGATCACAAGATACCTCGATTCTTTGGGCTCGGCCAGAAAATTCGACCTTACCGTTACTCACCTGAACTGAAGAGTGAAATTGAGAGACAAATCCAAGCTATGCTTGATTCGGGTGAAATTTCTATCAGTGATAGTGAATTTGCTTCTCCAATTATTATGGTGAGAAAGAAGGACTTCACTTGGAGATTATGCGTGGATTATCGCAATCTGAATCTGCTCACTATCAAGGCTAAATATCCATTACCGGTGATTGAAGAATTTGTTGGAATTATGCCCTAGAGGCAATAATAAAGATGTTATTATTATAATTCTTGTTCATGATAAAGTTTATATTCCATGCTAGAATTGTATTAAGCGGAAACTTTAATACTTGTGTGGTTTGTGAACAACGTCGTGTCCCTAGTATGCCTCTATGGACTAGCTCATTGATCAATGATGGTTAAGGTTTCCTAACCATAGACATGAGTTGTCAATTGATAATGAGATCATATCATTGGAGAATGATATGATGGACAGACCCAAACTAAGCGAAGCAATTAGATCGTATCATCGTGTTCCTCTTTGCGAAGCTTTTCCTATGTCAAATATTGTATTCCTTAGACCATGAGATAATACAACTCCCTGGTATCGGAAGAAAGCTTTGAGGTCATCAAACGTCATCCTATGAGAGGGTGATCATAAAGGTGTCTCTCAGGTGATCGGAAAGTATCTGTTGGGTTGTATGTATCGAGATGGAATTTGTCCCTCCCAAGTCGGAGAGATATACTTCGGTCCCACTCGTTAATCGATATCAACACTGCTTGCAAGCATGTGGTTAAGGAGTTAATCACAAAGTGATATCGGATTACGGAACGAGTAAAGTACTTGTTGTGAACGAGATTGAACTAGGTATGATGCAAGCGATCGAATCTCGGGCAAGTAAAATATCGCGAGCGAAGGAATATATATATATGGGATTGTTTGAATCGACATCGTGGTTCATCCGATATGATAATCGATGAATGTGTGGGAGTCAATATGGGTGCAGACCCGCTGTTGATTATTGATAGAAGATCATGTCGCATATTCTCGAACCGAGGTCACACACTTAACGATATCTCGCTAGGATAGATTGGATAATTGGTTTATGAATTTTTGTTCGAGTCTCGGATGGGATCCGGGATATAACGAGAGGTTAGGAATGGTCAGGAGAATAAGATTCATATAAGGCAATGCCGTTTTGGAGTTCGGAATTGTTGGGTTAATCGGTATTGTCTGGAAGCTTCTAGATCTTCGGAAGGGACCAACGTGGCCCACCTTAGGGAGGGCATGGGCCTATTAGGGAGTGTCCTGGCGCATTTGGCGAGGCACAAGGCCCCATAGGGCCCAGCTGATCCTAGAGAGTTTAAACTCGTTTAAACTAGAGATAGGGTTTCTAGAAGGGAGTCCTTGCCCCCACTTCTCCCTCCTTGGCCGGCCCAAGGCTTGGAGGAGGGCAGTGCTGGCCCCCCCTCTATATATAGAGGGCTGGTCGCCCCCTCCCTACACCTTGCCTCCAAACCCTAGTTGTCCTGCCTTCCTCTCTCCTCCCGATTGTTTGTGGCGAAGCCTGCTGAGAATTCTCCACCATATACACCACGCGTCGTGTTGTAGATCCAATCTATATCTCCACCATACTTGCTGGTCCGAGGAAGGAGGAGAAGTCGAGTCTGCTGCGTGTGCATCTCACGGAGGCACCGCCACTTGTGGTGCTAGATCGGATCGGATCGCGAGGAGGAGAAGCGACTACATCACCCACGTTAAATGAGCGTTCGGCATGTCTTGAATCTTCAAGGGTATGAAGATCTAATCGAATATCTCTCGTTGATTGCATCTCCTAGATTAGATCTTGGCTTTCCTCTATTCGCATCCGTAAAATTTTGATTTACTATGCATGAATCCCTTGAGTGGTATCGAGCTAGATCTATGCGTAGATGTGTTTCACGAGTAGAAACGCAACATGGTTGTTGCGGGCGTTGATGTTTTCTGTTGCAAGCCTCTTGTTTGTGTTCTTCTTATGACGGGATAGTGAGATTGAAGCGGTCGGGCTAACCTTCTGCGATGTCGTTCACGAGGACTCCGCACTTGGCGTGTGGCTTGTTCCACACATGCGGTGGTGGATGTCGTTTCTCTCACTATAGTTGTCATGGGATTAACACGGAGTTTGGCAACCATAATATCACCGTTGTGGCTTTCGTAGGTAAGAATCGTTCTTAGCATCTACTCCCATAAGCCACGTAAAACATGCAACAACAAAGTAGAGGCGTCTAACTTGTTTTGCAGGAGTGTTTCGTGATATGGTATGGCCCAAGATGTGATGTGTATATTGTATCGATGATCATGTTTTGTAATGTTTCACGACTTGCATGTCGATGAGTACACAACCGGGAGCCATATGGTTGTCTTTATAATTGTGTATGACCTGCGAGTCAACTTCTTATCGCCATGTAATAGCTTTATTTTATCGCTAAGTAGTTAGCAATAGTTGTAGTTGCTATTCGTGGTGGAGGCAATCATGGTGGAGTGATGGAGATCATGCGGAACGCACAAGATGGAGATCATTCTGCGAAGATTGGCTATACCATGTCACATAAAGTTATATGCATGTGATGTTTATCCTTTTATGTATCTTATTATGCTTAGATCATGGTAGCATTATAAGATGATTCCTCATAAGATCAAGATAAAACATGTGTTCTCCCCAAGTATGCACCGTTGCGAAAGTTCGTCGTGTCCAAGCATCACGTGATGATCGGGTGCTATAGACTCTACGCTCATACAACGGGTGAAAGCTTTTTACTGCATTGAAATACTTGGGTCTAGCTTGACGAGCCTAGCATGTCTGAGACATGGCCTCGGAACACAAGAACCGAAAGGTTAAGCATGAGTCATATGAATGATATGATCGACACTTGGTTGTCCACCATTGAAACCACATCTCTTCTCGTGATGATCGGATTAGGTGTGGTGAATTTGGATCGTGTTCACTAAACAACTTGAGGGATGTTGAATTTAGTGGGAGTTCATCGGTAATTTGATTAAGTTGAACTATTTATCATGAACATAGTCTAAATTGTACTTGCAAATCTGTAGATCACATGGCCAAGTCCAACTTCAACTTCAACGTTTTCTTTGAGAAGGAAAAGCTTAGAAACAATGGGTCTAACTTCACCAATTGGTTCGCAATCTAAGAATCATGCATGCGGCGGACAAAGGACTATGTCCTTGGTAAGCGTTAGGTGACCCTACTGCTTTGCTGCGGTGATGAGAAAAGCATCTATCGATCGGCAAAAGATGATTATGGTGTGATTAAGAGCACCATGTTGTTTGCTATGGGCCGAGCTTCAAAATCGTTTTGAAGAGTATCCGGGCCCTTTGAGATTCTCGAGGAGCTGAAAACCATGTTTGAGACTCGGGCCGTTCGAGAGATATGAGATCTCAGAAGCTCTTTAAGCGCAAGATGGAGGAAGGAGTTCCGTTAGTGAGCACGCCATAAAGATGTCGGGCTACACTCAGCATGTGAGCAAGCTGGAATGCACGATTCGGAGGAGCTCAAGATTGACAGTTCGCAATCACTCCTCCCAGCTACAAAAGTTTTGTAGTGACTCATAATCAGATTGGCTCCACTGATACGATCACCGAGCTCTTCACAAAGCTAAAGGCTGCGGAGGTGGACATCAAGAAGGATAATCATGTGTTGATGGTCAACAAGCCCTCCTTTAAGAAAGGTAAGGAGCAAAGCCCTTCAAGAAGGCGTGACAGCGCAATGCTCCTGGCGAGAAGAAGCTCAAGTGGTCCTAAGCGGACAGAGTGCTTCTATTGCAGGACAAGGGTCCTTTGGAAGCATTGTCCAAGTACTTAGCGGACAAGAAGGCTGGCACCATCAAAGGTATATTTGATATACATGTTATTGATGTTTTCCTTACTAGCCCTCGTTGTAGTGCACAGGTATTTGATCTGGTTCACTTGCTAATATTTGTAACTCGAAGCAGGAGCTACGGAATAGAGCGGCTTGCGAGGATGAGGTGACGATGCTTGGCAGCGGATCAAGAGTTGATGTGATGGCCGTCAAGACGCTCTCCTTAGTTTTACCTTGGGATTAGTTTTAAACCTTAATAAATGTTATTATGTGCTGCGTTGAGCATGAACATTATTCGGATCATGTTTATTGCAAGACGGTTATTCATTTAAATCGGAGAATAATGGTTGTTCTATTTATATGAGTAACATCTTTTATGGTCATGCACCTCTTGTGAATGGTTTATTTCTTCTAAATCTCGAAAGGGATGAAACACACATCCATAACATTGAGGCTAAGAGATGCAAAGTAGATAGTGATAATACTACTTATTTGTGGCACTGTCGTCTAGGTCATATTGGTGTAAAGCGCATGAAGAAACTCCATTTTGATGGACTTTTGGAGTCTCTTGATTTTGAATCATTTGACACATGCGAACCATGCCTCATGGGCAAGATGATCAAAACCCGTTCTCCGGTATGATGGAGCGAGCAACGGACTTGTTGGAAATCATACATACCGATGTATGCGGACCGATGAGTGTTTCGACGCGCGGTGGATATCGCTATTTCCTCACTTTTACCGATGACTTAAGTAGATATGGGTATATCTATTTAATGAAACATAAATCTGAAACATTTGAAAAGTTCAAGGAATTTGAATGAAGTGGAGAACCATCGTAAGAAGATTAAGTTTCTACGATCCGATCGTGGAGGTGAATATTTGAGTTATGATTTTCTCACGCATCTTAAAGCAAGTGGAATCGTTTCACAACTCACGCGGAACACCAGTAGCAATGGTGTGTACGAGCCGGAATCGAACCCTATTAGATATGGTCCGATCAATGATGTCTCTTCTTGATTTGCCGTTATCATTTTGGGGTTATGCATTAGAAACCGCTGCATTCACTTTAAATAGAGCTCCATCTAAATCCGTTGAGACGACACCGTATGAGCTGTGGTTTGGTGCTAAACCTAAGTTGTCGTTTCTTAAAGTTTGGGGATCTGAGCTTCGTCAAGAAGTTGATGGGACAAGCTCGAACCCAAAGCGAGAAATGCGTCTTCATAGGATACCCTAAGGAAACTATTGGGTATACCTTCTATCCGAATCGAAGGCAAAGTGTTTATGTAAAACGGTTCCTTTCTTGAGAAGGAGTTTCTCTCGAAAGAAGTGAGTGGGAGGAAAGTAGAGCTTGCGAGGTTATTGAACCTTCTCTTGAATTGGAGAGTAGCGCTGACACGAATTGTTCGGTCTGCTGCACCAACAATAGAGGAAGCTAATGACAAGGATCATGAAGCTTGGACGATCTTGCTCTTGAGCGTCGCGGTCGACAAGGTCGCGTGCCCCTCTGAGTGGTGCAGCAGCCTGTCTTGTTGTCTTGTTAGTAGAAGACAGTGAACCTACGAACTATGAGGAAGCGATGATGAGCCCAGACTCTGAGAAATGGCTGGAAGCCATGAAATCCGAATTGGGATCCATGAGCGAAAACCAAGTATGGACTTTGGTGGACCCTCCTAGCGACCTAAATGGATCTTCAAGAAGAAAACGGACGCGGATGGTAATGTTACCGTCTATAAAGCATGGCTTGTCGCAAAAGGTTTTCGACAAGTTCAAGGTGTTGACTACGATGAGACTTTCTCTCCCGTAGCGATGTTTAAGTCCATTCGGATTTTATTAGCAATTGTTGCGTTTCATGATTATGAAGTATGGCAGATGGATGTCAAGACTGCTTTCCTCAATGGCAACATTGATGAAGAGTTGTATATGATGCAACCCGAAGGTTTTGTTGATCCTAAGGATGCTGATAAAGTATGCAAACTTCAGCGTTCCATTTATGGACTGAAGCAAGCATCTCGGAGTTGGAACCTTCGTTTTGATCAAGTGATCAAGAGCTTTGGATTTGTTCCAAATTGCTCTGACTTGTATCTACAAGAAAGTGAGTGGGAGCTCGGTGGCGTTTACTATATGTGGATGACATATTGATTATCGGAAATGACATCGACATGCTTAACGATGTGAAGAGTTATTTGAACAAGTGTTTTTCAATGAAAGACCTAGGTGAAGCTTATATATTGGGCATCAAGATCTATATAGATAGACAAAAGGCGTCCGATAGCTTTAAGCGAGTACATACCTAGACAAAGTTACGAAAAGGTTCGAATGGATAAGGCAAAGAAAGGTTCATGCCTATGTTGTCGGGTAAGATATTGAGCAAGGCTCGGTGTCCATTCTGATGAAATGATAGGGAAGCTATGAGCAAAGTGCCTTATGCCTCGGCCATAGGTTCCATCATGTATGCCATCTTTGTACTAGACGGATGTGTCCAATGCTCTTAGTTTGACGGCGAGATATCAAAGTGATCCAGGTGGAACATTTGGACAGCCGTGAAGAACATCCTAAAGTACCTAAATAGGACTAAAGAAATGTTCTTAGTCTATGGAGGTGATGAACAGCTTGTCGTAAAAGGTTACGTCGACGCTAGTTTTGACACCGACAAGGATGATTCCAAATCTCAGACAGGATACGTTTATATTTTGAATGGAGGAGCTGTGAGCTGGAGAAGATGCAAGCAAAGCGTGATCGCGGGATCTATAGTGGAAGCGGAATACATGGTTGCTGCAGAAGCGTCAAGTGAAGGAGTTTGGATCAGAAACTTCATCACTGAGCTTAGCGTGGTTCCAAGTGCATTGGACCCACTGGAGATATTGTGTGACAACACTGGCGCCATAGCACTCGCTAAGGAACCAAGATATCATCCAAAGACCAAGCATATCAACCACAAGTTTCATATAATCCGAGATTATATAGCAGTGTCCTTGGTCAGTAGCTGGGCATACATTTCAGTCAGACTTCAAAATTCTACCATTGCAGCATTATGATGGCATCATCGGCATGGATTGGCTGTCTGCTCGTGGAACCATGCAAGTAAATTGGAATCATAAGTGGCTTTCCTTCGATCACCAAGGCGCCACAGTGTTCTTACAAGGGGAGCCTCCAGTACAGTTTGATTGTACCGTGGTTGAGTTACAACTCGTTCAGTCACCTATTGCCCAACCAAAGAAGTGCTGGGATGATTTACAGCGACTTACGGATCAATTTCGAAGTTTTCTCTTCCTCTGCCACCTAGGCGGGCTTGTGATCACAAGATACCTCGATTCTGGGGCTCGCTGTGAAAATTCGACCTTAGTTACTCACCGAATCAAGAGTGAAATTGAGACAAATCCAAGCTATGCTTGATTCGTGAAATTTCTATCGTGATAGTGAATTTGCTTCTCAATTATTATGGTGAGAAAGAAGGACTTCACTTGGAGATTATGCGTGTATTATCGCAATCGAATCTGCTCACTATCAAGGCTAAATATCCATTACCGGTGATTTGTAATTCTTGGATGAACTCCTGGAGCTTCTGGTTCTCTAAATTGGACTTGTCGCGAGTTATCACCAGATCCTTGGCTTGAATGAGAATATAAGACAGCCGTTCACACTCATAATGGACACTACCAGTTCAATGTGATGGCTTTTGGGTTGACAGGCGCTCCAGCAACCTTCCAAGCAGTGATGAACGAGACACTTGCACCGGTACTTCGTAAATGTGCCATTGTGTTCTTCGATGATATTCTCATCTATAGCAAGACCTACTCCCAGCACCTAGAACATTTGGCGCAAGTATTGGCTCTTTTGGCTAAACATCAATGGGAGGTAAAGGACTCCAAATGTGCCTTCAAGCCAAGATCGTGCACAGGCTTTGTAGTAGATCTTAGGAGTCTCGACTGATCCTAGTAAGGTCAGGGATATTCAGAAGTGGCCAATTCCCACCAATCTGAAGGAGCTACGGGGTTTTCTAGGAATTTCAGGCTATTATCGCAAGTTCGTCAAGCAATATGGAGTAATTAGTCAACCCTTGACACAATTACTGAAAAAAGGTGTACCATTCGTTTGGTCATCTGAAACTCAACTTGCGTTTGATGTGTTGAAAAAAGCTCTGACGACAGCTCCTGTATTGGCTTTGCCTAACTTCGCCAAGCGCTTTGAGATTGAGGATGACAGTCGGGCGTGGGCGATGTTGTTGCAGGATGGTCACCCATTGGCGTATGTCAGCCGCGGCCTGGGTCCTCGCACTCGTGGCCTTTCGACGTACGAGAAGGAGTACATGGCCATTCTTATTGCTGTGGAGCACTGGCGTTCATACCTTCAACACGCTGAATTTGTGATACACACGGATCACTGTAGCTTGGCGCACCTAGAGGATCAACGATTGCATACTACTTGGCAACAGAAAGTGTTCACCAAATTGTTGGCTTGCAGTTTCGCATTCGCTACAAGAAGGGGAGTGATAATCGTGTGGCGGACGCTCTATCTCGTCATCCTCAACCAGGTAACTCTCTGCTGGCAATATCGCACCTTCAGCCGGCCTGGTTGCAGGATATTGTGGATTCTTATCAAGGAAATCCAGAAGGTGTTGAATTTTTGGTGAAGGTTTCAGTGCACAATCAGATAGAGGACAAGTTTACACTGCGAGATGGGTTGATTCGTTATAAAGGGCGCCTATGGTTGCCTGTTGGTGTTGCTCTCACCAACAAAATCATTGAGGCATTTCATTCAAGCCCAATTGGTGGTCACTCGGGCATTCCGGTAACCTTGGGCCGACTGAAAAGTTTGTTTTTCTGGAAGGGCATGCGTCTAAAGGTTCAGAAATATGTCCAGGAGTGCATAGTCCTCGAGGCGAAACACAGGCGTGCTCGTTACGGGATTATTAGCACCTCTTCCCGTGCCTTCTCGTTTGGCAAATGATTTCAATGGATTTCGTGGAGGGTTTGCCCAAGTCCGGACGCTTCAACTGTGTCATGGTTGTGGTGGATAAGCTCTCAAGGTATGCCCACTTTGTTGGCTGATTCACCTTTTACAAAGCCCACGGTAGCATCGGCCTTCATGGACAATGTGCATAAGCTTCATAGCATGCACGAATCCATCATTTCGACCGTGATCCCATCTTCACGAGTCGTTTTGGAAGGAGCTTGCAAACATGATGGCACCACTCTGCGCATGAGTTCGGCATACCATCCACGTAATCGGCGGAGCAACGTCACCAATGCCTGGAGGCCTTCCTTCGCTGTTTCACTCATGCGTGTCCCACGAAGTGGGCGCAATGGTTGTCGCTAGCAGAGTATTGGTATAATACTAGTGCCCATTCTGCACTCGATGGCAAGTCTCCATTTCAGGTGCTCTACGGCCATTCTCCTCGCCGTTTTGGCTTGTCAACAGTGGACACCTGTCCGGTACCTGATCTTGATGATTGGCTCAAGGACCGCGCATTGATGCTGCGTCTCTTGCGGAAACATCTAGAGAGGGTACGCATGCGCATGAAGCATCAAGCGGACAAAGGGCGTACTGAGCGTGTCTTTCAAGTGGGAGATAGTGTTTTTCTCAAGCTGCAACCCCATGTGCAGTCCTCAGTGGCTCCTCGCGCACACCACAAGCTTATTTTCAAGTTCTACGGTCCTTACAAGATACTGGAGCGGGTGGGTGATCTGACGCACCGTTTGCAACTTCAAGGCACCGTATCCATCCGGTTTTGCATGTGTCCCAAGCGAAGCGGCTCGGGACAGAAATGCAGTGCGATCTAGTCTTCCTACTGTGGATGATCAATTTGCTGTACCTATGCGTATATTGCAGCGCCGTCTCCGCCAGAAAGGTTCCGTGGCAATTCTTCAAGGCCTGGTACAATGGTCCGGTCAGCTGGACTCACTGGCCACTTGGGAAGATTTGGAGGAGCTACGTCAACGTTTTCCTCGAGCACCATCTTGGGGACAAGCTGTATTCCAAGAAGGAGGGAATGTTAGCAGTACTACTGCTAATACAACTGAGGATGCCACGTCTACAACAAGCAAGCCAGAAGGAGCAGGCCAGCAGGCTGGAATAGAAGAGGAGTCCCAACTCAAGCCCAGGAACCGAAGGCCCTCGTCACGCTATGCCTCTGATCAATGGGTCACACGCTCGATAAATAGGCGGTATGTAGTAGGAAGTTGGCTTGGACACGGCTGAGGCGAAGCTTGTAGAATTATCGAACCGCTGTACTCATTCATCTCGTGTTGCCGGAGCAATTTCCTGGAGCACCTTGGAATATAACCATCGGAGAGATGCAAGTAGTTAACATTTCAGACCGCCGAGCTGGGCTGGTACTAATCCATGCCGGGCTATTTTATCCATTCTCAGGCACGTGGGCCAACCCGACAAGAAAGGAAGGCGAGCCGCATCTGGTCGTGTCGGGCCAACCCGATGGCCAGCGCGTCCCGAACCGCGGAGCAGAAGCGAGCCTTACATGCGTCTGTCTAGCTTTTTTTTTTTTAAAGGAGAGCCTAGTGGTAGATCATCGATACACCATTCTATGGTGCCTAGAGCAAGCCTTGTTTCTCAGGGAACTAGAAGAATACCCTGCGGGATTGAAGCAGGAATCTGTTTAATAAATTGATTGTGTAAACAAATATGTATAAAATGCATAATATATGAACTTTTCTACAAAATATGCTAGATTTGGTCACAATAGTCGAGTGGCTTGCAACACAAACACCGGACGATGCAGGACCTAGAGACTCTCCCAAGAGGCGGCGCAAAACCCATCTAGGGTTCCTTCCTCCACGGCGACGCCATCAGTGCGTCTCTGCCGGGCAGCCTTGGGCCTTGGAGCGTGACGGACCACCTCGCCCGGCGGAGGTCTCATTGTTTTGTTTAGACTATTTTTAGTGTCTTTTTAGGATGTTGAGACGGCGGCTACGTCCAAAGTCGAAATAAGGTATTCTATGACCTATCCTCGCTCGTGGTGTCTAGCATCGACGAAGGCGTGTGGAGTCGTAGGCGGATCCCTTGAGATCTGGGTCGTTTTCGTTGGTGTGTTTAAGGTCGGTCTCTTCCGATCTACGTTGGTCATCTTGGCGATGGTTCTTGCTCTAGTCGCTTTGGTCCTTTTTACTGTTGATAAGTAATCTTATGTACACTTAAATTTAGCACGACGTCATGCCTACTACAATAAGTTCTACTACGACAAGATTTGCCCGGCTCCGGTGATGAAGGAGCGAGGACGGTGGCACGCCTTTGGCTCATGCCAGTGTTTGTAGTCATCGTTAGGTGGTCCATTGACCTATTTGTAATTTTATTAGTTTTAGGACTCTTTGTACTGTTGTCGATGATTATTAATAGATCGGTGGAATTTTGCAAAAAAAAATCGAGTGGCTAAATTTAATTAATATAAACTATTGTATACCTAACGAATAAAAATTGGTGTCATGAAAATTTATATGGCCAAGAAATAGTTGACATGGGTAGCTTTAAATGAATGCTAATAAGATGACATGGCCAATTGATTGGCCAAAATAATGGGTGATGTTGATATCTTGCATGTTGAGATAGACTATCATAATTGTTAGTTAGTGGGTTTTGCTTTATAAGAAAGTATAGATACCCATAGCCCTGCTTGGTCGCCCGCTGTCGTGGTCATACTAATAACTAGATCATGATGGTGGGTGTTGCCCCATCCGTCTATTTTGACACTATATTGATAGTAATTCACACAAATATTAGTTTGAATAGGAACTTTTGGACCTGAATGTAAGCTTTGATGCTAGAACTCATTATCTACAGTATAGTGGCATATACTGTATAGAAATAGGTCAGGTGATAACAAATGGTGAGTCGTATGTTCGAAACATGGAACAGTTACTTTAGTTTGTATGTAAGTATTGATTAGCCTACGACATTTAGCAAGATAGAAAATAAGGAAGGAGTGCTGTGCCTTTTTTTTTCGTTTTTGTGTGAAAATGGTGCAACACTTGCCGTGTTCATTAGTGGAGAAGACTGTTAGCTTGTCAATTCCATACTCTGCACTCTTGTAACTCTTTGTTCTAATTTTCAAGATAAGTGCAGTGTGTACAGTGTTTAATTCCGAGGAAGCAGCATCCATATATAGGGCATCTAATTTTTATGTATTCTTGTAACGTGGGTGTGGTGATAATTAGAAATGTTCCTTTCTTTTCTCAATTTTCTTTACTGAGTGATAGATGCGTTTGACTGTAAGTGTACTTATCGGTCACTGTAAAATTAACACGAGGAGAACCAAGCGTTGGCTTGGTGGCAAGACTAGCGAGTGCGCAGCCAGCTCATCCGGGTTGAATCCCCATGGAAACCAAATTAAAAATGGTATTTATCCGAGCACGTATAATCCGTAGCTTTCTATATACTAAATAGTGTCTAGATTCATCTAAATTTTAACAAATCTGAGAATCTATTTGGGACGGAGAGAGTACATGTTTGCTCCCGTGCAAAACTAATTAAATTGCGGCTGCCATGAGAAAGATGAGTATTAGCTTTGCTAGCTGAACAAAAATCGTTTGGGAATGAGAACCAACCCGTGGTTGGATGGTTAGAAGAGGCAATGGTGCCCTCTAGCCTATCGTGATTCAAATCCTAGGTTTTGACGCTCGTGTTTTTGTAAAGAAGAAATATTTTTCTGGGATTTGATGTTCCCATCGATATCGAGACGTCTACAGTGACGTCAATCTCAAAACCCGTTGCCGATCTCGGAGGTGTTCATAGGGGTAGGGTTTATATGGATGAGTGTATGCACGTATTGTGAGTATGTGCGTTTGTATTTTGTTTATGAAAAAAAAACGTTGGAGAATTCTGAAGGTCTAAATTCTACAAAATTCAAAAGGATGATCAAACGAAGGAAATAGAAACGAAAAAGAACAGAAAACCGACGGGAAGAAAGATTGTTCATGTTGTTTGTGAGGCGCCCAGCTAGCGGGTGGAGCCTTGGCTTTACTTTCCGGCGGCGGCGCACATCGGAACGAGGAGCTTGTGTCTTGACGGTGCACCCCTGCAGCTAGCTTCAATTAACTATTTAACTGAATCGCATGCCAAGGGAGCTAGGCCTTACCTGCAGGGCACAGCCAGCGGGGCGTCTCCACCCATGCATGGTTGAGGTCGGGGTTGGTTCGCCGTCGCTCCGCATCGCCGGATCTTCCTCCTCAGCCGCATCGTCTGGGTTGTGTGCTCTCCGAAGCGGGTCAGGTCGGCCTCCACTGTAATGGGCTTCAGCGGTTTTTTTCGGTCTAGTTAATTACAGTGGGCCAATTTTACGAGTAGAGTAGCTTCCTCTAAGAACATCCGGCCCGGTGCGGGACTGAGGTAGATCGGACGGCCTGGATCAGCCAGAAGGTAGATCGGACGGTCAGAAATGCTAATGGCGTGAGTAGCTTCCTCTTTGTCTCGGTTATAGTATCATTGCTTTCCTAAATTGTCCTAAAAAATCAGAACGGTAGACTAAAACAGAACGGGAGTACGTGTATCCTCCTCCTGCAGGGTAAAAAATTCACAAAGAGAAAACTTCTGGTACCCGCCAAATTCACGAAATTTCAGTATTTTTTTAAAAAAAATGCCAAATATTTTTTGGCCTTTTCATGTTGAAAATTAGTCGAATGTTGAAAAAGTACGAATAAATTTGAATCTAGCTTAGTTATGGTCCGAATACAGTCCAAAAAATTCCGTAAAAATTATTTGACTGTGCACCGAAAATTATCAAAAATTGGCTCAAATTTCGTCGATTTTATTTTTCTTGTGGCCTCGGACCGTGGGCTGTCACCTGGCAGTGGTATAAAGTAGAAGATACTACAATACTAGAACTAAAACCAGGCCAGAATACATTCGAGGCAAAAGTTGCAAGTAGTAGAGCGGTAGCCTGGCGCTGACGGTGAAGGTTCGAGAAGAACCTGAGAAAGCAAGAGGGGTGTCGATGGAATGCCGGTCTTGGCGTGATGAAACGTCCATGACGAGGCCGGCCGGCCGCCCGCTCCCGGTTAAATATACGAATCTTTAGATCTCCAATATGAAAGGGAAGCACCTCAGCGACGGTTTACGTGTGCCAAATCAGCCTTTGTACTGTAGACTCGCGCCTCTACAGTAACTGAACATGTACCGTGTAACTTCTTTTCTCAGCCAATCTATCTGCTGCCTCATACGCAATCGGCGGCCGCAGACGGCCTGCCCGGGCGCACGTGTAAGCAACGCGGCCCGCCAAGCCACGTGCCGTGCCGGGCCGTGCCACGTGCCCCGCCTGGCGGCCCGAGCCCGGCACCTGGGCTAAACGGGCCGGCCCGCGGCACGTTAGGCACGCCGGGCCGTGGCCTTTTTTCATGTGGCCCGTCGAAATATGCCTACAAAAGGGTCCTAACCTGTACTAAATCACAAAAGGTTGCTTGGTTTGTTGGTTAGGATGAGGGGATTCGAAGGGCAGGTCTCAGGTTCGATCCCCACACTCCTCTTTTTGCACTAATATTGAAATTTTCTGGTGGAGGTCAGCCTTGACGGGCCGGCACGGGCCCGGCACGCCACGGGCCGGGCCGTGCCTGTGCCGGGCTTTTTAAGCGGGCCCACGGGCTGGCCCGCCCAAGAACGGCCCGTTGGCCAGGTTTGCTCATACGACGAATCCACCATCTCTCCCCCCTGTCAACCACCGCCCCCGACCTTTTCCACCGCTGTTTCCCCTTCCACCACAGCCCCAGAACTCCTCCGCCACCGCCCCCAACCCCTCCACCACTGCCTCCCACCAAGGCTTGCGCCAATCTCCTCCTCCTCAAACGCTTCCCCTACTCCCCCTCTGCAGATGCCCCATCGGCGACCGATCCGCCGCCGCCGTCGTCGCGGCGGAAGAGTCGAGGCTCTTTCCCGCTCCACACGGCGGTCGACATGGATGCAGCGCGGTCATCAAGAAGATGTACGTGCGGCGGCGCGTCCTCACGCCCTCTCCGGCGGGAGGCCACCGTTGGTGCTTCCCTGTAAGATCTTGGCCGGGAGAAGCTAGCCTGATCTCTCCGTGCCCGGGCTCCCTATGGCCGACGACCTCCTTCTCCTCCTTCCTCGCCTCCCCGGCCCCAATGGATGCTTCTGCTGCGGCTGTGGCGGCCGCCACGATTGCGGGAGACGACGACCACCACCCGGAGCAGCACCCGTGGCGCCCCACGTTGTCTTCATCTCCATCCTCAGTTCAGGACCCTTCCTATCTTTCTCCCACACCCTGAGTTAAAGGAAGAAGAAGTGGGGACAAGGGGATAGAAGAGGTGGAGGATAACAAGAAGTCCTCTCCAACTTCCCCCTTCAAGAATCCTTTTGCCCTCACCAGGGAAGTGAGATTTCCCCTATGTTATGTGACGTCTCCCTGTTTTTTGGAGGTGAATTTGTGGAGATTATTCAACGAAAGCAACCCATGTGGAGGATTAGGCAAAGTTTATTCTGTTGTTTTGTAAGTTCAGTGATGGTAATCTTTTTTTCGATTTCCTAGATGGATGAATTAGCAGAAGTCTATATGAGATGAATTGTAGGGCATGTTCATTCTACTTATGATGGTACTTATTCAATTTTGTCGAAAGTATGGTTGGCACATTTTTGTTCATGATTAACTATTCGAAATTTAATTTCCTGTATTGCTTTTTCAATCATTCTAATTTAAAGTCCAGTTTGATAATTGTAGGCAATACTACTAATGCTGCATCAACAGATTTACTGGATAAAAACTGTAGGTAGTACTATTATAATATAAATTTTATACCGTAATAACTATATCACATGATTTCTACGTAGTACTTTAACTAATATAAGTGTCTTGATCTCTTGCGTGAGGTGCACAAGTCATCGTGATGCTTCCTTATGCCTTTTCTTCCCTTGCAGGGCTGTCATTTGCTTTCAACAAAAGTGGAAGATTTATTTTATAAAGCATCATACGTACGTGGGTATATGGCATATACTGAGATCCACAAAATATTAGAGGTTGGATCTTCTCTGATAGTTCATTCAGTTAAACCATGCATGCTGACTACAACTTCAAACCAAGGTAAATAAATCCCCTATTTAAGACATCCATTTTACTTTCCCCTGTAGCAATTAGTATACAATTAAGATCTATGTAAATTTCAAGGAAGTTCAAATATCAGTAAAAGATTTCTTTTCGTTGCTATGAGCTCACATAGAACTTAACGCCGTGGCCCAGCTTCTGGAACCTTTTGTAGCACTACCTGTCTGGTATGTCCTCACACCCATTTGGCCTTGCAGCTTTGGCTAAGATCATAAAGATGCCATATCTCAATCAGCTGCTTTAAAAGGACAAAAGATTATCCACCTCTACTGGATATTATCATCCAAATCATAAGGTCATTTGTTCATTTTGTTACTTGCAAGGCTACAAGTATGCTTTCTTCGTTTGAGGAACTGTCATGTATGATAATATGGTCATGAACACTCATGAGGTGCCAAGCGAGCAGTGCAATATTACTCGACAAGATTTTTATATGGTTAATCATATTTCCTCCTTCCATTATGGGCTCTAATTTTTTCTGATTTGTTCTGTTATATTTCCTCTTATAACCAGGTTGTGGGATATGGTATTTTATATTGGTATATCCAACCCCATTTATTTACCTTTGGTGGTCTTTTACATGTTTGTGTGGCTGCCAACTGTCTACTACATGATTCTGATTATGGTTTCACATTAAGAGAGTTGTTCCAGGAGCACATGCATACGAATTACCAGCAGAGCCTGCATCAGGTACAACAAGATTTAGTTGTCGTTCTCTTTGTGGTCTATTATGAGGTTAAAAGATTGTACCAATCAGTCAATCACGATTAGTATCACAAAATTGGTTTATACTAGAGTTACATTGATCAATGTTATACTAATATGCTCAGTACATATTGAGATAATTTGTCTATGTTTTCTTTTGCTACCTTTACCATACCAATGCAAATCTCAGGCAAGTGAATCAAACGTATGGAACTATGTGTGTGCTGCCAACTTTAGTCACCCCACTCTGAAATTGAGGCCCTTACTCCCGGATAGATGTAGAAACTGAAGTTGTAGTTTTGAGGAAAGGCTCCATTCAGTTCTATGATTTAGGGATTTAGATACATGTCAAAAGAAAATCTGAAGCTATAACTCTTATGAAGGCTAAGGTATGGTGTAAGGTACCTAGGTAATTAGATTTCTTTTACTACATGGACAGTATTTTAACATTTCATACATCCATGTGCATGTGATGTTTTCTCTTTATCTTTGAAGTTCTTATGGTTGTCGAGTGAATATTTGTAAGCTACATCCCCTCTAACCAGTTCCACCATGTTAGTAACCTCTGAGCAATTGTGCAAATGGAAAGAAACAAAAATTCATTTCTCACCATATCCCATTTTAATTTTGTTGATGTCTAAAAAATATTAGATCATACACAGATTTCCTATTGTGATTACGGCTGATTTATATCACTCAAAATGTTACATGTGACTAAAAATCGGATACATGCCATCATAGTACTTTTTTGGCAATCTTTATGAAGTTTACTTACATTTATTTCTCATTTATTATCGTAACAAATGTCTGACACGGAATATAATTGAGACCCTGCTTAGATGATCTCCTTATACCTGCTACGGCTGATTTGTGTCACTCAAAATGTTACATGTGACTAAAAATCAACTGCTTGCCATCATTAGAGTTTTTCTAGAGTTTGTATGAAGTTGACACACATTGATTTCTCCTAAATCATGGTGGAAAATGTCTGACATAGAATACAATTGAGACCTTGATTAGATGATTTTCTTATACCTATTTCAAATATATAATTAAAGTGTCTTTCGCTCAATATTTATCTTGCACGATACGGTGAGAATCACTAATAATAAACAATGCGTCAGTGTTTTGGCCCAAGATTATTGAAGAGTTTGCAAGTTTGGCTCAAGTTTAGCTTCTGATACCAAGATGGTATACATGTTGCCAAATCTAGCATGCTTAATTAGCGTTTCTTCTTATTGTTTTTTACTGATATACATTTGGTGTACCCGTGTAGAAACAGAGAAGGTAACTTAAGTTCATTTCCTCCATAGTCATGTTCTTTACTTATAATAGATCTGAAGACTTCCTTGGCTTAAAAGCTAAAGGAGGTTGGTTGAAGCATCGCAAGATTTTTGGGACTGGATAGTGCATCACTATATTGTCAACCCAGCTGATTTATGTGCATATGATTTCCAAGTACATATCAATGTGATACCCAAGGTTCAGTTTCGTACACCTTAGAGTCATGATCATTTTACTACTGGCTCAAGCATTTGGCCATTGATCCTAAGAACTATTTGCACAATAGTACATATGTATTGTATGTGTATGTAATTTTTTTTACAGTGCGTACCTTTAAAATTAAATCAAGATTAACGGTCATGTCATGTTGGTGCAGTTTATAGAGAGCAATATAGTAACATTGTGTTAGCAAGCTTTAAGAATTTCTATTGTGACAATATATTAGGCGATTGGCTCTTTGAGATCAGAAGTATTGGCATAAGCAAGCTACCTAATCTAACGTTTTGTGTACAAGTACATTTTCCAAGCAACATAATTTGACAGTACTGTTACATGATTTTGACGAACATAGATATAACTTGGCGGGCGCGGCATTGCCGCGCCACAGTTTCCTAGTAGATCTCCAAAGGCCACATGCACGTCCGGACTGGAGATAAAGAATGTTCCTGGATCGTCGGTTGGACCACGCACCGCGCGCGCTCTCGCCGGCCACGGCTTTGGTTACGTGTGTGCGCGTGAGCGTGGATATTTCGGGGATGTGTGGCCAGACAACCCGACAAAACCACGAGCAGGACGAGGTTTCGTGGCCAGGGATCGCTGCAGACGATCGAAGCAGGCCCATGTCGTCAACGCACTAATAGAAAAGATGTCTCCTAATAGTATTAGTCCTGATTTCGTCACATGTTGTATCCTACTCTTTCTTTCTCGGTCCAAATCTATCCTACTCTTTCTTTCTTGGTCCAAATCCATCCATGGAGCCACATCGATGCTATTGACAGTTGATACCAGAGGTTGTTGTGGATATTTTGAGGCAACTCGTAACAGAGCGAGGTGGTACTATTTTGATATTTTCTACATCAGCGGAGAAGAACCGATTGGTCAATTTTTCGTGGCGATTTAATGCAGCAATTGGGCTGTTGATCGATCGTGTTCTTTTGTTTTTTTGGTAGAAATTTTGATCTCGTACGGAATCAGTGGAACCATAGAGAAACTTGCAGGTGGCATTGGTGGGCAATTTGGTGTCTTATAGGAAAATAAAATATATTTAGACATTTTTTAGTACTAGGTTCGTTCCAAACTTGAGTGAACATATATACTAAAAGAAATCTAGATATATTTCATTCACAAAGCTAAAACATCTTATATTTAAAACGGAGGGAGTACTCCGTAATACTATTCATGTCAAGGCCAGACCATATTCAAAGCAAAAGTTGGTACTAGCACTAGAGCGGTAAGCTACGTAGCATTCCCGTCAGGTCGACAAGGTTCGAGAAGAAGCTGAACAAACTAGCGACGGAATGTCGTGCCGGGCTGGTGTCGAACCATGCATCATGAGTTGAGGAGAGTAAAAAAGCGCCCTCCCTCGCTCCCTCAGGCGACTCGGCTCCACGCCGCCTACAGGGGCCATCCTCCTCCTCCTTCCTCGCCAGGTCGGTGGCGTCGCCGACAAAAGGTCGGCAATGGGCGGGGCTCTCACGCATGTGGAGCTTGCGACAGTCTGCAGCCTTGGCGTACAGCGTGGCCAGCCTCGGCTGGCCTCGGCAACAGCGTGGCGTGGTGGCTTCTTGGCGGCAGAGCTTTGGCCAGATCCGGCCCTTCGGCCCCGTCTGTCTTTGACCGCCTCAGGTGGGTGGCGTCGACAGGCGAGCCGCACGGCGTGGTCTTGGGCGGTGGGGCAGCGTGCGCATCCACGACAGGCAGAGCTCGAGGAGGGCATGGCCATGGTGGCCTAGATCGGGCCCATTTGGGTCCAGATCTAGGTTAGGTGGGCGGGCCGGCTCTGCTTTGGCTGTGCTGTAAATCTTGTTAGATTAGGGTGGATAGGATCCTCGGTGTCCTCGGCCGGCCTGTTGCAGCGTGGTGGCGGACCTTACGGGTCTATCGGGGCCCGGCCGGACCGCCATGGGACTGGTTCGCCTCCGCGGAGGTTTTACGGGCCTGCAGGGCCCGGCCGGACCTATGGTGGACTAGTGTGTCTGCGGCCACGTTCGGTCGACTACCGCCGTTGGCGGTGGAGGAAGTTCCCTCCCGCGCGGTCGCGGTACTGCGGGCCCCAGTCCATTTCTATCTCTGTCGCGATGTTGCGGCCCTCGCGTCAGCTTGCTTGGTGAGACGATGATGGCGAAGTCAAAACCGGAGTGGCGCATGCTCGTGGGCGGCAAGGTTTGGTGGTGGCGCGTACCTCGCGGGTCTCCTGTGCTTTGGCTCGTCCAGGGGTTATGGATAGGGCCATCGGGAGAAATCCTTGTCGGCTCGACCGACACCGACGTGGTGCCGTCTGCGGGTGACATCTTCCTTCCTGGAGGGCATCGTGGCTTCCCTTCATCCATTCCCCTCTGTGTGCCGGGGGAAACCCTAGGGCCAGTTCTGGTCCAGGCAGTAGCGGTCGTTTTCCCTCTTGAGGGTGTTGCTTGGTGCTTGACGAGTCGGGGGATAGAAGCGTGGTGGGCATTCTTCGGTGGGCACAGTGGTTGTGGTCTTCCTCGTCTAGTCGATCCGTCTTTGTCTCCTTTCTTTTTGTTTTTTCCTTGTTTTAGTTCGGGCGTGTGTGCTGCTGCCCGCAGCATCGTGTATCGTATTGTGTGTCTGTTCTTGAACGTTGTGATATTTGGTCCAGCAAAGATCTTATCTGTGTGTTTTATTTATAAAGCTAGACAAAAGACTGTTTAGAGAGTCGAACCATGAGGCCACACACCCGCTCCCGGTTAAACACGCGAATCGTCGATGATCTCGTACGTAAAGAGGACGCCCGCACAGCGCGCTCGCTCCGGCCAGCATGCCACGTACAGCGTACGTATCGACGTATCGTATGTGTGGCTGCTATCTATCCTCATCATGGTCTCCGTCTCTCGCTCCGAGTCATGCGCCGATTCACAGCTTTAGTTTTTTTTTTGATAGAAGGTCCTTTTATTACTACCTCTATTCAAATTAATTAACTTAGATATATTTACTTTCTCTAATCTAGTACTCATTGATTTGAATTTGTTTAGATATATTTTAATACTAGAGACATCCGAATCTAAACAAATCCAAGTGAATTATTTTAAATCAGAGGGAGTAGATTTGGACATATCTAGTACTATTAAAACAAGTTTAGATACATCCGAATCTAGACAAAATCAAGTCAATTGATTTGAATTAGAGAGAGTACTTAAAAAATATTAAATATTATACTTGATCTCCGTGTAATCATGATGCACACAACTAAATTTAAAGTCTAAAAAAAAATAAGTTGCATACCATAATGAGAAATTATAGAAACGTGTCTAACGTGAAGGGCCAATCCGTAGAATATTCTGCCATTTATGAATAAATTATGTGTTGTATCCTTTGGTTATGTACACACTCTGTAAATAGGTCTCCCGGCTCTGCACGATGTAGGAAAGAATATAGGCGCAGAGTATGGGTACACCTAACCCGCACGAGAGGATAATTCTTCATTCTATATAGCCATAACGACCAAATGATGACAATTATTTTCACCATAAAAAAATTTATGTACTTCTATTACAATGTACCTAATTTCTAAATATATTGGCAACGCTACTTGATGAATATAAGTCTGAAGCTGATTGGATGACTGACCATATAGAATCGTAAAAATTACGTTGAAAGAATAAATGTTTAATTGTCTCTTCATGGTGACAAAAAACAGTTTTTATTCTCATGCCAATTCCGCCTAACAAGATTATCTTTAGTAAAATTAACTCCCCGACTCGTAGATACCATGTATTTTTTAAAAGGTATCTTTATCTTTCAAAATTTTCTATTATTCTCAACTCGTAAATCATACGAAATCAAAGCATTGTACACAACTCTAACAGAGAATTGGTATCCTTGTTCAAGTTCCACCAGAATACATCAGACCCTGGTACTAACTGGACTGAGGTCGCGCATTGAAGCAAGACATTTCGAGAAGCAAGTCTAGGTCCAATCAAATCCCTTCTGAAGGTCACACTCGGAGGAGAAGACTCAATCACTGTGCCGATTGTAAACCCTTTTGACGAACAATGTTATACAATGCCGAATAATGTTCTCGGAGAGTAGTAGTACCTAATCACTTATCCTTCCAGAATCGTACCTCATATTCATCCTTAACTGAAATGATCCAAAGCGAAAAAATGTTGCTTCATCGCCATCAGATGGGTCCCGAAATGCGAGTCCCCAGGTTTCCAAATAACCAGCAACAAAGCTTTCGAGCCAACATATTTTTTTAAGATGAGTTTGCCACATCCCATCTTTATTATGTAATTTGAAGAGCAATTTTTAAAAAAAAGGGACGTATCCTTTATCTCAAGATCATGAATACCTAGCCTCCCTAGTCTTTTGGAAGGAAAACAACGCTCCACTTAGTTAGTCGATATTTATTTTTCTCACCGTTCCCTGCAAAAAGAATCTTGATCGTAGATAGTCTAATTGTTTTAAGACCCTACTGATAGTCAGAAAAAGGAAAGCATATACAACAACATATTATTAAATATGGAGTTTATGAGAATCATTCTTCCACCAAAGAATAACAGTTTGGATTTCCATCTGCTTAACATGAATTGTAGTTTTTCCTCTACAAGCTTCAGTTCAGCATTCGTAAGTAGCCGATAATGTATCGGGCCTCCCAAATACCTAATATGTAAACTGGTCTTGCTCGCAGCTGAAAAGTTCAGCATACAAGTTGGCATGTTCTTGAGGCTCACCAAAACAAAACAATTCCCTCATTTAAATTTATTTTAGATCCAAAAGTTGCTCGAAAGCTAAAAGTTTAAATTCCTTGCTTTTTCGATATCATGTTCCATTGATAAATTGTATCGTCGGCATATTGTAAGATGGATGAACCTCCATTAACTAGACGAGAAATCACACCTCCAAACTTAGCATCGAAATTTACACGTAATAACAGCTAACATACCAATCAGTATATTATGATGACTAACAAGGAGAGCATATGATGTGGATGTGTGGTCAGCACCGAGAAGAGTAGATGACCGATCAATTATTACGTACGCGCGTAACACATGCATAGCGCGATCGAGATCACGCACCACATTTCCCCCCACCTACCTAGTTGCTCGAAAGACGGGAGCAAGAAAAGGCTATACAAGTAACATTCCATCCCCGCCACCAAACCAGGAAAGGGGGAACTGGCTCCTCCGCCTAGTAGTTAGTGTTAGGCTCTTTCTGATGTGGTGCATTGTTCGGGTGGTGTGAGCGGCGTCCAGTCAAATAAATCCACCTCAAACCTACTCCCACACCGGCGACGATCTTCACGACGATGTCTCGGAGGTTATGACAACTTTCGATGGTCGGTCCTTCGGATCGGCAACCTGGTCTTCTCGCCATTTTTTAGATTTGGCTAGATTAGTTTGTCGGTGTGTCGCTGGCGGCCGAGGCGTGGTGGTTTCTTTGGAGCGTACGGAGGTGGTGGATCTATCATTTTTTTCTCTGACTTCGTCGATGGGAGGGACAGATCTTGATCCAAGATAGCATGGAATGTTCCCTGGTCGACGTGCCACATGTTTCTCGCTGTGTGCAGCGGGTCTATTCATCGTGTCACAAAGCCTCATCGGCGATGGCGCTTTTGGATCTTGTAGAGGTGAAGGTTTGATGGTGCTTTTGGATCGTGAAGGCTTGACTTCTCTCCTGGTGTTCGTCGTCTCGGCGGTGTTGGTGGTTTGCGGGCAATTCTAGTGATTGTTTGCAACTCTAGTGATTGTTTTGTATTTCGATATTTTAAGATTTTATCTATAAAGTTTTTAGGATAATCGTCTATCCTAGCTTGTCTTTTTTTTTCACGTGTGTTGCTTCGATTAATGAAATACGTGGTCGCTTAAAAAAAAACTGACCACCATGCCCCAACGAAGGAACAGAATACCGAAAGTCGCATGCTCCAAAAGGGCATCTTCCTTCCTTCCAGGACCGGAGAAGGAATTAGCGGTGGCAAAGCGAACTGAATCACGACGACCGACGAGGTTTCGTGGCCACGGATCACCTGCTGCACGCGATAGATCGACGACACAGCCACTTGTGCGAGCGCTCCCAGCTGTCGCAAGCCCAGCGGAGGAGATCACACATGGCCATGCTCGATGGAGTGATGGGCACGTTCAGCGGTGTGTGGGGAATCTCGCTGCGAGTGGCTGAAACGGCCTCCCTCCCTCCA
The DNA here is from genome assembly GCA_030063025.1 of Avena longiglumis. Lineage (NCBI taxonomy): Eukaryota > Viridiplantae > Streptophyta > Magnoliopsida > Poales > Poaceae > Avena > Avena longiglumis. Next base: position 20,924,071 of record CP125979.1, on the reverse strand, counting down.
CGTCCCTCCTTGACACACACCAACCGGATCGGAGGTCGCCTCCCCTCCATCGGCTTGCATCCATGTCCATGGAAACCTGGCTGCACGTGTACGATACGCGAGAACAGCACACACTGCGCAGAGAGAGGAGAAAAAGATCTCGATCACGAGCTGAGTCACAGTCGACGACCTCTCTCGTCGTCTCGTCTCGCGTCGGGCATCCATCCACCCTCCTCCTCGTCGTCTTTAAATACGCGACGAGACGGAGGGGAGCACGCCACGCTGCCTCGATCAACATTCACAAATCACCACCGTCTCCGTGGAACGCCCAGCAGAGCACACGTACGCACGTGCCGGCGGACATGGAGCCTGCCGCCGCCCAAGGGAGGACGCGCTGCGCGCTGTGCGGCGCCGGCGCGGACGTGCACTGCGCGGCGGACGCGGCGTTCCTCTGCTTCACCTGCGACGCCAAGGTGCACGGCGCCAACTTCCTCGCGTCCCGCCACCGCCGCACGCGCGTCTCACCGCCTAAGGGCCGCGACGACCACGGCGACGACGACGTTTCGGCATCAGCGTCGAGCTCGTGCCTGTCCACCGCCGACTCCGCACCAACAGCGGCCACGGCGCCGCGGCGGCGGAAGCCTATGAGGCGCCCAACGCATGGCCACGCGGTGCTCCAAGGGTGGGCCAAGCGGATGGGCCTCAAGGCGGGGGCAGCGCGGAGACACACCATGCGCGCGCTCCAGGACGTGGCCGTGGCCGCGGCGGCAACACGCGTGCCGCTGCGCGTCGCGATGGCGGCCGCGCTGTGGCGGGAGGTGGCGGCGCCAGGAGTCCACGAGGTCGCCGGAGACGCGCTCCGACGGCTGGAGGAGTGCGCGGGCGTGCCGGCGAGGATCCTAGTCGCGGTGGCCTCGTCCATGGGGCGCGCGCGCGATAAGAGCCCGGCCGCCGCGGAGAACACCGAGGAGGGCTGGGGCGAGTGCGCGTGAGTCCTGGTCAGGCCTTGGCCAAGTTTGGTGCTGCCGATGCTCCCGTGATCTTCTGCAAGGCACGGCTAATCACAAGGCTCGGCTTAATTGTCTGTTGCTGTATATTTCTAGACAAGAATTTAGAGACTGACAGTAGTTAGAACTCAGAAGGATAGGACGTTTTAAAACTGCTACGAAGTTGAACTGTATTTCTTCCTAATTTAGTTGAACTGATTTGGCCTTTTGCACTAAAATTGTGGTTTGCATGTCGTCGTTGACTCGCGCAAGGAAAAACTCGTCAAACTCAATGGAACGTTCCCCCCCCCCCCCCTCCCCCCTCCCTCTCATCCTCGATGATTATGTTGTTGAAGAATCACACATGTTATTATGGTACTATTTTAAGATATATTTTTTTCAGAAAAGAGCAGGACCTCGAACAATTGTAAATCTAGCTTGCAGTAAACCAAAAGACCTCTGAATGTCTTTGCAGGCTGCTTCTTGGCATGTTGCAAAATGAGATTCCGTTTTCTACTTAGGATCTTGGATGGTCTTGATAAATGTTGACCAAGAAAGATAGATGTCATCGGCAAGATAATAACCCATCTTATATTCACGTCCATTAACGACATAGTTGCAGGGAGAAGCATCTCTAGTTGGAAGGCTGGCAAATAGGTGAGATCTTTCCAAAACATTGATATCATTGTGAGAACCCGACATGCCAAGAAAAAAATTCCATATCCACAAGTCTTGGTAGGCCATGGCTTCAAGCACGACGGTTGGATCATGGTGATGACCGGTGAATTGTCCGAGCCATGCTTTCGGACAGTTTTTCCACCTTCAGTGCATGCCGCCAGAGTGGATGGCGGTTGAGGGCCGGGTGGTGTGTCCTATCAGGGGCATACCTATGTTATACTCGCAGGGGTCATCGGACACCCGATAAGAATTATGTTCCTTCATATATTTCATTCAGTAGCGTTTGACACCACCAATTCTATGTGAGAAAAATGTGGTACTAAGACGATAACATCGGGTCTATTTTGTTCTTGGTCTGTCCATACGTGTTGTGGGGATTAGATACGGAGTAGGTGGGACAACACACTATCGAAGTGGGACTCAAAACCGTCGGAATGCCGCTTCTTCACGTAGGTTGATTAGCACATCAGATGGTTCAAAATGGAGGGTTCGAACAAGCCAGGCTGCATCTTGCATCTGAGCATTATTTTAGCAATTGGGAAGTATAAGGGCGTGTTTGGTAGCTTTCAGTTGGTCGGGGCAGGCCGGGTACCCAGGGAATCAAGCCGATTGGATGGGCACATGGGAGGTTGGGTTGCGCCAGCGGGAACTGTAAAGCAGCACGCAGCCAGGACCAACAACAACGACCGATCTAGGCATTTCCAGTGATCCACCCTCGTCTTGCACCTATTCGATGCAAAAGCAACACTCTCCCGCACGAGATGGCGCAAGTGGGAGATTTTCCGCTCTAGTGGAAAAGGGGCTAGAGATATTCTCTCACCTCCCGCAAAAACACTCCCTACCCACTCACCGCCAATACCAGATCCACCATTCCCCCTTCCCCTTTCCCGACCATATCCAGCCATCGGCGGCGGCAGCGAGGACGTTCCCGTGAAGACTACTTCCTCCTGTTCAATTGTATCTAGTGGTATTTCCGTAATTCCTCCCATGGATAAGGGTTTCCTAGCGATTTGGGAATTTTTGTTTTGGCATCGGATGAACTCGATTTTATCTGTTAGGACCTCACATAGATAGACTATGCTCCTGGGTGCATCGAAGATCTCTCACCTTCTATCGCATAGCACAAGATTGTTCCAAGGTATGCCGCGTCCATAAGCTTGAGCTTGTCAAGCATGTTGCATTTGAAGGAATCAACACAGGTCACGTACACATTTTACCACTGCCAAGTTCTTCTGATTTCTCATTTGTTAGGTCGTCCCAAAAACCGCATCAACAAATGGCATAGCTTCAGTTGCCCGATTCGCAATTTGGATGAATCAAAACACTATTTAATATATAGATTCATCCAAATTTAAAAAAAACTAAGACATCTATTTTAAAACGGAGCATAGTCCAATTTCCGGATGAACCGGACCCATGGAGCCACGGATAAAAAGGCAGCTTCCTTCCTTCACCAATAATCCTACACCTACATGAATCTTTACGTGGCGCCACCGGGCCCCGCGCCCTGCCGATGATCAACCGCAGCCACCACTTGTGCGAGCGGGTGCTTACAGGTGTCGCGCGCGCAGCGGAAGAGATCCGTCGATCGTTCACACATGGCCATGCTCGACGGAGTCACGTGCGGGCGCCGTGGGAATCGCGCGCTGAGTGAGAGGGACGGCGGCCTCGCTCCCTCTTCCATGTCCTTCACGTGCAGGTTTCCATGGCCATGCTCGACGGAGTAGAAAGAAGGAACCGGAGGAAGGTCACGTCGCCTGGGCTAGGCTTGCATCCATGTCCATGGAAACCTGCACGTGAGAACACCACACACTGCGCAGAGAGAGGAGAGAAAAAGATCTCGGTCACGAGATCTCTCTCTCTCTCTCTCGTCGTCGTCTCGCGTCGAGTCGGGGTTCCCTTCCCTCCTCCTCCTCCTCCTCCTCCTCCTTCTGGTCGACTTTAAATACACGCCGGGACGACGGGGGAAGCAAACCGACCGACCACGCTGCCTCGAACACCACTGTCTCCTAAACTGAAGCTCGACACAGCGTCTCTAGTCTGCGACAATGGAGGCTACATACTGCCGAAAGGTTGCGCTGGCGCTGCGCGCTCTGTGCTGCTGCTGCGAGCGCGGACGTGCGTTCCTCTGCGCGCCGTGCGACGCCGGCCGGCGCCAGTGCGGTGGCGTGTGAGTTTTGTTACCGAGAGAGTCGAGAAGAAAATAAAGAAAAAGAATAGATACGATACGTGTCTCTAGCCATAAGATTTTTTTAAATGTACTTGTTTATCTAATTTGATATAATCGATCTGTGACCGTGCTGCACGGCGCCAACTCCTCACGTCGAGCCACCGTCGCACACGCGTCGACCCTACTAAGGGCTGCGCCTACAACAACTTTAAAAATTAATTTTAGTCAATAAATTTTACATATTATGTCACAAAAAGTATACCATTAAATTTATCTTTAAAAATAGTTTTTAATGATATATTTTTTTAAACATATATTCTAAATTTTATCGGTTTTGCTAAGTCACATTTAGCTGTGATTTAGCCATTCAAATTAGTACGGAGATGAGTGCAGTTGTTTTCTCCAGAAATCTGGACCAAAAATCGACCGCGCCAAACGCGGCCCATGCTGCACGCATGCTTACTCTCCTAGCTAGCTAGTTTAGAGCATCTCCACTCGCCTACCCGTCGATCCGGACGTCGAATTTAGGTTCGGACACCGAAAATTGGCCCAGTCGTGTATCCAACGACCCGTTTTTGTCCGGATTTCCTAGGCCAAACCCAGATTCCCGGGTACGCCTAGGGACATCGGACATGGTGAAAACGGGCGTGTGCCAGGTTGTCGGCGAGACAGTTCCAATCCCATCCACTCAACTCGTCCAGACTGCGCCGAAGAGCTCTCAGAGCCTCTGTCGCCATGGCTTCGCTGACGGAGCTCCTCCACGACGAGACATGCCCACGCCTCTAGATACGCTCGCCGTAGTTGCCGCCCACTTTGCCGCCCATTTCGCCGCCGCTTTCGCCAACCGATCTCCGCCGTAGCTCTGCTTCGCCACGTGCTCCCACCACCATGCCCGCCAAGTGTTCGGCATTTGGCCGGTTCGGCCATGGACTTCGACGACGACATGATGCTCGCCATGGACTTCGACGACGAGGAGATGCTCGCCGTATTGTTGGAGAAGGAGAGCGTCGAGGTCGCCGAAGGTGAAGAGCACTTGGAGATCCTCGCCTCACTCACCCAGCTGTACCTGCAGATGGCGAAGCCGAAGCGCGGTGGTTCGGCGCCAGGTCGCCGGAGGTGCAAAGCGAGGCAAAGGATAGAGGGCTACCGCTTGTTGTACGCCGATTACTTCGCCGACCATCCACTCCATGGAGAAGACGTGTTTCGCCGCCGTTTCAGGATGAGCCGGAAGCTCTTCCTCAAGATCATGCATGCCATCCGGGAGTTCGACCCCTATTTCATTTGCACGAAGGACTGCACCGGCTTGGTTGGGTTTTCCTCACTTCAGAAGTGTACCGTGGCGATGAGGTTGCTTGCATATGGAGCGCCGGCTGACAGTGTCGATGACTATCTCCACATCGCAGAGTCCACCACCATTGATTGCTTGTACAAGTTCTGCAGGGCGGTGATTGCAGTGTTCGGGGAACAGTACTTGAGATCACCCACTGCTTGGATCCTCGCAGTCAATAAAAGTAGAGGATTTCTTGGTATGCTTGGTAGCATAGATTGCATGCATTGGGAGTGGAAGAACTGTCCATTTGCATGAGAGGATATGTACAAAGGCCACAAAGGAGGTTGCACTGTGATACTTGAGGCGGTTGCTACACATGATCTTTGGATCTGGCACTCCTTCTTTGGCATGGCAGGATCGAACAACGACATCAACGTTCTCAACTCCTCAACTGTCTTTTCCAAGCTTGTTGAGGGTCATGCTTCCCCTGTGGAATTTGAGATCAGGGGACACCACTACAACAAGGGATACTATCTAGCAGATGACATCTATCCAAGATAGCCAACAATTGTGAAGACTATCTCAAATCCAATGCTCCCCAAGCATTCTTACTTTGCCAAGAAACGGGAAGCTTGCACGAAGGACATGGAGCGGGCATTCGGTGTGCTCCAGCAAAGGTTTGTAATTGTCCGGTTCCCTGCTATGACCTGGTCGAAAGATCAGATGTGGGAAGTGATGAACTGTTGTGTGGTCTTGCACAACATGATCATCGAGGATGAGAGGAAGGATCCAGTGAGTTTGCTCGAGGAGGACGAGCCATGCTACAGACAGGGTCCTCTTGCCGAGCCTGATCATAAGGTGCCTCCAACCTGGGCTACATTCATCTCCATGCGTCAGGAGATCCGAGATCCGGCGGTGCATCAACAGCTGCAGGATGATCTTGTTGAGCACCTATGGATACGCATGGGCAACATGTCGTAGATGCCGATCATGAACTGGCTGAACTAGGCCGAACTTGGCCGAAATATATTGTACTTTCATTGCAAGCCGAACTATATTTACATTTACACCGAACAATGTTTATAATTTCACCGAACTTTGACCGTAAAATGTTCTGTACTCATTGTATGCCGAACTATGCCGAAATCTGGACGAACTCCGAATTTGAGCGGAAACGAGCGTCCCGGAAACTCGGGGTGCGTACACGAGTGATAAACTGGGCGTACTCAGACCAAAAACTTGCTTCGTCCGGTCAAAGTTTGGTCCGGATTTCGGTCTGGATTCGCCCAACAATTAGACATAGTCTTATTTCCCACTGTTTGTTGTATGCATGGGCTGCTAGCCTTTTTTGCTGTATGCGAGGCCTGATACATGGAGTAGCTAGCTAGACCATGTACTAGTACAAGCTAGTTGACTTTTTTTTGTACATGTGTTATTTTTTGTACCAAGATGGATTGACTTTTGTACTTATGGGGTTTTATGTATGTTTATTTTTTCATAATATTTTCCATATAAATATATCTCCATTTAAAGCTATTTTTAAATTTGTGTGGGCATAATGGGTTGCAAAGGGATTTGTTTTCAGTTGCAAGTGAAGTTGTAATTGTGTTTTTTTTCTAGTTGCAAGTAGTGTTGTAACTGTGTTTTCTCAGTTGCAAGTGACGTTGTAATTGTGATTTTTCAGTTGCAACTGTGATTTTTTAGTTGTGGGATTACAATTGTGATTTTTTCTAATTGCAAGTGAGTTTGTAACCGTGACTTTTCCAGTGTCAAGTGAAGTTGCAATAGAGATATTTTCCAGCTGCAACTAGGGTTGCAACTGATGTTTTCTCCAGTTGCAAATGGGGTTGCAACTGAGATTGTCAGTTGCATTTGTGGTTGTCACTGATATTTCCTATTAGTACTTAATAAGTGAGTTTTTTATTAAATGTTGATTGCAACTCAGTCTTCTTTAATTGCAAATGAGTTTGTAATTGAGTTGTTTTTGTAGTTGCAAGTGAGATTGCAATTAAGTTGTCTTTTTAGTTGCAACTGAGTTTTTTTAGATGCAAATAAGATTGCAACTAAGTTATTGTCTTAGTTTTAAAATATATAACGTTTAAGTACATAATTTTAGCCTAAGAAAACATATTTAAAATTAAAGTAGATCTTTTATAAGTGGGGTAATATTGTCTTTATAGCTAAAACAACACGTACTATCAGCGAAAAAGTGAAAAAACAACTCAATTGGCGTTAGTGAGAATTGGCTTAAGTCAGTCGACTATGACATAACTTAAGTCACATTCAACTGCGGCATAGATACTATCGTATTTTATTGATCAAAATTTATGGTCAAAATTATTTTTAAACTGTGTGTGCGCCTAATAAACCGGACTGGACGGAGTACTTATCTTCCATGGCCATTCTTTATTTCCGTACCAAACACTATATACCTTGTATTCAGAAACAGAGTGAGTATGTAACTGATGAAAACATAAAGAAGGCATCGCATGCATATGAATTTTTGCTTGAATTAGACATTGCCATGAGCGCCGATCAACCGCAGCCACATGAGCGCGCCACAGAGAGTGGGTTCCCACTTCCCAGGTGTCGCGCGCGCAGCGGAAGAGATCCTCCGATCACACATGGCCATGCTCGATGGAGCGACGGGTACGCTCAGCTGTGTGTGTGTGTGTGTGGGGGGTGGGGATCTCTGTCCTCTGTGCGAGTGATGCTGGGACGGCCTCCCTCCCTCCACGTCCTTCCTCGCCGAAGAAGAAGAAGAACTGCAAGGACGTCGCGTCGCGCTTGCATCCATCCATGTCCACGGAAACTTTCACGTCTACCATACGGGAGAGAGCCACGCCACACAGAGGGAGAGGAGCAAAAAAGATCTCGATCGCGAGCGGACGACCTCTCGTCGTCGAGTCTCGCGTCGTCCTCCTACTCCTCGTCTTTAAATACGCGACGAGACGAAGGGAAGCACGCCACGCTGCCTCGACCGTCACCGTCTCACCAATATGGAGCCTGCCGCCCAAGGAATGCGCTGCGCGCTGTGCGGCGCCGCCGCGGACGTGCACTGCGCGGCGGACGCGGCGTTCCTCTGCGGAGCCTGCGACGCCGACGTGCACGGCGCCAACTTCCTCGCGTCCCGCCACCTCCGCAGGCGCGTCTCCACGCCTAAGGGCCACGACGACAACGACCACGACGTGTCGGCATCGGCGTCGAGCTCCTGCCTGTCCACGGCCGACTCCGCACCAACAACGCCCATGGCGCCGTGGCGGCGGAAGCCCATGAGGCGCCCCGCTAGGAGCGACGCGCTGCTCCACGGGTGGGCCAAGCGGATGGCCATCGTCGCTCCGGGTGCGAAGCGCCGGCGACCTACGGCCGCTGCGTGCGCGCTCCAACAGGACGTGGCCGCGGCGCCGCCACGCATGCCGCTGCGCGTCGGGATGGCGGCGGCTCATGGCTCCAGTGTCCACGAGAACGCCGACGCGATCCGGCGGCTGGAGGCGCGCGCGCGCGTGCCGGGGAGGCTCGTGGTCGCGGTGGCGTCGTCCATGGAGGGCGCGCGCGTGAAGCGAGTGGCCGCCGCCATGGACACCGAGGAGGGCTGGGGCGAGTGCTCGTGACTCGTCACCAGGCCTTGCCAAATTAGGTGCCAATGTTCCCGTGCTCTTCTACAAGACACGACGAATCACAAGGCTCGGCTTAATCTGCCTCTACCTTATGTTTCCAGACTAGAGTAGATAGTACCCATACTTAGTTGGGCCGGCTCGATTTAGTCTTCCTACTCGGAATTTACTGAATTTATTTTGCCCGTGTGTTGCCTGTCAAAACTCACCGGCGAGCAGCGACGAGCAACACGAAGAGCCGGGAGGCTCCCAGAACTGCTGGTGGGCCCTGATCCCTCGGGCAACGGTCCAAAACTTCCGTGGCGTCGCGGCTGATGCAAGGCGTGCCCACCTTATCTGGTCGGGAAGGTGATGGATTCTTCGATTAGTTTCTGCGCATGGCAAACAAGCATACGTAAAATTCGAGTCGCGACCGGCTCCCAGGTTTCCCTGTGAATCGGCTTCTGGAGCCGATTGTCCCATGGTTCTGCATTAGATCTACGATAACATGGGGTTTTGCTTCATCAATACAAGTTAAATCGATCTCGACGGTTTAACGTTTTCAGCGTAATTGGAACATCCTACACGTAATTGAGCGGTAGATACAAAGATGATAGAAAACTAACCTAGAAGGCCTAACAACCGACGTAAAAGTCAATTCCGGAACAACTCCTCTCGAATTGGCAAACCATATCCTTACATACTCTTTGGATCGTTCAACCCGTTTGCAAGGCGACTACGTGGATATCAAACTAAACCTTGGAAAACAAGGCATAACTATAATGATCAAATCAATGAATAAAGATCACAAGATGCTGCCCTTACACCCCAAAAAGATGCAAAGGCGTGAGATAACTAGAGGCAAGATAACTAAACAATCATAACAAAAAGTACCGATGCTAACCCAAACAAATCTATGATAATAGTATTACTGCCATCAACAAGGCTTGATGACGAGTAACACCAAATAACGATAGTAGATCGCCTAGATCGCAAGATGCGATCTAGGCAGCATGACACTTACCCGAAAGAAACCCTAGAAACAAGGGGTGGCGCGCCGAGATTGTGTTTGTTGTGAACGTGATCGTCCTCCTTTCTCAATAACCTTAGGTACATATTTATAGTCCGAGACTTTCTATCTTTGGAATAACCCTAACAACTCTATCTCTTACTTAAACCAAACGGAACCTACTACAACATACTGATACACGGGCAATTTAGCCCAAATCCACGACAAGGCCGATCCAGCAATACGTTGCATATATGTATCCTCCAAGCCCATCTTTGATTACCCATCTCCTCCTTTGGCCAAAATGTGGCGATAACATGCCCCTGGTTTTGGCAATAATAATTCCAAAACCACTTTGTTGTTGTTTTTCTTCCTCTTTTTTTTATCGGGTTACGCGTTGCAGAAATCGTCACGCCACCCCTCATCATGATGCCTGTCTTCTCAACTTCTCCAAAGTGCATGATTTGACAATTTTGGCACCACATTCAGGGAAACCGCTATGGCATTGAACCACCTCCCACTATTCCCTTATTTAAATTCATCCGACCAGTTTGCAGCCCCCATCTTCCTCCATTAGCCAAAACCTCTTCCTCCGCCAAAAACCCTCTTCCTCCGCCATGGCCTCCTCTTCTTCCTCCAAATCATCCGCCTTTCCTCCCAATCTTCCAACACAATGAGCGACCGAGAGCCGACGCCGAGCACCCGCCAATGGCGGCAGATGAGGCTCTCCCACAATGGTGGGACGAGAGGGATGACTTCGCCGCTGGTCGAGGGCGATGAGTCCTCGACAGACGGCGAGAGGCCTCGATTCCTTGTCGACGGGAACGGAGGCGAGAGCACCGACGCCCGTGTCACGGGAGCGTCGAATCCTCCGACGAGGAAGAGGAAGCGGAGGGACACCTCCTCCGACGAATACCCGGTGAAGCGCTTCGCCGGGTCCAGCGAGGACACCAAGACGACGACGAGGACGAGGAGGCCCCTCACGACATCTTGAAGAAGCGAAGACGACGCCGGAAGGCCGATGACAAATAATACGACGACGTGAAGACAGTGGCGTTACGACAAGCCTCTAGATTAGGAACTAGTAGTAGTAGTACTAGTAGTAGATTTCCTTGTGTAAGCAATCGGCTCCATTGTAAACAATCGTCTTTTGAATCAACAAAGATTGCTTTTCCAATTCGATTTTGCCGATAGTCAAAATAGGTCAACGTTCCAGAAGCCGAAAGTAATGTATCGGCTTTCACCATACTACACTCATACAGTCAACCAAGTCAAAACCCAAAGAGCCGATGGTAACACATCGGCTTTCCCCACAAACGTTGACAAGGTCAAATTTGGTCGCATACTTAGACAAATCTGAGCGGCCACTTTCTAGTTTCAAACGGTAGCCTGCGACCCTCTTCAAAAAAGGCCAACCCAGATCTCCGATTGCCTCACCGAATAGATCGAGCTTACAGCGACAAGAACCCTTGATCCCCAATTGCATAGATCCATCTCCGCCGGCAAACTAGATGGCGGAATCGTCCAACACCAACACAACGGTCTCTGGTCTGAAGGTACGCCTACTCCTCGCAGTCTGAACACGGTGCTAGAATTAATGGCAAACACCTGAATTAATGCTTTATTCCACCATTAAATTTTTAGGTTTCAGACATTCTGCTGCCGCATCCTTCTCTCCCAAATTCTCTCTGTCTTGGCCCCCGTACAGAATCTAGTCCTGCCCATCTGATCTCTTGCGAGGCAAACAGAATCCCCTTCGTAAGCCAAAACCTAGATTTGAATTCTTGGGCCGGCTTGCAGCCTGGCCTAATCCCCGAACATTGGGTCTCTTGGTACAGAGGTAGCCAAAACTTACCAATCTCAATGGAAACCACGGAATAGCCGATGCCTTGTATTTGTCATTGTCTCCCTTGAGAAACATGAAAATCTTCTAAAACCATCGGCTACTTAAGTGCGATGCTCGAATCGCTTCATGTTCGGTCATGGCCCCATGACACCAACTCATTAGGCGTGGTGATGATTACGGTCCGGACGTTACATCACCCAGCCCTCTCGCTTTTAATCGACAAAGGTCCCTACAAGCTTTCTTCCAAAAGCATTTGCCTTTAATGGGTGCCTATATTCAAAGCCACATGAAAACTAAAGGCCACATCACGGAGAAAGAACATACGGCTTTCCTCAACCTCTGGGAACATTTCATATTCTGTGGCCCTTCCCTTGCTCCAACCAAGAATTATCTCTCCTTGGCCTCTGAACTTTCGAGAGGCACTCAACTTGGCATCGGCAACTTCCTTGGAGAGGTCTATCGATATCTCCGATTGATGTCTCAAACTATTCTCGGCATAGTCAAAACAGGATGTCCTTGGTGGTTCATTCAGCTATGGGCTCATTTGTATTTTCAAAACCATGTCCCAAACTTCCCCTTTTGAGTTGCACCTTTCCAGATGCCAAAGGGAAGCAGATCCGATGCACCAGCTACGGCCAAGCTTTGTATAGACTCGTAGTAAACTGATCCCTCAGGAAGCATCCAAGTGGTTCAGCATTTTCTTCCAAGGCCTGGACAATCCTATCTTCTTTCCTTACATGGAAGAATCGGAACATTTTGAAAATCCAATCTCCTTCAGGCTAGACAACTTTGCCGATGACACTAGCACTCGGCAGCTATTTTCCACTGTGATCCGTCCCTGTTTCCTCCCAGTTGGCATGAGCACATCCAACAGAATAATCAAGCCTGGATACGAATTCTACCAGCCGGTCGTAGTGGCTCGGCAATTTGGCCTTGGACAAGTACCTCCCCATTTCTTTCTCCACCACCTTACAGAGAGCAGAGCTGACCTACCCGATCCTCTCACCAGTAAAAGGTGTTATTCCTTCTTCGATGCTCTGACCATCCCAATTCCTAACAACCTCACCTTCGCTTCATCAACCGATGGTTTTGAGAACTGGTGGTCGATGTGGAAGACTCATGCCTTCGAGAGCTCTGACCGATTCTGGAACAGCTTCGATGTTGAATATGATATCCCGTGAGAACAGGTACCACTACTTGTAAATTTTCTTGATGCAGCTCACAAATGATTCTTCTAATAACCCACTATGTCTCCTTGCAGCAACAAGATGGTCCTGAACCTACGCACGGTGATGGCTCCCCCTTCGAATTCTTCCCACCAGCTCCTGTGGTCCTTTTCTGCAAAAACTCGCCACCTTTGAAAAAGGTCGTGATGCAGAACCAGCCGATATCACCACAATCGGCTTCCAAGAACCAAGCAACTTCTAGGTCAGCCGCCTCTCGAGTTCCAACTAAAACAAGAACGGTGGTGAGGAAGGTAGCGGCCAGGAAGACTTTGAGGCGCCGGAGCCCTTCTCTAGAAAGTTCGCATGTATGCTGATCCATGCCTTGGTTGATATCTTTCATCCTTGCAAACATGCTCGTGCTTACTAGCTCTCCTTTTCTTACAAAGCTTGTCGAAGACACCTCCAGAGACACACAATCCAATCGAGGAGAATCAGCCCAACAGACTGAGAGGACCATCACACCGAGCCAGCCAGATTTGCCACCATCGGCTCCGGAAAGGCGTTCGAACCTCGCCCCCGAGCATCGGGCCGAGGGGGCCATGAGCCCCAAGAGGGCTCGCAAGGGACTGCAAACTTCTTCGTCGAGCCAGGAGGTTTCAAAAGTCATCACCCTCTATGCTCTTACCAATTGCTTTTTCTATCTGCCGATTCATCACTATTTACATCGGCTAAGCACCTTCCATGCAGACGACTGACACTTCTAGTGGGAAAGCCAAGGCCGATGCCTCTCGCAAGGCTGGATCTAGTAATCCACAGGCGTAGATGAAACGTTACCACTTTGTCCAAGCCCCAAAGAACAACACACAAGTCGATTGTCTCGTCATCCGATATCCCCTTGATCGTAGGGAGAGGTACGTTAAACCGTTTTCGCTCATCCTTCCATGTTGACGACATCGACGCCATTTCGCCGCTGTGGTTGTGATATCTCAGCTCACGACGTTCGACCACGAATCCATCGAACCAACCCTCTGCTGCCAACGATGAACCACGAGCAAGGGCTGTTCTACCTCAATTCCAGGCCTCAAAGCCTTTGTCCTCCCCGATCGAGGAGTTGATCGAGGGTCTGAAGAGGAAGAGCGTTCTTGAAAATCAAGGACCAACTCCCGAGCATTGCGGTGAAGCTTTGGCCAGTTGTAACTGTCTTTCTACGGGTCAAGGGTAAAGTTGGCTCGTGAGAGGATTAATCTGCGCTCCCAACTCCGCCGAAGGCCAATATTGCGCATAAATGTCGGCTCAACGAGAAAAAGGCGTCGATGCCAAACCGACACCTCACAAGATCGCCGAAGCTTGCATCCTTGAAAAGGAATTGGGAGATCTTGAAGAGAAGGTCCGGCGACTAAACAGCTCATTCATGACAAGGAAGCATTCATTGCCCGCTCCCAAGACAAGGAAGGCCTCAAAGCTCAATCAAGACCGATCTCATGGAAATACGTGCCTGAACAAGCAGCTAGTGACGGGCAAGGACGAAGATGACGGCCGAGATCGCCGAGGTGGATGGTGTCCGTCACGCCCTCCACGCCTTGAGGCATTCCTTGATAGCTCATTCATGTAAACCGACACCGCCGTAACAGCTTTGAACCTCTAGAGTCGATGGCTGTGCATCGGCTATATTTAATTTTTTATTGGCCGATTTCATGTATCGCCCCATATTTCATCGTCCATCATCCCACATGCTTGGGAAATATTTCTTGAGATGCTCACCGCTGACTCCATCGGGAATTTCACGATCCGACTCCTCAAGCATGTATGTTCCCCTTAACACTTGATCGACCTTCATGGCCCGTGCCAATTTGGAGACCATTTACCATATGCTGCATCCTTAGTCCCCAATGGCAATACAGCTTCCAATACCAGATCGCCAACGTGGAACTCCTTTGGTCTCACCTTCTTATTATATGCACGAGCTACCTTGGCCTTGTTCTCTTTGATTTTCTCAAGCGATCACAGCCTAAGCTCAGTTAAATCCTCGTAGAACAGGTACCACTACTTGTAAATTTTCTTGATGCAGCTCACAAATGATTCTTCTAATAACCCACTATGTCTCCTTGCAGCAACAAGATGGTCCTGAACCACGACGTGATGGCTCCCCTTGAATTCTTCCCACCAGCTCGTGGTCCTTTTCTGCAAAAACTCGCCACCTTTGAAAAAGGTCGTGATGCAGAACCAGCCGATATCACCACAATCGGCTTCCAAGAACCAAGCAACTTCTAGGTCAGCCGCCTCTCGAGTTCCAACTAAAACAAGAACGGTGGTGAGGAAGGTAGCGGCCGGAAGACTTTGAGGCGCCGAGTTCTTCTAGAAAGTTCGCATGTATGCGATCCATGCCTTGGTTGATCTCTTTCATCCTTGCAAACATGCTCGTGCTTACTAGCTCTCCTTTTCTTAAAGCTTGTCGAAGACACCTCCAAAGGACACACAATCCAATCGAGGAGAATCGCCCAACAGACTGAGAGGACCATCACACGAGCCAGCCCAGATTTGCCACCATCGGCTCCGTGAAAAGGCCGGTTCTCGAACCTCCCGAGCATCACGGCGGGCAGTGTGAGCCCCAAGAGGGCTCGCAAGGGACTGCAAACTTCTTCGTCGATCCAGGAGGTTTCAAAAGTCATCACCCTCTATGCTCTTACCAATTGCTTTTTCTATCTGCCGATTCATCACTATTTACATCGGCTAAGCACCTTCCATGCAGACGACTGACACTTCTAGTGGAAAAGCCGGGGCAGTGCCGATGCCTCTCGCAAGGCTGGATCTAGTAATCCCTGAAGGCGTAGATGAAACGGTTACCACTTTGTCCAAGCCCCCAGCAACAACACACAAGTCGATTGTCTCGTCATCTGATATCCCCTTGATCGTAGGAGAGGTACGTTCGCTTCGTTCGGCTCATCCTTCCATGTTGGACGCATACTGACGCCATTTCGGCCTGCCAGGGTTGTGATATCTCAGGCCTGCTGACGTTCGACCCTGAATCCATCGAACCAACCCCCTCTGTTGCCAACGATGAACCACGAGCAAGGGCTGTTCTACCTCAATTCCAGCGTCTCAAAGCCTTGCTGTCCTCCCCGATCGAGGAGTTGATCGAGGGTCCTGAAGAGGTGAAGAGCGTTCTTGCCGAAATCAAGGACCAACTCCCAGTAGCATTGCAGGTGAAGCTTTGGCCAGTTGTAACTCTGTCTTTCTACGGGTCAAGGGTAAAGTTGGCTCGTGAGAGGATTAATCTGCGCCGCGCCCAACTCCCGCTGAAGGCCAATATTGCAGACAAATGTCAGCAGCTCAACGAGAAAAAGGCGTCTCTGGATGCCAAACGACACCTCAAGATCACGAGCTTGCATCCTTGAAAAAGGAATTGGGAGATCTTGAAGAGAAGGTCCGGACGACTAAACAGCTCATTCATGACAAGGAAGCATTCATTGCCCGCTCCCAAGACGGGCGAAGGCCTCAAAGCTCAATCAAGACCGATCTCGGAAATACGTGCCCTGAACAAGCAGCTAGTGACGGGCAAGGACGAAGATGACGAAGCCGAGATCGCCGAGGTGGATGGTGTCCGTGCTGACGCCCTCCACGCCTTCGAGGCATTCCTTCAGTAGCTCATTCATGTAAACTGACACCTGCTCGTAACAGTTTGAACCTCTAGAGTCGATGGCTGTGCATCGGCTATATTTAATTTTTTTATTGGCCGATTTCATGTATCGGCCCCCCATATTTCACTGTCCATCATCCCACATGCTTGGGAAATATTTCTTGAGATGCTCACCGTTGACAGCTACTGGGAATTTCACGCCGTCCAGCTCCTCAAGCATGTATGCGTTCCCCCTTAACACTTGATCGACCCTGTATGGCCCGTGCCAATTTGGAGACCATTTACCATATGCTGCATCCTTAGTCCCCAATGGCAATACAGCTTCCAATACCAGATCGCCAACGTGGAACTCCTTTGGTCTCACCTTCTTATTATATGCACGAGCTACCTTGGCCTTGTTCTCTTTGATTTTCTCAAGCGATCACCTAAGCTCGATTAAATCCTCAACACCGCCACTCATCGTACGCATATTCTTCAGTTGTTAGATCGTTCTGAAAATTGACACGTCTCGATCCAGCCGTAATCTCCCAGGGCAATACGGCTTCTTGTCCATAGACTAGATGGTATGGCGAGGTTTTTATCGCTCCATGACATGACATGCGATAAGCCCATAAAGCCTCAGACAAAACCTCGTGCCAACGCCTAGGGTGCTCGTCGACTTTCCTCTTGATCAGCTTGATCAGGCTCTGGTTGGACGCTTCAGCTTGCCCATTTGCTTGGGCATAGTATGGAGATGATCGGATCAGCTTAATTCCCATGTCCTCACAGAATTTTCTAAACTCATGAGAAATGAAGACCGAACCTCCATCGGTCGTGATATTTTGGGGAATCCCGAATCTATGAATGACATGTTCTTTCACAAAATTGATAACATCCTTCGAGTTCACTGACTTCATAGGGACGGCTTCCACCCATTTAGTGAAATAATCCGTAATGGCCAAAATCCACATGTGGCCTTTGCTTGATGGAGGGTTGATCTTTCCAATTATATCCATGCCCCAACCTCGGAATGGCCAAGGCTTGATGATGGGGTTCATTCTCGACGCTGGTACCGTCCTCAATTTTTCCAAATTTCGACATGCTTGACACCCTTTGTAGTACTTAAAACAGTCCTCAAGCATGGTGGGCCAATAAAACCAGATCGCTGATCAACCATTTCATCTTGTGAGCCGACCGGTGAGTTCCACAGCGCCTTCGTGTACCTCGTGTAGGAGCCGATTGGCCTCGGTTGGCCCGGACATTTGAGCAAGAACCCTTCCAGTCCTCAGAAACATGTCGCCCCAATAAGCACGTACTTCATGGCCTTGTACCTTATCCGCTTAGGTGCCCCCGAGAATCTTTCAAGTAATTGAAGATATCGGTTCTCCGTCCGCCTGTGAACTGGACTTGAACGTCGACTCCTCGCTACGCCCTTGTAGCACAAGCCATTTGTGCGAGATCATTCGCCTCGGTGATTCGCGATCGCGGGATCCATTAAAGTTTATGTACCGAAGCTGTGCCATTAGCTCACGGCATTGCAACCATAATGGGAAGAGAGACTCGCTCTCACACTTGTATTCCTCCGTGAGTTGGGAAATCACCAATTTGGAGTCTCCAAAATTTCCACATACGCTCCGGCCCGATGAGCAACTCCATTCTCATGACGCCTCATACTCGCCGACGTTGTTGGTGAGGGGTAGATAGCCTGATGGAGAAGGAATATGTTGCCCGGCGACACGAGTAGAATGCCGATGCCGCAACCATCATCAGACCGATCCATCGAAAAACATAGCCCACGTCAGAGCAGACAATACTGCTATATCGGTGTTGATTCTTTCAGCAATAAGGTCGGCCAATGCTCGACCTTAACCGCTTCGCGGGTTGATACCGGATGTCAAATTCGATAATGCAAACATCCATTTGCCGAGCGGACTTTCAACATAGGAGCCGATAAAGATATGCTTTATGACATCCGATTTGCATATAATGATAATCTCCGCCGAGCAAGATGTGGCGCAGCTTGGTGCAGTGAAAACAGGCAGAGGCACAACTTATCGATCTCGGGATACCTTGTCTCGCATCCAAAGCATCCTTGGCGATGTAAAACACAACTCGCTCTGCACCATCATAAACTTGCACCACCACCGAGGCGATGGATGTGTCATCTATTGACAAGTAAATGTAGAATGGTTATCCGGCCGGGCGGAACCAACACCGGCGGCCGTTAGATATTCTTTGATCTCGTCAAGGCTCGTTGTTGTTCCCCAATGAACTCCTCATCGATTTAATTTTCACCATCCCATGAACGGCTCTATTCTTCCCGATGATTGAGATGAATCTTCCGACGGTTGATCTTGCCGATGAGAGACTACAGTTCTTTTTCGTGGTAGGTGGCTTCATAGTTCGATCGCCTCCTCGACTTTTCAGCCGATCTCAATTCCGTTCATGGACCAAGAAACCCAAGAACTGACCGCCACACCAAGGCACACTTCTTTGGATTCATCCGAGTAGCGAATTTTCTTGTTCGGTCCAGACGACAGATCGTCCAAGTCTCCTTGTCTTGAAGGCACTTGACCACCACGTCATCGATATAAATTTCCACCAGCTTGCCGATCGATCATGGAAGATGTAATTCATGGCTCTTTGGTATGTGGCGGCATTCTTGACCAAACGTCATGACTACATATTCAAACAACCCCACCGAACACAGGACTCGAATGCGGTCTTGTGTATATCTTCCGGAGCCATAAAATTTGGTTGTAACCGCATTGCCATCCATGAAGCTCAAGATCTTATGACCAGCATTGCGTTGATTAATGTCTCGCTACCGCATCGGATACTCATCCTTTGAGTAGCTCTATTGAGATCCCGAAAATCTATGGCAACACGCCAAATGCCATCCTTTTTCTCTACAGTGCGATACTAGAAATCCACTCAAGATACCGCATGGCCTAATTAACCTAGTCACAACATTTTCTCGATCTCTTTCTTGAATTCTTCCAAAATTTCGCCTTCATCCGCCGTGCTCGCTGCTTTGGAATGGCGAAACCCTTTTTAAGCGGAGTCGATGCTCAATGATGCTCTGTCTAACCCGGCATCTCTCAGATATTCCTGTGCAAAGCAATCTAGATATTCTTTCAACAAAGCTATCATCGGACCCCGCAGATTCGGATCTAACTTCTTGCTGATAAATGTTGGTCGTGGCTTATCCCCAGGACCGATGTCAATCTCCTCTAGCTCATCAGCGGAGGTAAACCCATACCCTAGCTTTTCGTCACCTGCTAAATCTATGCTAAACACGGGGCAAACAGTTGGTGAGGATAACAAAAATAATTTGGGCCGATTGCCTGAATCGGCCCCCTTTTTGATTGCATTATTCAAGGACGGTTTACACCTTATTTGTGCTCTACAATGGCAGGGAATCTCCCTACTACGACTGCATGACCTGCTTGTCGTAAAATTACTACTTTTTATTTTTTGTGGCCGATCGCAGGGATCGGCCATACCACGTACGATCGTGGACTTTGCTACTCTGTGCGGGATAAGACCAGCCCACCCCGCTTTTTTGTAGCTTCACGCGCCACAGCCGTCTAGATCGATTCCAGATCGGCTCTTGGTCTTCGCTTCCTAGATGTTCATGCCACTATGGAGATCTCGATCGAATCATCTGCATGAATGACCTCCACTTCATCTCCATCCCATTGTATTAGGCCGGTGCATCGTGGATGGAATGCAGCGATTAAGCGTGAATCAATCCTCCCAAAGGCAGCAGAGGTGCTTTTGCTGTCACAACGAAGAATGACGTGGGATGGTTTTACGCCCACTTTTCCTTTTCGGACGATCCTCCGCTTCCAAGGTCTGCCAATTTTCACGGCCAGATCGGGCGTGCTTTCCTTAAAGCGTGAGGTATCGCGCTCGCTTCTTCAAGTTACGCAGCTGAACTCTACGCTTTTGGGTGTGTCTCGAGTCCATCGGGCACCACGTTGGCGGTGATATCATCTTCTTCTTTTTCACCCATTGGCTCCTCGAGGTCTTTTGCTCGAGATGACTCCTCTTGTCTGCTCGAGGCGGAGAGGCCCTAGACGCTTGAACACCGAATCGGACCTATGTCATCCTTCCGCTGTCCACATTCCGGCGGTTGTCGATTGTAGGCAATCGGCTCATTCCGCATCCCAAAGAATACTTGAAGAAAGGACAATCCCAATGTTTATCTACGCCTTTCTTTTCTTTTGACTTTCCTAGCGAGGTGTTCATATCCTTCATCATCTCTATCGTGCGGCGACGCGTGGTTATCGACGCTCATACTTGTTAAGGAGATGCGTGAGTGTGGCTTCGATATCGCACGCTTCTCACTTGCTCCTCGGTTAAATACACTTTGTCATCATAACGGGCCGGTCACGTGGACCAGCCTCCTCTTTCTTTGCCCCGAGAGCGACCGCCTTCCTCCTTATATGTGCCATGGTGGTACAGGTGTCCCGCCATATTAACATCGAACGAGAAATCCAAGCGACGCCTCGTGGAGTGGCGTGTTCTACCATGTTGACGGGAAATGGGTTTGTGTCTACTTTCATGGCGAATTGCCCAAGGATCAGACGGCCCTGTTCTATCGACGTTTGGATCTGGCGACGTAGCTCTTTGCAATCATTGGTGGTGTGGGTGAACGAGTGATGCCACTTGCAATATGGTCTCCGCTCATCTCTTGAGTAGGGATTTTATGGCCTTCGGTAACTTCACCGCTTTTCTTCAAAGAATAAATCGAATATCTCTCAGCTTTGCTCACATCAAGTCGAACCCTTTGCGGCCCTTGTCGCTTTACCCATTTGCAGGACACAGGATCCGCCCCGAGCCCATTCACCACGGCCACCTCGGTCTTGTATAGGATCCTCTTCTTCAGACGACCAGGCCTATCGGACGCTTGAACTTTTCTTGGTACAACTCGGTGGCGCTGTTCATACATTTTCAGTTTCGGGCCATGCGCCAATGAATTGTACTCTACTTGAAAGCGATCCTTGATAGGTGCCGAGAGACCCAACACGCCACCGATCGCTTTTCTCGATTAAACGAGAATAACATCGGTTCTTGATCCTGAACGCTTGAATGTACTGCCACGGTTTCTTCCTCGCGCGCTGCGCGCCAGACCGCAATGCCGACCTCGAGCTTCGAATGATACGAATGTGGAACTGCTCTTCCGCTTTCAGTGTCCGGATCGAATCGTGGCAACGGTGTACCACCCAAAAGCTGGTCTGTCGAGATTGCGCAAAGAACCTTACGCCAGAATCGATCCGATGCTGAAATCATGCCTAAGTGCGGTATCGGCTCACATGCTCGATCGAGCTCAACCTTCCGATCCACTAAACCTTGAGAACTCGGGAGCCGATACTTGGGCGGCGGCGGAATCGATCAAACTTCGTTGGGGTACGGCTTGAATAGCCGATTGTCCTTCTTCGACGGCGAACCGATCTCTCAAGATGGTACGGATTTGCTCCACCGTTTGAGCTGCAGGCTGAATTCTCATGACTCGTTCCGTGGCGTTTGGCTAGCCATGCCTGTTTATCGCGTCCATTCAGACATCCTGCTCGAAATACCGCTCCAAGCCTCGCCCGAAACTCCTGCCGTAAATCCTGCGGTTGCAACTGGTTTCGTATGCGTCAGTTATTGCGGTCCAAGACGTAGGGTGCACACATATCCATGTGGGATTTCTTTAGGTGGTTCAAACAGAACCGACAATCGCTGGGTCACCTCCAACCTTGTAGACGACGACGCGGTGCCCTGGTGGCTCCGGAGCGTGAATGGCGGTGTGGCTGGTGCGGAGATCTTTCTCCCTGGTGAGTCCCTAGAGTAGGCCCCGACGGAGAGTACTGATGTTTCATGATCTCCTGAACTACGCGAACCGCGATGCGCTCGAAAGCGTTCACTAGGCTCTCAGAATGGCGGTGAAGAGAATGAGCCACCATGTAGTTGACTTCCTGTCGCAGAGCCCTGGTGCGCTCCTCTGAAGGAACAGACAGATCCACCTCATCAAGGGCACCTTCGGGTGAGAACCCTTTCCACCTGATGCCATGCTTACGGGTCCTCTCAAAAGAGCCGATGAGATCGGCTTCGAAGAGAGCTTTGATATCATCATCGCCTTTGTGCTCCTCGTGCAGATCGTCAGACGTGACCGGTCCGCCCCCATCGCGGCCGGATGTTGATGCAGATGTTGTTGTGTGTCCCACGGCGCATGTAATGTGTTGCTGTCAAAACTCACCGGCGAGCAGCGACGAGCAACACGAAGAGCCGGAGGCTCCAGTAACTGGTTGGCCTGGTCCTCGAGCAACGGCCCGCAAAACTCCGGCACACGTCCTGGCTGATGCAAGGGCGTGCCACCTGACCTATACCTGGTCAGGAAGGTGATGGATTGCTTCGATTAGTTTCCTGCATGGCAAACAAGCATACGTAAAATTCGAGCCGCGACCGGCTCCCAGGTTTCCCTATGAATCGGCTCCTGGAGCCGATTGTCCCATGGTTCTGCATTAGATCTACGATAACATGGGGTTTTGCTTCATCAATACAAGTTAAATCGATCTACGACAGTTTAACGTTTTCACCGCGTAATTGGAACATCCTACACGTAATTGAGTCTGGTAGATATAAAAGATGATAGAAAACTAACCCTAGAGAAGGCCTAACAACCGACATAAAGTCAATTCCCGGAACAACTCCTCTCGAATTGGCAAACCATATCCTTACATACTACTGGATCGTTCAACCCGTTTGCAAGGCCTGACTACGTGGATATCAAACTAAACCTTGGAAAACAAGGCATAACTATAACAGATCAAATCAACTGAATAAAGATCAAGCAAGATGCTGCCCTTACACCCCAAAAGATGCAAAGGCAGCGAGATAACTAGAGGCAGCATAACTAAACAATCATAACAAAAAAGTACCGATGCTAACCCAAACAAATCTATGATAATAGTATTACTCGCCATCAACAAGGCTTCAGTACGAGTAACACCAAATAACGCATAGCGATCGCCTAGATCGCAAGATGCGATCTAGGCAGCATGACACTTACCCGAAAGAAACCCTAGAAACAAGGGGTGGCGATGCGCCGAGATTGTGTTTGTTGTGAACGTGATCGTCCTCCTTTCTCAATAACCTTAGGTACATATTTATAGTCCGGAGACTTTCTATCATTGGAATAACCCTAACAACTCTATCTCTTACTTAAACCGAAACGGAACCTACTACAACATACAGATACACGGGCAATTTAGCCCAAATCCACGCACAAGGCCGATCCAGCAATACGTTGCATATATGTATCCTCCAAGCCCATCTTTGATTACGGCCCATCTCCTCCTTTGTCCAAAATGTGGCGATAACACCGTGTATTTATGAATTTGTTTTGATTTAGTTCAATTCAATGCTTCTGGTCGAATTTGATATGACGCGGACGACATGTGGACATGGTTCTCATTTGCAGAAGAGCGGTTGGCGTGGAAACTTGCGGGACCCCTCTATCACGTCTTCTTTTTGACCTTCCCTCCTCTTAGATCTACAATGTACATTTTTACAGTTGTCGGTGTCACTTCGACATCATCTCCCCTCTATGAGAAAACGGTACACGTTCTGGTCTAGTGATCGTTGCCATCGTCGTCTTTCTCTCCAACGACTCACTCCTTTCCCCTTCCTCTTAAATAGAATTGTAGGTAATGGCATGGAGTGCTGACTTATTGATTAGATGGAGAGTTGGTATGTGCAAATATCTGAAAGCGAAAATATATGTTCTAGATGCGTGAGGGAGTTTTTGCAAATTTTCAGTCCAGCTAGTTTCCTGTAAGTGGGATTCTGCGTTCACGTGTTAGTCCACGTCAACTCAAATTCGACAGCAAACATGCGTTTGGGCTAAATTGAGTTCAGTTGACAAGTATCATGACTAAATTGAGTCATACATACAAGTACAAGGACTAATCATGTATTTTGCAATATTTATGAACTTTTTTACAATTTTCTCAGAAGCGGAAGGATGTTCTTGCAAGTTTTCAATCCACGTGCCATCCCCGTCAGCTCAAATTCAACAACAAACAACGAGTTGGACTATATCGAACTCAATTCAAAAATATACGAGCAAAATTCAGCAAGAACTAAATCAAACCAGCCCAATAAATATAATGATTGTTAGTGTATTTAACTCCTGGTTAGATAGCACTTGCAAAGTGGAATACGATGTAACCCAAACGGATGGTGTCACGGGAGCAAAGTGAATGTATTTCTTTGTAATTTAGTTGAATTGATTAGGCTAGTATTTACATTGTGTTGACTCTCGCAAGAATTGCTAGACGTGATGGAATCGAGGCTCCACATAGCCTTTATGTTCTTTATTTCAACAATGCTACATTTATGAACTACTACTACGAAATTTGGTTACGGAGGCAAGGTGGTTCAGCACATTGGTGGGGTTGTAGCAGTTTTTCCGAATAATCCTCACACGGTAGCACAGGGTATTGCCAAATCCCTTGTCGATGTAGCATTATTGTTTATTATTTTTTGCAAACTTTGAAAATTTGAGTTTAGTGATTCAAAAAATTCTAAAAAAATACTGGATGTATCCAATCATGTATTCTACTAGTGTGCAGATTTTCAGATCGAAATACTATGTAACATAGGCTCCGCAAGAATGACATAATAATCACATAAAACGATAAAATCTCCACTTTAGCGTTCATCCGCGATAAAAACTAAATTTATCATTTTTCCTGAGCCTGGATTATAAAGTATTTTGCGATGAACATTCACACACTGATCATAGAACACATAATTTGCTACATCCATATTTTTTTACGGGATCTTTTTGAAACTTTTGAATCCAAGTTTTTGAAGCTTCAAACACCAGGATCCTTGGAGCCCGAGAGCCATCACGCAATGCTTGTACATGTACTTACTATTGTGTATTTTCATTCATAATTAAGCATGTTCTTTTCGAGATTTGCCCCGTGCACTACTCAACATATATGAACTAACTAGAAAGGTCGTTTTGTTGCTTTACAAAAAGCACTTGTCGCTACACAACAACAATTCAAGGAGCAGGAGTATTCAGTTTTATAAATGAAGCAAGGTTTGTAACAATAAGAGCACAATCACCATATTTATCCAATTGTAAGTATGGAAGAACTTTATTGCTCAATATACATATGACATATTATGTCTCCAATCAACCGTGGCATGGATTCATTGCTCGGCGTAGCAAGGTATCCCTACTTAACCTGAAAATGATCCTTAACAATAATATGTCTCCAATCAACCGTGGCATGGATCCATTGCTCGGCATAGCAAGGTATCCCTACTTAACCCGAAAATGAGCCTTAACAATAATAAGCAAGAACAGTTAGAGCTTTCATGTAACAAGCAATAAAAGTTAGAACTTTGAACTGTTCCCTCTGTTTTTAAATAGGTTGTGTATTAACTTAGTTAAAAGTCGACGTTTTTAACTATATCGAAGAAAATATCAACAACTATAATATTAAATAATTATATTATGAAAAAATAACAATATAAGATATGTAATACCAATAGGCTTGTCATAATACTAAGTAAGTATGCATGATGACTTCATTAATTTCAATACCACCCGTCGGCTCAATCTATCGGAGGTGTTCATGGGGTAAGGTGTGCGGCGTGTGGCGAGTGTATGTATGCATGTATTCATGAGTGTCCGTATAGTGATTTTAAAAAACAATTCATAACTATATTATGAAAATATATATTATGAGAAATCTATTAGCATTAATTTGGCATTACGTATATATTTTTTGCATATATTATTGTCGAAACCTCAAAAATATCGACTCTATCTAAGTTCGTGCGCCACCTGTTGACTGTACGAATGCATAATGCATGATCAAGATACCAAGTCATCACTCCTCATTCTATCCAAACTCCTAACTCCGAGGCGAGAACAAAAAGTACTTCCTTTATTCCAAAATAAATGGCTTAGCATATATAGATTCGAATGTACGTATACTAAAGCATGTGTAGATGTATGCGGATCCAGGCAAATCCACGTTATATTTTGGGAGGGAGGGGGTGTTTGTTTAGTAAATCAAAACTGGAAGCGAAGATGGAATGCAGCATTCCAACCCCACCAGTGAGTAAAGAACAAAGGACCGAAAGTCTTATCGGAAAAAAATTAAAGTAAAGGCCAGCTTCGTTGCTTCCATGACCGGAGAAAGAATAAGCGGTGACAGAAACACGACCGCTGAGCTACGCAAGCGGGCGTAGAAAGTTGGAGCGGGACGAGGTTTGGTGGCCACGAATCCCTCTTCACGCGACCGTTGACAGTTTGACGCCGATGGAGATCCCAACGAGCGGCTCACGGCCGATCCGTGGCGCCACGGGCTGACAGGCCCCGCCGATCAACCGCAGCCACTTGTGCGACTGGGTCTTCCTAGAATCCCAGGTGTCGCGCCCGCAGAGGAAGAGATCCGTCGATCGTTCACACGTGGCCATGCTCCATGGAGCGATGCGTACCTGCGGCCCGCGGCAGAATGCACACAAATAACCCATTTTTGAAAGAAAGACGCTACACTAGCATATATATATATATAATGTCTGTATTTAATTGACAATGAAGAATGGTGGCTGAGTTGGTTGAAGTCTTTGTTGCTAACTAGTAGGTTGTGAGTTCAACTCCCCATAAACCCACTTTTTATTTTTATTTTTTTAAAGGCTGCGATATTGGTTTATACTCAGCATTGCTAAAAGTGGCCCCCTACCAAAATGTAGTATTTCTTCCACCATATGTAGTATTGTTGTACATATGAAAATATGTTAATTCTAGCATCCTTATTTATTTTAAAAAATGAAAACCGAGTATAAAATTTTAAAATCTCTATTAAAATGATTTTTCAGAAGCATGAAACCGATTATGTTTTGGAACTGTACTAGTTTTATTATAGTCTATAAAAGCCTATAAAAATACATTTAACAAAAGTCTATAAAAGACTATAAAACATATTGAATAAAAAAACTCAAAAATAACACACAAAAGACTATAAAAACAAAAGTCTACGCGACAAAGGAAAAAAGAGCAAAAATGACTAGAAAAGCCACGGCATCACGCACGAACACTAGAAAGAGAAAAAATAAACTGTGTGGTCTACTAGCCTGAATGGTTGTACGTATATGGTGCCTCCGGTCAAATCATACGCGTAATAGAAATCTTGGAAGGGTTATATCGGTTTACAAGGTTGACTATGACATAAGCTACATCTCAACTAGTTAATAATAAGTATTAATTTCTTTTATTTTGTGCTTCAGACAACACGGTAGAGTCAAAATAAACTAGGAAAGCGAAACCTATTTTGTTTGAATTAACAAAATATATAATTAGTTAGCAAAGCATTAAAGAGTAACGAACAAACAATCGATTAGGTGGTATACACGTTCACCAAAACATGAAAAAAAAACATACGACGAAACACTTTTTTTGTGACATGTACGGACGAGACAAAAAAGTGAGCGAGCGTGCCATATTAATCTGCCATATACCGACAGCGTAAATCACTGTTTCGTCTGCTTGTAAAAACACTAATAACTCAGTTGAAAACAAAATTGGTTGTCCTGTTCTCCTACCGTAAATCACTATCGATTGAGTTTGTTACGTTCGCGCTGCAGGCATGTGCGAACGTGCCGGCGAGGGTCGTCGTCGATGAGGCGAGCGCGTGTGAAGCGAGCGGCAGCCGTGGACACCGAGGAGGGCTGGGGCGAGTGCTCGTGAGCACGGATCAGACCGCACTTGTTAGACGACGGCGGTTCTCGACGGGTGGGCCAAGCGGATGGGCATCGTCGAGCCTGGTGCGAAGCGCCGCCTCGCCGCGGCCGCCGCACGCGCGCTCCAAAACGTGACCGCGGCGCGTCGAGATTGCGGCCGCGCTGTGGCGGGAGGTTGCGGCGCATGCCGTCCACGAGGCCGGCGGCGACGTGCTCCGGTGGCTGGAGGCGTGCTCGCGCGTGCCGGGGAGGCTAGTCGTGGCGGTGGTGTCGTCGATGGGCCGCGCGCGTGTGAAGCGAGCGGCAGGCGGCAGCTGTGGACACCGAGGAGGGCTGGGGCGAGTGATCATGAGCACGTACGGATCAGGCCGCACTTGTTTCCGTGATCCCATGCTATCTTAACTTGCTTGTTCGCTGATCTAGACTAGATTGTGCGGTAAAGCTACTGTTGTTAGAGCACCTACACTAGTAACATTTTCAAGAGGGCCTCTCCATGTCGTTTTTTTTATCCGGACGGTGAAATTTCGTCCACTCATTCTCAGCATCTTTTTGTCCGGTTTGATTCAACTTTCATCCGGCGTTCTCACTTTGAACCCGACGTGTGGAGTGTCGCGGAACACGTCGGCTCCAAATAAGATACACCTCGTGATGGAATCTCGTGACGAGAGAAACTGGAGGAATGGATGAATCGGTGAATGCTAACATATCGATGTCTGAATTTATAGAACCAATCTAAACAATTGGTGGGAGAAGATGGCCGAAAACGGTGGCAGATAGATGACAGGTAACGGTGACGGGAGAAGATTAGGCACAAATTAGCCCCATATTAGCCCACGTACAATGATCTGCATGATCAATGCATGTTTTGGCCTGGCCTAGACCTAGTCCGCCCACGTTGAGCCGAGTGGCCTTGTTATCTTGTCAACCCATGGGGAGACGCAAGCTCTCGGACACAGGCCAGCACCAGGCCGACAGGCCTGTTAGCATGTGCGGGTCTGACAAGGGCATGTCGGTCCACGCCGCACCAAATAGGTGCTAATTATAAAAATTCCTAATTTTGCA
Organism: Avena longiglumis; assembly: GCA_030063025.1. NCBI lineage: Eukaryota > Viridiplantae > Streptophyta > Magnoliopsida > Poales > Poaceae > Avena > Avena longiglumis. The sequence goes on along the minus strand of CP125979.1, from coordinate 20,894,939 downwards.
TATTATTTTTAAAAACAATTAAAAAAATATATCATTTCAATTTTTAGCAAGGTACTTAGCCCATTTTTTTCGTTGTCGCGACCTCTCGTTATTAGGAAATCGTTCACGAGACTCTGATACCAATTATCGGCCTAGACCCGATAATACTTTCGTCTGAACCTAACACGCTTAGTACTTTTCGACGTAGTCGATTCCGTGGAGACACATCGGTAAATTGCTACCTAGGCGATCCTTTGTCGATCAACTAGTACTACTCACGACTCACACACACACGTGAAAACACATTTGATGGCTAAAGGCCCGTGTTCGGACCTATTGTTTCTTTCTTTGATTAACTTCGCGGTGTAGCTCCAATTACAAGGGGCTAAGGTATATGCATATATACCAGCTGCTTCGTACCGGTCATCGTACTTAGTCTTCTTTTATTACTAAACTCTTTTACTTATTTCTAATCATTTATTATGAAATACTCTCGGTTCATTTGAAATATACGGTATATTTGTTTGTTAGGACATCTATTTTGATAAATAATAAATATTTCTGAAAATGAATACGGTGACTCATTTTCAGACAGAAAGTTCACATATTAACAAAACAAGTTTTGGTCATGAACTGTCTTAGTGAAGCAAAATATAGACCGTATTCTGGAAAGAGATCACCATCATAGTTTTCAAATTAACTTTATAAATTACTTTACAAAGTATTAAGTTACAATATTTTCGCTATAATTTTTAGGTCTAGCGAGAAATTACACTCTCACTAAGCTACAAAGTGTTTTTCCCGGAGAAGAGAAAAACCAGGACGGGAAAAAAACTTACAAACCGTTCATGAGTGACAGAGTGAGTGAATGTCTCTGCAAGCATGCTTAAATGAACAACATGCATATATTTTCGCCTATCTATTCTTTGCTGAAATATCTAGAGGATTCATTCTAACACAATCGCAATACGGATTTATTTCTAGAGTGCACTGTTATCTACTTTGATTGTAAGTAGAAATTGTTATTACCAATATACCAATACAAAGTTGTAGATTAGTGTCTACGAGAACCTTGTGCTCGACTAGGTGATAGTTCCCCATCCAGAAATAAGTGCACACATCGCATGGCTATGCCGATGCTCGATGGGAGCGACGGGTACGTACGTGCGGGCGCCGCGGGAATCAAGCCTCGTCGCCAAACAGAGCCGGCCGGCGTCGCGTCGATTTGCATCCATGTCCACGCAAACCTGCACGTGTAGGATACACGAGAACACCACACACTAGCTAGTTAGACCTCTCGCGTCGTCTTTAAATACGCGCCGACACGAGGAGAAGCGCAAGACAGCACGCTGCCTCGATCGTCTTCGTTCGTCCTCTCGATCCTGGAAGAAACGCGGAACGTCGACTCGTCGGCTGGCAGGACGGAAGCTGCTGCTGCGACCTGCGAGCAGGGATGTGTGGCGGAGACGGCGCGGAGGCGGACGCGGGGCCTGCGACGCCGAGGTGCACGGCGCCAACTTCTCGGGCCATCTGCACCGGCCCGACCCATCCGATTGATCTACATGGTCGTTTATTGTTCGTTTGGGTCCGCGCGTGCTTTTGGGTTGGGTTCGGCTTGTTTAGCCTGGCTATCGGTGCGATCTATTTGTTCGGCCTGGACGAGGTATTTTTTTTAAGATTCAAACTTAAACCGTTCATGCTAAAAACTAGCAAAGTTCATATATTTTATACTTAATTTAAATTTAAAATATAAAAAATAGAATTTAAACTACTCCTAGCCCTAGCTACCAATCTTCGCGCGTCAGCGCCGCCTCGTCCATCTACGGTCGAGATCGATGTACTCCGACAGCGTCTAGATAATGGGCGGTGGCAGGGCCGGAGCGGGCGCAGGCGTGTGTGGATTGATCACCTGGCCAGGCCACCGCGTCTAACCGTGTTGGAAGTGCGTCAGCTCCATCCCCACCTCCGAATCGATCGCTGGTGCCCATTCCGGCAGCGGTGGCGGTGGAGGCAGCTGGGCATTCGCCCGCGCCACCATGCCAATGAGCTGGACGACTTCTTTGTAGACGGCCCACTGGTCGTCCTTGTCTCGCGCACGGGCCGCAATGGCCTGTTATACTAGAAATAGCAATGTGTACACAGCTGATTATGTGTTTGTGACTTTTGTAATTGCTTACTAGTCTTCGGTCTGCTAGATAAACTGCTGCTAGATGAAACCTACTCGTTTGTGCTTCTATTATTCTTTGCAATTAGCTTGCTTCTTTTTCCTAATGTTACTTTTTCTAAGCAATTTGTGATATAGGAAGTGTTTCATTGACAAGTACTAGTCGGCATAGAATTTTGTATTTCTCTAGCACTGTGATGGTACTTGGTGAAGAAATTAGAACCCCAATGCGGCGGTGTCTGTTTAGTTCTCAAACATGTTGCTCGTAGGTGGTGCTGAACGCACCTTATATGGATGCTTAATTTAATAAATTGTTCTGATGTGCTGAATTACATGTGTGCTTAACAGGTTGATTTGAGGTGCTGAATCATGTGGTGCTCATCAAGTTTCTCTGCGGTGCTGAATCACTAGGGTGATTAAGTCCAAGTTTCTCTGTGGTGCTAAATCACCTGGTGCTTAGCAAATGTACCGTGAACAAATAATAAAAAGTTGAATATCCTGGGAAGAGAGTTATCCAAGACTTCGGACTATTATGGATGCTAGGGGTGCTTAATTCAAACACAATTGGTACTGTACCAAAACACGGGATCTGAATTTGGTCCTACTCCAGCGTTGGCAAGGCTTGGCAAGGCTGATAGCCCATCTTGACAAACGGTATTTGAAACTTGCCCACGTTAGGTACCTGCGACCGAACTCAGCCCTCCAGGTCATGGTATTTCGGAACTTGCCCATGTTATGCACCTGCTACCGAACTTAGCCCACCCGGTAGTGGACTTGTACCGATTGTTTGAAATTTTAATTGTGGGCCTATTCCTGAACCAGGTGCGCGGATAGACTGTGAGCTAGCAGGAGAGACAGGAAGCACATGCTGTTGCAGTCTTGCAACACTATTTTTTGCATGTTTTTCAAACTCAAGTTCAAAAAAGGCTGCAAACAATGCAAAAAAAAGACCTGTAAAACTGTGGCATGTTTCCTCATTTGCTTATGTATGTCATGTGGCAGGTGAGACAAAATCATTTCATAAATAGGTGGTGAAAATAGAAAAATAAGAGGATGCCATTGGATACTCATCTCAAAGAATATATGTGGTGATAGATGCTTCCTCTAGAGAGGATGGTCGTACCATATTCGTTTTCTATAAGACAACAAACCGTGTATATGGTGGAGCGCATGGTGCCGTGTCGGTAACGTCGGGGTTAATTCCAACAATCATCCTGTAAGCCCCGACGTGTCCTTCAACATCCACCAGGGACCCAAATGCACCAGCTGCTCCATACCGGTTACTACTTAGTTTTCTTTTATTACTAAACTCTTTTACTTATTTCTAATCATTTATTATGAAATACTCTCAGTTCATTTGAAATATATGGTATATTTGTCTCTCTTTTGATAAATTATAAGTAAATATTTCTAAAAATGAATACGGTGACTCATCATGACAGACAAATCATATATTAACAAAACAAGTTTTGGTCACCAACCGTCTTAATGAAGCAAACTAGAGACCTTATTTTGAAAAGAGATGATCAACATAGTTTTCAAATTAACCTTATAAATTACTTTACAAAGTATTAAGTTACAATATTTTCGCTATAGTTTTTTTAGCTCTAGCTAGAAAATTACAATTTCACTAAGCTATAAATTCTTTTTTTCTAGAGAAGAGAAAAATGAGAACGAGAAAAAAACTTACAAACCGTTCTTGAGTGAGTGAATGTCTCTACAACCATGAACAACATGCATATATTTTCGCTTGTCTATTGTTTGCTGAAATATCTAGAGGATTCATTCTAACACAGGCGCAATGCAAATTTCTAGAGGGCACTGTTATCTACTTTGATTGTAAGTAGAAATGGCTATTATCAATATACCAATATAAAGTTGTACGGTACTACTCCCTCCATTTAGAAATATAAGATGTTTTAGGTTTATAAAGGAGATGTATATGCGTAGGTTCAAACGAATCTAGACACTAAAAATTGTCTAGATACATCTCATTCACAAATCTAAAACATCTTATATTTTCAAATGGAAGGAGTAGATTAGTGTCTACGAGAACCTTGTGCTCGACTAGTTGTTGGCAAATACTTCCCCGTCCGGAAATAAGTGCACACATCATGGTCATGGCTATGCCGATGCTCGATGGAGCGACGGGTACGGCAGGCGCCGCGGGAATCAAGTTTCTCCCGCCCTCCAATCCAAGTCGTCGCCAAAGAGAGCCCGGCGTCGCGTCGATTTGCATCCATGTCCACGCAAACCAGAACACCACACACAAGCTAGCGCTAGAGCTCTCGCGCAACGTCGTCTCGATCGGCTGGCTGGACGGAAGCTGCTGCTGCGACCTGCGAGCGAGGATGTGTGGCGGAGACGGCGCGCAGGTGGACGTGCACTGCGCGGCGTTCCTCTGCGGAGCCTGCGACGCCGAGGTGCATGGCGCCAACTTCTTAGCGTCACGCCACCGACGCACGCGCGTCTCGCCGCCCAAGGTGGAGGAGGGCCGGCTCGACGGCGGCGTGTCCGGGACGACGTCGTCGTCCAGCTCCTGCGTTTCCACGGCCGACTCCGCGACGACAACGGCGCCGCAGAAAAAGGGGCGGAGGACGAGGCCCAGGAGGACGCGCCGCGGGAGGGGCGGGGCGGTGCTCGAGGGGTGGGCCAAACGGATGGGCGTCGTCACGCCTGGTGCGGCGCGCCAGAGCACCGTAGTGGCCGCGCGCGCGCTCCAAAACGTGGCCGCTGCGCGTCGCGATGGCGGCCGCGCTGTGGCGAGAGGTTGCGGCGCAAGCTGTCCACGAGGCCGATTGCGACGTGCTCCGACAACAGCTGGAGGCGTGCGCGCGCGCGTGCCGGCGAGGCTCGTCGTGGCGGTGGCGTCGTCGATGGGGCGGGCGCGTGTGAAGCGAGCGGCCGCCGTGGAGACAGCAAGGAGGGCTGGGCAAGTGCTCGTGAGCACGGATCAGACCGCATAGTTTCCGTGATCTTCTCCAACTCCTCAGAAAGCTCATAGGTTTGGGTAGGTTAATTTGCTCGTGAGACTAGATTATTGTGGTTACATAGCAGGATGGTTGGTGTCTCGGGGGAGCAGTGAACGTATTTGTTCCTAATTTAGTTGAATGATGATGATGATTAGGCTTTTGGACTAACCAGGAAGCTTGGCGTGGCGACTAGGGCCTTGGCTTGTTAGACTGTTGGTTAAAATATTGCAAAAGTATTACATTGGCCGTGCTTTGCTACAGAATGACAAATGAATATATAAAATAAAAATATTTTATACCACATATCTCGTTATATACTAAAAGCATAAAAATATATAAGAATGTTTTTTGAGACCCAGATTAATCCACATCATCAAGATTATGTAGATAGTTGGATCTGAATGGCTAAAATTTTAAAAGAGAACACAAGTCACGTGACATAATCATGTGATGTCGTGTCAACTAGCTACGTGGTCATATGCCCAACCGAGTCCGGATCGTGTTACTTGTTGGAACACCCCCTGCCGACTGACCGGTCCCGGGGCTGTTCCACGTCGAAGAAGAAGACTAGGAGAAGGTACACACAGTACAAGTAGATGAAACAGGGAACTTTTATTGATATCTTTCTCGGGTACTCACGTACAAAGGTTGTTCCTCTATTTATAGGCAAAAGGGGGGATACGATACCCACATGGGCCAACCCTAGCCTGGTAGAGGCCACACCGAATGGGCCTCTACCGGCCCGGTTTCCCAACACTCCCCCTGGGTATCTTATCTGTATAACCATGGCTTAAAACTCCAAAAAACCCAGTGGGAAAATATAGAGAAATGCACACGGTATACTTCTTGCTATGTTGCACGAATTGCCTCATTAAAAACCTCATGTGAGAAACTTCATAAAAACTCACTAAGGAAAAAAGAGTACAATTCACTTAACTATAAAGTTAAGTACTCAATCATCGGGATCAAGATTTCAGCGATGAGTTTGTGAAGATTCTCCCCTGAACCTTGCATCTCCCTAAGTCTCATCATGCCGATCCCTCGGACACATTTCTCGAAAGAAGACGCTGGCAATGATTTAGTGAACAAATCAGCGAGATTTTCACACGACTTAGTATGCAAGACTTTCACGTTCATCTTTGCAACTCATGTGCATAGAAGAACTTGGGGTTTATATGCTTTGTGAGATTACTCTTCACGTAACCCGTCGGACTTGTGCAACACAAGCGGCATTATCTTCATAGATAATTGTTGGGGCTTGTACGGTATTCATCCACATGACATCCGGATGTGATCGACTACGCGTCGAAGCCATACACATTCTCGTGATGCTTCATATAATGCTATGATTTCCGAGTGGTTCGTCAAGTCGACACAAGAGTTTGCTTAGACGATTTCCGAAATAGCTGTTCCACCACAAAGGAAAACATATCCACTGCGACTTGGATGTATCGGTCCGAAGGTACCAAAGATCTGCATAGCCTACAACAGATAGGTCTTGGTTCTTTTGGTAAAACAAGCCAAGGTCCTTTGTCCCTTGTATGTACCTAAAGATGTCTTTAACGCCTTTCCAATGCCTCTTGGTAGGCTCGAATCTGTACCTTGCAAGCAAATTGACGAATGCAATATCCGGCCGTGTACAATTTATAGGTACATAAGTCATAAGCGCACTTAAGTAGGGGAATTCGGTCCCAATTTCCTCCCCTCTTCTTTAGGCCTGAACGGGTCCTTGTCTTGTTGCAAAGATCTTCCGACCATCGGGTCTTAGAAGGATATGCCTTTTCAAACCCAAATCGTTCCAACACCTTACGGGTGTAGGCCGGTAGTGAACTAGAATCCCAGCGGGGAATGCTCAAGTTGCGCGAGGCGAACTTGGTTTTGCCTAAGTCTTTCATCTCGAATTCGACATCGTAGGAACTCGCTTCCTCAATATCGTCGTGTACCGATTATATTCAAATCGTCCACGTGCACCGAGATAATCTGAAACAATCCTGGGATCTCCGTATAAAAACACATGGGCAATCTTCATTGCTCGCGTAGCCCTTCTCATGAAGGAAATCGCTACGATTATACCACATCCTACACTGTTTTAGTCCATACAATGACTTCTTAAGCTGAACACTATAAGCTCCTGTTTGCTCTATCTGGTTCGGGACAGGGATACCTTCGGTACTTTCATGTATATGTGAATCCAAGTTACCATATAGGTAAGCGGTGACAACATCCATTAGTTTCATTTTAAGTCCATGTTTACTGCCATTGAGATCAAGTATCTAAAGGTAATTCCATCCATGATCGGGGAGTAAGTTTCCTCAAAGTCGACACCGTCGCCGAGTGAAACCTTGAGCAACGAGCCTTGCTTTGTACTACTTCATTATTCTCGTTTCTCTTTCGAACAAAAACCCATTTATGGCCAACGGGCGAATATGGGGAGGAGTTAGATAAACAGGTCCAAATACCTCTCTTTTGTTTAACGATAATAATTCAGCGATAATTGCCTTCGCCAATCTTTCCAATCCGACCTTTTCTTGCAATCAGCGGCGTGTTAGGCTCAGGTCAAGATCTATGATTGAGGCAATTTTCTTGGCAAAATTAACGTCGACATTTGCCATGGCTCGGTTGTATGACTCTTGAATTAACATAGTTAATGGCCATTTCGTCATGGAGTGCATCGCACATCCTCTTGCTCCAGGATTTCCCAATCCAGAGCTAGGTCCTTTAGCTTTCCGCTCCGATATATGCGCACACAACCCATTTGGGTATTTCCGATATAGGAAAGTTCAAGTCCGAATTTCGTGCCTGAAATATCCATACTGTGCAGTCTCAACGCTCCCTCAACAGGGTAGTCAGAATAAATCTCTCTTATCCTTTTTCTTGGGCGTCCCGGGTACTTGGGATTTGAGAAACCGGAATCCGCGTCCTCTTAGGCCTTGGAGCGAGCGGGTATACCATCATTTTTCTTTGGTATTTCAACCCTTTCCGGTGCATTGCGTGCATGCACATGCGACTTTGTTCTGATCTTTAAATCACTAAAATGATCGGGCGGTTGATTCGCTAGAGTGCAAATCTAGTATCTTTTGGACTTCTCTATTAGTCTCAACGGTCGCGGGTCATGGCGTGGATCCCGTGGCTTTCCACGTGATTTCTCGCTTTTGTCATCCAGGGTTGATTACCTCCCCAAAGTCGGGAAAAGATCCTCGTCAAAAATGCGATCGACAAAGCGGGCCGTGTGGCGGTCACTGTCAAGGGTCCAAGAACTGATTATGGACACGATCTCATAACCAACGATATCCCGACTTACGGAGCGGTCCCATAGCTGATCGGGGTGGTGGTATAGGTACATATACCGGCAGAACCTACGTGGGTGGGAAATTTTCGGTCGACCCTTGCGCAAGTTGGATGGGAGAGTGGATGTTGTAGGCCGATGGTCGAAAGTTGATGAGATTAGCGGCGTGTAACACCGCGTGTCCCCAACATGTAGTTGGTAAATTACAACCCGAAGGAGTGGTCGGGCAATGAATTTAATCCTTTTAATCAATGCCTCATGAGTCCATTTTGAGTGTGGACATGCGATGGAGTGCTCAAGTTTGATTCCAGTTGCCATGCAATAATCATTGAATGCCTTTGAAGTAAATTCTCGGCAAAGATTGTCCATTCGAATAGACTTTAAACGATAATCGAATTTATTCCTTATTTGTATGATCCGGGAGATCAACTTTGCAAAAGCATGGTTCCGTGTTGACGGGCAAACATTGGACCATTTAGAGGAAGCATCGATGAGCACCATGAAGTCGAAACGCACGAGAGGGGCTGAATTGGACCACATATATCCTTGAACGCGTTCCAAGAACGCGGGAGTTCATCCTTCACCTTTAGGGGACGGTTTAATGATCAATTTCCCAGATGCGCATGCACTACGAAATCATCGGGATTCGGAAATTTTCACATTAACATTATGACCGTTCGAGTTGTTAATTATATTTCTCATCATCCTAAGACCGGGGTGGCCTAACCTATCATGCCAAAGGCAGAATAGTTCGGAGCTTCTAAAGACAGTCTTAAGGGTAGTGTAAATAGGTGGTGCTACTATTTTAGTGTAGTACAGCCCAGTAGCTAATGAAGGGAGTCTTTCGACAACATGTTTACCATTTTCGTCGCGCTTGGTAATGAGTAGGAACTCCTTTCCATTCTCATCATCATCGGTTTCGACATGGAAACCATTTGCGCGGATGTCTCTAAAACTTAAGAGAGTACGAGTCGACTCCGGATACAACAATGCCTCTTCAATGATCAGAGTTGTTCCGTTTGGGAGTATGATAGTTGCTCTTCCGGAGCCAACTACATTCGGACCGCAGCCGGCGATCGTCATTATGTTACCAGGGTTTTTGGTAATTGACTCAAAATACTTTGTTTCTCTCAAGATGGTATTGGTGGTGCCGCTATCAGCAAGGCACGTTTCCTCCATTTGGGCGCCACACGCGTTCTAAAATATAGTGCCTAATTAATATAATGGAGCGAGGAAGATGCTACATCAAGTAAGTAAAACACAGAAGCATTTCAGAACATCACATAATCAAATAATGGAATAAATGAATAAATGTCATCCAATCGCCAGAAAACAAATAAATGTTATGCTCTCATAGAGCTTACAACCATATCGAGTAATTGTATCTGATTATTGCGGAAAAGGAATCATCACAACAAAAAGGAGCTCAGGTGGATTCTGCGAGGAAATCACCAAGCTCAGCCAGTATCTCAAGGTCAGTGGGCGGCTCTGCGCTGGCCATCATCATGGACAAGGGGCCTGGCTGAGGTGGCGGGGCTGCGTGCTCAACCTCCATAAGCACAGGCGTCCGTGGGGACCGCCGAGGTGCTGCCACTTGTGCTACGTCCTGCGCCACTATGCGTGGCGTTACGCAGCGCCGCTCGGCGCCCGGTGGTGCCTCAACTGGACAAGATGCGCCTCGCGCCTTCTTGTTGGCCTTGAACGCGTCCACGGCGTGTTTAGGGGCCAAACACTGCACTGAGAAGTGAGTCTTGGAGCCACAATGAGCAGTCCTGGGGCCTCGCCTCCCCCTTGCCCGCCTTGTGTTGCTTGGCCGGATTGGAGGAGTTGGGTCCCTTCTTGCCCTTCTTGCCTCTCTTCTTGTGGATGGGCTTGCGCACCTTGTAGGCACCAGCATTGGCCTCATGACTTGGGCCCCCTGCGAAGGGTTGCGCGGAGAAGTTCTTTTTCAGAACATTATCCTGTGCCTCGGCCACCTGGAGAGCATCAATAAGCGCTGCATATTCCGTGAATCCTTCCTGGCGAAAGTTTCGCGAGGACTGGATGTTGTCCGGATGGAATGTGGAGAGGGTTTTGTCTATCTTCTGCTGATCAGTGGTACTGGTCCCACACAGCTGAAGAATAGTACAAATCCAGTGCAACCTGAGTTGTACTCTCCACCGTCTTGAAGTCCGCAAACCTCGACGTATCCAATGCCTCACTTTGTGGTGAATGGTGTACTTCAGCCTAGAGAACCGCTTGTTGAGGGCGGTCCAAAGGGCAGAAGCACTCCGTTCTGCCATGTACTCATTCTTGAGAGTCTCACACATGTGATGGCGGAGGAAGTGCAGGGCTTTGGCGTTATCCGCCGGGATGGTTTTGCTGGGGGCCGTCGGGGTCCCCTCAATCAACGCATCCTTGATGCATCGGCCCTCGAGGACGATCTCAACATCCGAGGCCCAAGTCAGGTAGTTAAGCCCATCCTGGGTCAACTCCGGGAACTCGTGGCTGACGATTCCGGTCATCTGCAATTTATGCAAAGTGTGTAAGATTACAGCAGGTAATCGGTTGCATAAATACGATAATCGATACAATAATTCAAATATGATGGCGTTCCAAAATTCAATTTAAAAGCGATGCAAGCTATCTATGAGATACAAAGTATTAAAACATGCGTAATTAATAACTATAGTAAAACATAGTTCAAAAGCTTGTGTAAATCGGACCGAAACAGGCGAAACGGTCCAACAGCCCAAACGCGTGTTCCCACGCCTAAAATCGGCACAAGAATGATTGAAAACGCGGTCGGCGTGGACGGCCCACTGCCGTCCTGCGGCAGAACGAGCACGGTGTGCTCTCGAGTGGGGCGGCGGCAGAGCAGCCGCGGACGAGGGCGAGCGGTGGGGTGGCGACATGCGGCGGCCAGCCGTCGCCAACAGCGGACGCAGCCGGCGGCGCCCTGGCGCGGCGCACGGCAGCAGCAGCGGCGGCAGCGGCGGCGTGGCGCGCCGCAGCGTCGAGCGGCGGCGTGGTAGCCAGCGGACCGGGCCATAGCGGAGGCAGCGGGCGGGAGGTGCGCGACGACATGAGGACACGGATTAGTGATCCCAAATTAGCTAGCCGGCACCGATCGAGGAGCCATTGACCACCGCTCATGCTCCTCCATCGCGCGCAGGTCACCGCTAGCGACTAGCGTCTGCGTTCCGATCCCGATCGAGGCCGGCCGCAGGCTACAGCGGGTTGCACCAAAACGCACATTCATGCCACTTTGGTGCTAGCCTGCTCCGCTGCTAGCTGCTCGTCGTTGATTAATCAGGCCGCACAATCCTGCGTGCTGGCCGCCATTGGATGCCGTTGTGCTAGCTGCGCTGAGTCCCTCCAAAACCAAAACTGCGGCCGGCCGGGTCGTCATACAGCGCGTATGTACGCGCGTATGTACATAAAGACACAGCTCCAGCTGATCGGAGGCGAGCGTAGCGCGCGGCATGGCATGACGGGCTGTGAGGCGGCGGCGGCGGCGGCCATAGCGGCGGGCGTGGCGGCGCGGCACGACAGGCTGCGAGGCGGCGGCAGCGGTCGGCCAGCGGGGCCAGGGCGTGCGGCGGCGGTCGGCCAGCAGGGCCTACACGTGCGCCGGACGCGAGCTTGGTCAGCAGCCATGGCATGTGCACGTAGCTAGCGCGTATGTACGTGCGGTTAAAAAAAATACAAATAGATCGATCCGATCTACTAATTAAAATTGCTAAGATCAGTCTGATCTGTTAAATAAAAATTAGATCGGCACAACAGGTGCACTGGTACAGTCAACAAAATTCTAATCCGAGAGTGATCAGATCGACATTGGTCGGCGACAGCTGGTCAGCTCGACTCCCGGAAAGAAAAATCCGCACCTTAGATGGGATCTGATCTAAGATCTGAACGCAAATCTAGAAGGGAAATCGCGAGAGGAATCCATTTTTGCGGTCAGATTGGGGTTACCTTCAACGAAAGCCTGCGCGATGCAGGCTTGACGGTGGCTTGACGGAGAGACTCGTGCTGATAACATGTTGGAACACCCCCTGCCGACTGACCGGTCCCGGGGCTGTTCCACGTCGAAGAAGAATACTAGGAGAAGGTACACACGGTACAAGTAGATGAAACAGGGAACTTTTATTGATATCTTTCTCGGTTACTCACGTACAAAGGTTGTTCCTCTATTTATAGGCAAAAGGGGGATACGATACCCACATGGGCCAACCCTAGCCTGGTAGAGGCCACACCGAATGGGCCTCTACCGGCCCGGTTTCCCAACATTACTCACACAGAGAAAAGAAAAGAGTCCGGACATATTACAACTGTCAATACCTGCAAAGTGAAATAACCTATCGGGCTATTTTTTTCACATACTAATATTTACCCATGTACAACGAGCTACTGGCAAAAAAAAATTAGATCAACAGGGATTTATTCCCCAGTTCCATTTTAAGAAATGAAACCACCAAAACCAAGTCTTCCGATCCGGTTACAATAAAAACTAAAGAGCAGACAGCTCAGAGAAACGACAGCCGAAGGCAAACTAGCAAAAGCTACTAGGCAACCCCAGGGGAAACCTAGAACTACTCAAAAGAACTACCAAGCGAAGTTTTTGAGAAACCATTACATTTTCAAGATGACAGAAGGGGCAGGCAATTTAACAGACGACATGCTACACTCCTTCAGATCACCACGTGAACCCCGTCAGAAGACTCGGGGTGAGCCTCCAGGAATGCCAAAGAAGCACGCCCTTTGTAGCTTGACGACGTCGTGGTTATCCAAGTAGAGATCCACTCGAACCCATTGCAATTCAACTTGCCATGAGCTCCGGTGGGTTTTTCAGCCTGTTTGTCATTCTTTCCATGAGCAGGAGTATCGCTCCTTCCTCCAGCTCTTTGAATGGTATCTTCCAGTTTTTCAGATGAGAGAGAACCAGGTGCCAGACCTGCTTCAGATTAATCCAAGAAGTATGATTAAAAACTAGATTATTCCTATTGTTACAAATACTCCAGAGAACAGCAGCAGAAACTATATTAAAATGTAAATGCCTCTTAGGAGCTAACCATATCAAAGCAATGGATTCAAAATCAATTACTAGAATACCAAAAATGTCCTGGACATCAGCCTAGATCATTCTGCAGACCACACAATCGAAGAAAAGATGTTGAACAGTTTCTATTTCCTTACAAACTTATATTCTAAAGGTTTAGGAATACCTCTGGCCCTAAGGTTATCTCTAGTCAGAATTTTGTTCTGTAAAAAAGCCAAAGAAAAATCTGAATCCTGGTTGGAATTTTTAGTTTCCAAACATCAAGAAGGTAAATTTGGGTTATCCCTCTAAAATTAATTAAAGAATACATAGAACTAGAAGAGTACACTCCTTTAGTTTCATATTGCCAGATTAGTTGGTCCTCCTCCTCACTAAAAGAAACAGACCGGACAATCCCAAGTAGCTCTTGCCACTGGATCATCATTTGGTCATGAAAAGTTCTCCTAAAATCACACTTAAGTTGTGTTCCATCCCAAAGATCGGCTATAGTTTTAGTATGTTGGTTAGAGACAAGATAAATCTCCTAGAATTGGGTAGCTAAGGTAGAGTTGCCAAACCAAACATCTTCCCAAAATTTAATAGATTTACCATTCCCTACATGCCGCCTATATCCTACTTCTACTTCCCTAGAACCCACATGACACCTTTCTAGAAGGTAGAGGGGTGTATATCATGGCAACACAGGATATTAGAGTTTCTAGTTCTATACTTAGCATCTATAACTTTCCTCCAGAGAGTCCCCTCTCCTTGGATATATCTCTTCACCCAGGAACCTAGCAAGCACAAAGTAAGATCTTGCAGATTTGGAATCCCCAGCCCCCCAAAATCTCTCTTCATACAGACAGAAGGCCAGTTAGCTAAATGGATTTTGTGCTTATCCTCGGCATCATTCCAACTACTATCAATATATGAGGAACCAACGGGTTATCTTTGTTGAAAATCAGTAAATAAGTGTGTTGTGTGAATATTTTGGTGCAGATGAACTAATGGATATTGTATGAATCCTTTCCTGAATAACACTTGCATCTATACTCTGAAACGTCTATGCGATATGCAATCACTATTAGACCGATAGTAGTCAAACCAGAGAGAAGTGTTGATATATCGATAAATTGATGTTATAGGCGTTGGCCGTCCGGACAAAGCTATAACTAATGTATCAATAAATTGATGGTATAGACGTTGGCCGGCCAGACAAATCTATTAGGGGGAATATTCAAACGATACAAGGATGGGTGTCCATAAATTTAAGGGCCTGCTCAAAATGTGTTCAACCAAAATTCCAAAAATGGATTTACTAACTATTAAATGCAGATGGATGGCATCAAAAAAATTATGATCCATGTATAGAAAAAATGGGGAAACAAAGAAATGCTTCCACAACTTTTTTTTAATATTGTTTAGTGATTTTCCAAACAAAAATATAAACTTTCAAATAATTATGAACAAACTCAAAATAATTTAATCATGAGTTTTAGAAATCTTTATTTTGCACCAAAAAGGCAATGCACCGTCACAAACTGGGAGGGGCGGGGGCCATGCGGTAGGAACTCACCCTGAGGGTGCATGTTAAAGGTGCGTGCGCTCATCGCCAAAGGTATTCACGAGAGAGTGTGTGAGGTAGAGTGTTACCATGTGCATTGAGATATAGAGAGGTAGGACATATCATAGAGCACACTGGATATGGTGGAGAGTGAACCGCAAAACTAACCACTTGAGAATGGTAGCAAACGTTCCACAGTATTTGGAGGTTCATTGGAAGCATGTTTATGTGTCCAGAACCATATATTGAAAACGCAAATATATTACCTTGCAAGGGAGAAAATTCTTGGATGATATATGTAGAACAATATACTTATTTTCTAAGAGAACACATTTGAAAATGATAGATGAGATGAACCAAAATAAATGTGTATATTTAACATGGTAATATAATGATATGATGAAATTCTTATTTGGCACAAATATGATCGCTTGGGGATCATGGGTCAATAAAAAGTATATAACCCGAACTAAGATCATTGATCACAACTTTTCAAGGGACACACTCCTCTGAAAGCAAGCTGCCAAATTGTTACTATGTCCCTTAATCGTCGAGGAGAAAATCAAAATTGAAAAAGACATGCCATATGACACCGGCTCCATGCAGAAAATAACCATGGTCACGCCAGTGTAGTGATTAAGGTGAATTTATTTGTACGACACCTTCTCAACTATCACCAATGCATGGTCCTAATAACGAATATACCTGAAATACAAGTGACAGGTTGATCCATGGTTTCCTTGCCTCCCAACACGTGAGCTGATTATCGAAGTGAGAAGAGCCAGCGGAGATGGTGGAGCTGATATATGACTTACTTGTACGAGCAAAAGATTTTGAATGTTCCAAAACTGAAGTAAAAGATAAAATCTGTACAATTTCGATCTTAGTAAAAGTGAACACATCGTATTGTCTCTTTCACATAGATTAGAGTTTGGTCCAAATGTTGATATACTTAACACATTAGCAAATTATTACATAAAATTATTAACAAATTACAACACAAACTAATAGAATAAAACATAACACATATAGGGTTTATGTACTATGGAACGACACCCACACATTTAAGAGGGCCACACTACTAGTTAACTTTAAAAATAAAATAGATCCTTGGTATTATTTAGTTTAACATCTGAAAAATACAGTAAAATCACTTTTAACACGAAAAAACCAATAACGAAAGAAACATTGATAACCCCACATGAGTGAGTGAATGTATCTACAACCATTGAACTTTTCAGAACTTGTCGAGGAGGACATGCTTCACATTAGTCATCAACTGTTGGTCTGCTACTCATATGGATCCGATGCGGTGTATGATTTTGAGTACACCGTGGCTTATCATGACATGGCATACAAATTTAAGTTATTTGTTGCATCGAGTATTAACTTTATGATATTCAATTTTTCCATTTTAAGAATTTTCCTGTGCCACAGATAGTATTATTCTTCATTATGTCCAATAAACTCTAAAATTAACAATATCCACTTAGACAATTGGCTATGACTTCTTTAGGACTTGTTTTGTACGGGTGGATTACTGAGTATCGCAGAGTATTACGCCTAGTGTTTTGGGTGAAAACACTCCAGTTACCCAATCCTCTCCAGTCCTCTTCCACAATGATCCCCTCTAATCCCTCTCTTTAAAAATGGTGTTCTGCAAGCATGGATTGCTACACTGAAAAAATCAAGCTAATTTTTAGAGGAACCCCATATAGAGGGACAATGCTGTTGACATAGAGTTCAGCCAGTTGACTTGCAGAGACTGTTTCCTTGACTGAAAAGAAGTAAGCCACTTTAGAAAGAGTTGTGTGTCAGGTATTTATACTAAACATTTGTACTTCGAAAATGATTATTATGTCAAATAGTTGTCTCTTATTCAATCATTAACACACAGTGTTAACAAACATTTGTTTATTATCTCTACTAACATTCACCATGCATAAAATTGTAGCTTATAGTTCAATGAGGAACGATAGAAGTGGCTAGCGTTACAAATACAATATTGCTAAAATAAAAATATATTTGGTCTCGAGAACTTTGTTGTTTTTAAGTATTAGTTGAGACTTTTTGATGAACTAAATATCGTCAACATTGGAGCAAATAATAAGATGCCAAAAACACATTCTCCGCACGACAATTTGTGCCACTTTATGTACTATAGTGTGGTTGTATGTATTCATATTTATTTTAGTACATTTAAATCTCTTAACTGGATATTATTCTAATATATATGCTGATCGAAGTTTACAAGGTAAAAGGGTTTAGCTTTTTTGAGAGAACAAGATTGTCTAAATTTGTTGTATCTAAAGGATAATTCTATAGTACTTTATGAGGTGTCAATAAGTATAATGTCCTCGAATTATGCACTTGTCCTCACCGCTTTCTAGTGCATGTCATTTGGAAGAAAGGGATCCCAAAAATCGCAAAAACATGTACAACCAACTCAAATGAAAGAGTAACGACAAGAATTTTGTGCTAACAACAACTTAAAAAAAGTAACTGACAGGATGACTAAACCATGACTTGGCTGCTCGACCAATGGGGGCATATCGAAGTTTTGTGGGCGCATCACACTTAAGGATCATGCCCGTATATTAACCACCGCAAAAGATAACACTCAACATCCGCTTCTAGATACACGTATAATTTTTTCCATAGAAAGGTTAAAGGGGACTAAGATATTGACTCTTTTACATTCAAGGGAGATGACAAAACAATGATTATTGATATCAGTAAGCAGCCAATGAAATACAAAAACCAGTGACCTGGAACAACAACTCCTTCTCTCCCGACCCATCCGTTATTCTATGGATCCTCCTCCCCTCGAGAATTACTGCCCCTGAATTTTCCGTGCTGCCACTTGTGAGAATTATCTTTTGTCTGGATCCTCTTGTCACAAATTTGAAGTATTGTTTTTTCTCCTTTTAGGTGGTGTGCATCTCCAAGAGTACATTCTTTTGGAATAATTGTTGATGGCATACACCATGTAATGCTTGAGTGACATCACTGATTTTGCTCCCTATGGCTTCAATAGGGCTGATTCATGTAGTTCCAAGTCAAAATCTTCCAAAGCACGTCACTATAGGAATGGGAAGCTACGCCGACGGCTGGTCGCTACGCCGACGGCCAAACGTCGGGGCCGTCGGCGTAGCCATCTTCTAGGCCAGCTTCGCCAAGCAGCCGTCGGCGTAGAATTGCCCTCGGCATATCCTATGCTACGTCGATAGCTGCCCTCGGCGTAGCTATTTTTATTTTATCTCATTAAACTTTGAAAAATCATAACTAAATCATTCTAATTCGTAAAAATACAAATAATATATCAAAATTTGCAGAAAAATAAGACCTATCTATCTACACTCAAATATTACACATTTGTGAATAAAAATTAAGTAAAACATAAAACATTATATATAGTTTAAAACGGGCATAA
Organism: Avena longiglumis; assembly: GCA_030063025.1. Lineage (NCBI taxonomy): Eukaryota > Viridiplantae > Streptophyta > Magnoliopsida > Poales > Poaceae > Avena > Avena longiglumis. Next base: position 20,876,521 of record CP125979.1, on the reverse strand, counting down.
AAAATTCAAAAATGATCGAAACAATGCGAAACCTTCGCGTGGTGTTATATTATATCACATAGTTAGAAGTAAAAATATCAAACTTGGTATATTGATTATGTCTCAAAGAAACCTTCACAAAATGACCTATCTCATTCGAGGTTTTTTGGCTTTCGGATCAAATGACCAATGTTATGGCTAGAATCAAGGCATAGTTTGTGATAATGTGCCCATATTATGCATACATGTGCATCATAGGATGGTGAACAATGTTGCAGGAGGAAGTTTTCCTTTTTGTCGCACCAAAAAGGCATTTTTCATTTTCCGAGCATAAAAAAGGATGGTTTTATGAACCAACCACCAAATGGCTAATTCAAAATACTACCACCACATTTTACAAAAATAATAGAGCACCTTATATGGACAATGTCCCAACAGGGGGATCCGAAACCTTTTAGTCCACCTTTGGTGAAAAAGACAAATTCCTACTGAATCGGTAGGAAGTGGGTCAGATATGAACTACAGGTACATGATCCGATGCTCATGTTTTTTTTAAATCATTTTTACATTCACAATATGCTATTTTATCAAAGATCCGATGCAAGTTTAGCGAGGCTCGGCCCCGAGCTAAGAATCTTCATGCCCGCCGTTCGACAAAGTTTGACGATAATTTAAAACGGGCATAAAAAATTCAAAAAGATCAAAACAATGCGAAACCTTCGCGTGGTGTCATATTATGTGACATAGTTATAAGTAAAAATATTAAACTTGATATATTGAATATGTCTCAAAAAAACCTTCACAAAATGACCTATCTCATTCGAGGTTTCTTGGCTTTCGGGTCAAATGACCAATGTTATGGCTAAAATCAAGGCATAGTTTGTGATAATGTGCCCAAATTGTGCATACATATGCATCATGGGATGGAGAATAATATTGCAGGAAGAAGTTTTTCTTTTCGTCGCACCAAAAGGTCATTTCCCATTTTCTGAGCACAAAAAATGGACGGTTTTGTGAAGCAACCACCAAATGGCTAATTCAAAATGGTACCACCATATTTTACAAAAATACTATACCACCTTATATAGACAATGTCCCAACAGGGGAATCCGAAACCTTTCCGTCCACCTCTAGTGAAAAAGACAAATTCATGCCGAATCGGCAGGAAGTGGATCAGATATGAACTACAGGTACATGATCTGATGCTCATGTTTTTTTACAAAAATCATTTTTACGTTCACAATATGCTATTTTATCAAAGATCCAATGCAAGTTTGGCGAGGCTCGGCCCCGAGCTAAGAATCTTCATGCCCGCCGTTCGACAAAGTTTGACGATAATTTAAAACGGGCATAAAAAATTCAAAAACGATCGAAACAATGCGAAACCTTCGCGTGGTGTAATATTATGTGACATATTTATAAGTAAAAATATCAAACTTGGTATATTGATTATGTCTCAAAAAACCTTCAAAAAATGACCTATCTCATTCTAGGTTTCTTGACTTTCGGGTCAAATGACCAATGTTATGGCTAGAATCAAGGCATAGTTTGTGATAATGTGCCCATATTGTGCATACACATGCATCATGGGATGGCGAACAATGTTGCAGGAGGAAGTTTTCCTTTTCGTCGTACCAAAAACCCATTTCCCATTTTCCGAGCACAAAAAACGGACGATTTTGTGAAGCAACCACCAAATGGCTAATTCAAAATGTTACCACCACATTTTACAAAAATACTATACCACCTTATATTGACAATGTCCCAACAGGGAGTTCCAAAACCTTTCCGTCCACCTTTGGTGAAAAAGACAAATTCCTGCCGAATCGACAGGAAGTGGGTCATATATGAACTACATGTACATGTTCTGATGCTCATGTTTTTTTATAAAAATCATTTTTAGGTTCACAATATGCTATTTTATCAAAGATTCAATGCAAGTTTTCCTTTTCATCACACCAAAAAGGCATTTTTCATTATCCGAGCGCAAAAAAGGAATTTTCTAAAGCAACCATCAAATAGATAATTCAAAAACGGAGGGTTTGTGATTAGTTGATATGGATATCATATTTGGATTCCTCTCATTTTTCTGATCAATTTAGACATATTATTTGTTAAATTTCGATTTACAGATTTAAAGATATTAATTATTCCATATTAAATAGAAAAATACAAAAAAAGTAAAATTACTATATTTTTATTTGAATTCAATAATATTTTTACTTATTCATTAATGTTTACTTAAATAACTGTTTGTAATTTCAAAAAATACAAACATGTGACATGTTGATATAAGGGTTAATAGGATTGATATCATAGTATTGACAACAATGTATGAATTACTTTGCGGAAACAGATTTTGAAGGAACGAGGAAGTTAAGCGTGCTGGAGCTAGAGTAGTATTAGGATGGGTGACCGGCTGGGAAGTTCGACCAAGATTGCAATTTAATTAAATATTAGATGTAATTAGTGTTAAAAATGTTGAAAGTGAAAGATTAACGAGTCAAACAATTCAAAGATTCAAAAATTGAGAAAAAAATAAAATGAAAATATTAATTTTTTTAAAAAATATATTTTTACAACCTGTCGACAAGCTATGCCGACTGCCGCTACGCCGACGGCCTCTATGTGCTCCGCCGAGGGAGTCCTTTGCCGAGAAGCCTACGCCGAGAGCAGCCGTCGGCGTACCATACGCCGAGGGCATTTTAGCCTACGCCAACGACTTTTTGCCCACGGCGTAGCGCGCGTGTCCTGTAGTGCGTAAGCAAAATCCACAACTCGGGATGCAGCTTCACCTTGACCATTACATGAAGCATGTTTTACCATGATATTGGAGGACATAGACAACACTGGAGGTAAACTGAAGGTGTCTCAATCTCCAGGCATTGATCGAGTTCTCGAAGGCAGTCTAGAGCCCAGAGCACTTGAACCACACAGAGCTTAGCATTCATCCGCTCAAAGGAACTAGCAATGCGTTCTGCCAGTGGGCTCATGTTGAGGTACTTGGGGAAGACGCATGCACAGTACATTATAAGGTCTTGTTTATTTCTCAAGTATTCCCCAGTACATTTGTGGCGATTAGAGAAAATTATTCAATTCCCGTAAAACACACGTAGTCCGTTTACGCGTTGGGTTCGTTTGGCCGGGATATCCCATAAATCCTCTTGTTTTTTTCTAGATTAAAAACTTTCTAGTAGAATATTTTTGGAAAGAGCATTTGAAGGGATTAGAGAATATTGTGTGAACACCGAATCCCCTCCTATCTCAAACTTAACTAAAAATATGAGAAAAGTAAACAAGGCCTAAGAGCATTCTAGCAGTATATGGAGGGCTCATGATGCGGTTTACCGCAAGCGAAAAGACGGTTGGCGGGAGAAAATATTCAGATAGACGGGAGATTGATCGTGCTGCTGGGGCGCCTGGGGCGGCGGCTGCGCGGGAACCTGGGGCTGCTGCTGGTCCTGCTGCTGGGACGCCGAGACCCCCTGCTCCTGGGCCGTTCGGCGCTCCTTCGCTTCCGGGGATGGCCGGGAACGGCGCTGGTTTTGGTGGGCAGCAAGTCTACAACCATGGTTCTGCTCCGTTTTCGGGTACACCGAGGATGCCTCAGCCGGGAGCTGCGCAGATGCGGGGACCTTACTCTTTTGCTCCTCCTGCAAATTATAATTATATGCCACCTCCGGTTCAGCATCGTCCGCTACAGCCTCCGTATCGAGGTCCGCCAGTTGGTGTTGGGGGGATGCCTTTGCAGCATGTGACTGGTGGGCCAATGCAAGATAATCACTTTGTGGTCGCTGTGGGTGCACCCGCTTCTCTGACGGCACCCAAGAAGAGGAAGAAGAAGAAGAAGCCACATGTTCCTGATCAGGGGACGATCGCACCTCAGGTCCATGCTAGTGGACATTTGCAGCAGCCGTCGGTACAGTATGCTCAGCCACAGATGCAGCCTCTGGGGGCTCCTGGTGATCCTTTTCCGGTTCAGGTCAGCTACAGATGTCGATATGATATGCGGTCGTGAGATTCATGGTATGTGTGCTCCAACGTCGGTGGCCGCTTCTACTCAGCCATCTGTTACTACTCCGCAGGTATCTTACATTATTGGGGTAAGAAGCTGCAAGTTCGTTCGGTCTTTGGAAGTGTGCGGTTAATACCCATGCAACCAAGGATTGTAAGGCGGTCCACTATTGTTACATTTGTGATTGCACGGCACATCCCACTCTGAGGTGTCCAGTGCTTAAGCAGCCGCGCTTAACCCCGTATATGGCTGGGATTGGCAATGATCAGACTCTGTTTACCCAGATTCCGGATGCTGTGACTCGGGATCATTTTGCGCATAGTAAGACCCTATTGCTCTGGTACGTGTTTCTGGCCCGATGGTTTCAGCGGAGGTCGTTCAGAGACAAATTGTCAGGCGGTGCCAGGTGCAGGTTTAGTGGAAGTGGGAGGCGGTGCCACATGGAGATTCAGCCTTCTTAGTGAGCTTCCCGACTTTTGAGGATTTGGACAGGTGGGCGGAATTCGATGGCTATTCGCTCGATGCCTTCGATTGACCTTCTCGGTTTACAGGATGGAGGAGGTGCCGCATAAGCTTGAGATGCAGCAGGTTTGGCTACATGTGGAGGGATTACCCCATATTTTGCGTTCCTTTCAGGGTTTGTGGGCTGTTGGAGGACTCATGGGGAACACGCTTGATGTGGATCTGATCAACATGCGGAAGCGGGGGGTCGTCCGTATTCTCGTGGAGATGTTTGATACGAAGGTTTTTCTTAAGGCGAAGGATTCACTTGGTCACTTTATTGTGTCAGATGCCGTGGTCAAGCATAAGGTATTTGAGTTTCGATTCCGGATTGAACCTGAGGGTTATATTCCGGAACCAGAGTCTGTTCCTTTATTGTGGAGAAAAGGAGATGATGATGCGGATGATGAGGCTAATGGGAAGCATTTTGAGGATGCTATGGATACTTCTGAGGCTGCTGCTACCACTCAAGGGGTGGGTTCTAGATCTTCCTCGGCTGCAGGGACTTCTGCTACTTCTACCGGTCGAGTGCGAGAGGTGCTTGGTCACCTTTTAATGCTAATCCGGTTACTCCACGAGGTCGTCAACTTCTGGATGCTCTTCCTTTGGATTCCCCTCTTAGCGGGAAGGGTTCTACTTCAGCGCCTCGCGTTTCTCAGGCTCAGTTACAGGAGGCTCTTAGCTCGGTTTCCATTCCTGCTAGGCGGTCTTGTCCAGCTTCGCCGGCGAGGTCCAGAACACATATTTTGGGGAGATCTATTCCTGTTTCGACTCCTGTTCTTGTGGAGGTGGTTCCTTCGGTGTGTTCGCGGAAGCTGACCCAGGAGGGGTCGGCTGACCGCGATGTTCGTGACCAGCTTCGGGATGTTGTTATGCTTGGTCCGACCCAGGTGGGGTTGGCCGACCATGACGACGAGGATGACCGTGTCCCCCTGGTAAGGGAGGACCTGGGGACGGCTCGGGTCATCTCTCCCACTTTGGTGGATCAGGAGACTCCGGCAGGTGATGTGGGCGTCCGGATCCAGGAGGGGTCTGGGTTCTCTCAGTCTCCACCTCGGGTTTCTTCGCCAGTCGATGTGCAGGTGAGTGGCACAGCCTTCAGGCGGAGCGCGCGCCATGGAGTCGATGCCTCTGGGGCGTCTGCGACTGATCAGGACTCCATGCTCAAGGCCATGCGGCGTAAGGCGGAGAGGAACTTAGATTCGCCAGGTAAACTGAGTTCTCCGAAGTCTTTTTTGTCTTTTTACTCCTGTTATGTCTTCTAAGCTAGCCAATGTTGGAATTAGTTTGGGTAGATCTGTACAGGAAGTTTCTTTTTCTTCTAATGCTTTGCGACACATGGAGGTTGACCGTCTAACGGTTACTCCTAAGGTCAGTGTTTTTCCTGATATTTCACTAATTGAGGAAGAGGAGTTGCATGCCACAGTAGATGGTCAACTCCTTTCTCACTTAGTCGGTGAAGTATCAGAGGTAGACTTTGATGAGACCGGGCTTGCCTCTTTGTATGAGTTGAAAGCTTCTGGTCGAAAATCAAAGAGCCAGCGGTCGCGAAAGAGATCTCGTGTATCCAAATCTCCTATAGTTTCTCAATGAATGGAATGTTTTCAAATAGCAGAGGTCTTCGGGACTTGGCTAAACATTTATTCTTTGTTGATTGTGTGAGAGATTATAATTTGGATTTTCTGGGTATTTCTGAGACTGGTAGGCGGGATTTTTCACAAGCCTTACTCAATCGCCTTTCTGGTGGAGTGGACTTTACGTGGATATCACGTCCGCCGCGTGGTCGATCTGGGGGGATCCTGTTAGGCGTCAGAGATGAGACTATGGAAGTTTTATCTAGTTCGGTGGGAGATTTTTTTATAGAACTCCATATCTGTAACAAGGCTCACAATTTCACATGGTCTTTAGTCGCCGTATATGGGGCCGCTCAGGATGTTTATAAGGCTGAATTTTTGCGTGAGCTTGTGAATTTGGCAAAGGATAATCCATATCCTATTCTTATAGGAGGGGATTTTAATTTGCTCAGATTTCCTCACGAGAAGAGTCGGGGCCGGTTCGATGAACATTGGCCTTTTCTGTCCAATGCTGTTATAGACAGTCTGGACATGAGGGAGGTTACAATGTTAGGAAGGCAATTTACATGGGCTAATAGTCTTCCGGAGCCAACATATGAAAAACTTGATAGAGTGCTTATGGATACTGACTGGGAACAAAAGTTCCCTATGGTAATTGTTCGCGCTCTAGAACGTATCGAGGCTTTGTCGGATCATGCTCCTTTACTTTTATCTTTTGGATTACCGCCACGAAAGTCTGCGAATGAGTTTAAATTTGAACTTGGTTGGATGATCCGTGATGGTTTTTATGAGATGGTTAAGGATATTTGGGAAAAACCGGTCGGTGGCCAAACGCCTATTCTTCGATGGAATAATAAAATGCGTACTTTACGCAAGTTCCTTCGGGCTGGGCCAGTACACAGTGGTAACCTAAAAATGAAAAATCTTACATCTATAATTGATGACTTAGAAGCTACCGCAGAAGTCAGGCCATTAACTACACAGGAAATTGAGCTCAAAAGCCAATCGAATGCGGAGATAGCCCGACTTCTGCGTGAGGAGGAACTCAAGTGGTACCAACGCTCTAAAGCAAAATTCATCCTGGAAGGAGATGCGAATACTAGGTACTTCCATGCTGTTGCCAATGGCAAGCATAAGAAGGAACGTATTCATTCCCTGATTCAGGATGAAGGTATGATTGAGGGACAGGAGCATCTCAAGTCACATATCACTACTTATTATAAATCCTTGTTTGGGGCCCCAGAGGAGAATTCTTTCTCTATGGATGAGTCCCAAACGTCCGATATCCCTCAGGTTTCTGATGAAGAAAACAACTTTCTAACTGCCTCATATACCGAGGAAGAGGTCAAGAAAGCGGTTTTTTAAATGGAACATAACAAAGCACCAGGACCTGATGGCTTCCCAGCGGAATTTTACCAAAAATTCTGGGATGTTATTAAGGACGATCTGATGAATTTGTTTGGGTTTTTACAAATCAGACAATTGGATCTCTTTAGACATAACTTTGGCAATATAATTCTACTGCCTAAGGTTAACAATGCAGAACATATACAACAGTATCGTCCAATCTGCTTACTTAATGTTAGCTTTAAGATTTTTACGAAGGTTGTCACGATTAGACTAAATTCAGTTGCTGAAAATGTTGTTAGCCCCTCTCAAACCGCGTTCATGCAAGGAAGAAATATCCTAGATGGTGTTGTAATTTTGCATGAAACAATCCATGAACTACACTCAAAAAAATTAAATGGTGTATTGTTCAAGATTGACTTTGAGAAGGCATATGACAAAGTTAAATGGTCTTTACTCCAGCAAACTCTCCGCCTGAAAGGTTTTTCTGAGGAGTGGCGCTCTCTTATTCAGTCGTTTGTGTCTGGGGGTAGTGTTGCCATTAAAGTAAATGAAGATACTGGCAAATACTTCCAAACCAAGAAAGAAATGAGACAAGGGAATCCATTATCGCCTTTACTATTTAATATAGTGGCTGATATGTTGGCTATCCTTATTGAGAGAGCTAAGGCTGATGGTCAAATTGAAGGAGTGGTTCCACATCTTATTGATGATGGACTTTCTATTCTTCAATACGCCGATGATACAATTCTTTTTATGGAACATGATCTGGAGAAGGCTAAGAATCTGAAATTGATATTATTAGCATTCGAGCAGCTATCCAGGCTTAAAATAAACTTTCATAAGAGTGATTTGTATTGTTTTGGCGAGGCACAAAACGAGGCTCACCTATATGCTGAACTTTTCGGCTGTGGTCAGGGCCAGTTTCCAATCAATTATTTGGGAATACCGATTCATTATCGGCGTCTCACAATTGCTGAATGGAAATATGTTGAGGAAAGGTTACAAAAACGTCTTAATAGTTGGAAAGGTAAATAGTTATCCCTTGGTGGAAGACTAGTACTCATAAATTCAGTACTCACTAACATGGTACTGCATATGATCTTGTTCTTCCAATTGCCAAAAGGGGTCTTGACCAAAGTGGATTATTTCCGTTCAAGATTTTTTTGGCAAGGGGATAGTGAGAAAAAGAAATATCGACTGGCCAGATGGAATGTGGTTTGCCATCCGAAGGAATTTGGTGGACTGGGCATACATGATATGCAAGTCAAAAACACTGCACTCCTGGGCAAATGGCTTTTTAAACTACTTACAGAAGATGGTGTTTGGCAAACCATGTTATGGAGGAAATATGTGGGGTCCAAGGTTGTGTCTCAAGTGGTTTGGAAACCCGGTGATTCACATTTTTGGGCGGGTCTTATGGCCACCAAGAAGCATTTCTTTCGTTTTGGTGCTTTCGAGATTAAGGATGGATCACAGATTAGGTTTTGGGAAGATAGATGGCTTGGCCAATCTACTCTTCGCGAACAATATCCGGCTTTATATTCGATTGTTAGACATAAAGGGGATACAATTTCCACGGTGTTGGAAGACTATCCTCCTAATGTGTCTTTCAGAAGAAGTCTCATCGGTCCTAGACTGGTATCTTGGAACAATCTACTATTACGATTATTCAGGATATAATCATCGGATGGTGTTGATGTGTTCAAATGGAAATTACTAGAAAGTGGTCAATTTTCTGTTGGTTCACTATATAAAGCCTTGATCCAACCTGATATCCCGGTTGATGTTAATGATAATAATAAAATTTGGAATATGAAAATACCCCTTAAGACGAAGATATTCGCTTGATATTTACGAAAAGGGGTAATTCTAACAAAAGATAATCTTGTAAAGAGGAATTGGCATGGAAGTACACAATGTGTTTTTTGTCATCAAGATGAGACAATTCGCCATTTATTCTTTCATTGTAAATTTGCTCGCTCTATATGGTCATTCATAGAAATAGCTTCTGGTTTATCTCCGTCACGTTCTATAACCAATGTTTTTGGTAATTGGTTGTATGGAATTGTTGATAAGTACAGAACTTTGTTTAGGATGGGAGCGCTTGCCATTATATGGTCACTATGGCTATGTAGAAATGACAAGATTTTTAATAACAATGTGTCTTCTTCTCTACATGTTATCTATCGAGCCACGGCTATCCTCCGTTTATGAAAAATTCTCCAACGTTTCGAGTTCCGCGACTTATTTATGGAGGGATGTAGGCGATTGGAGGACACGACGAGGGATATTTTTTCCCAACATGAATAGCCACGTGATTTGAGGATTGATCTGTCTTAGATTCTAGTAATTTATTTTCATAGTGACTTTGTGTAATATTTATATACTTTTTACCTTAGCTCTGTCGGTCGTGTGGCTATGTGCATCTTAGTTATGCAGAGGTCAGATATAAACATTATTTATATAAATGCGTCCTTTTCAAAAAAAAAAAAAACGGGAGATTGATTCCCGCCGTCGCCGTCGCCGTCGCAGCCACCGCTGGAAGTCGGTCGCCGGTGTTGGCAGCTAGCACGGCGCGCGCAGGCAGGCAGCAGCTAGCACGGCGCGCAGCAAATAGCAGCTAGCTCGCGCGCACGCACGCAGCTAGCACGGCGGCGCAGCAAGCACGCGCGCATCGCGCAACAACAATTCCGGCCAAGCACGTGCGAATCCAGCCGGCGGCGGTGTGAATTCGGGCATCTTCTCGGAGCAGCCGTGGACAAGCGCCAGGCCTATTCAGATCCGTGTGTCTAGGAATAAGAAGATGGAATATTCGTGGATATATTTCGTTTCGTGGTACGCATGTACGGTATCTATTCCGTGTCGATGTTTTTCGCACCGCAAAGACAAGTTACGGTTTAATACATACTCGTTACTCGTTTTGCGGCATGGACGGATGCGGTATGTGATAGAGATGCTTTAAATAGGTACTCCATCCGACCCATATTAGTTGACTTCAATTTGAATGTATCTAGACGTGTTTTTATGATAGATACATCTAAATTAAAGTCAACTAATATGGGTCGAAGAAAGTACTAGTATTTACATTTAACAGAAAATGGAGCGCCAGTGCTTCTAAAGCACCTTTCATGTCAATAGCGACCACCCGAGCCTTGCCGTCGTCGTATCATCCTCCTTGGCCATCGTGTACAGAATGTCGTGGTCGTGCATGCTCACAATCGGGGCATAGAAAATCAGTTATAATTCCTGGGTCCATCATCCCGCAGCTCAGGCAACAAACAGGGGCGTACCTACCTTATGGTAGCAGGTGTCACAGGACACCCGGTAAAATCTTATTTCTTTGCTAATTTTTAGTCATTTGTAGTGTATGACACCCCTAAATCTAGCTGAAATATATGTGTGACTTATAGAGTGACCCCGGGTCGATTTTGCTCTGGGTCCGCCCCTGGCAACAAAGCAGAAATAACTCTCTTCGACCGAGATATCCTCAACAACAATCGTGCAGCGCTCGCGCTAATAGTCGTTGTTCCTACTCCAAACATTGGCTTTCCAACCTATACCGCCGGTCAAGAAATCATCGTCATCATCATGTTTTATCTCGGCGAACTTGATGAGTGATCATAGCAGCAGGCGACGTCACAGAAATACTCAGAGGCGTCGCGTAATGGCCATCCTCGTCGGTGAAGCCGACACTGGGCACGGGGAACATGATGTATCTGATGCCAACAGGAGGATGCCAGTCGTCGAACGGGTTGGAGAGAAGAAGAATGTCCCGCACAAGATTGACCCGGTGACCGGCTTGGAGAAGACATGTCTAACACATAGTTGCGGTGTCCGAGGCAAAGTACTTATAAGATGTTTTAGCCTTGTGAAACAACCGTATTTAGACTTCTTTTAATATATAGATTTATTCGGATTTAAAGTGAATCTACACACTAAAAAATGTCTAGATACATTTTTTTCACAAACCTAAAATATTTTATATTTTAAAATTGAGGGAGTAATGGGTGGAGCCCCATAACGTGAGACCGAAGAGGACGAAGTTGGCTTCGGAGCAGATGAGCGAGGTCTTGTACTCCCTCTGTCCCAAAATAGATGTCTCAAATTTGTCAAAATATGGATGAATCTAGACACTATTTAGTATATAGATTCATCCTAAATTTGAAAAACCTAAGACATCTATTCTTGAACGGAGAGAGTAGCATTTCTTCAGGCCCGGGCAGTGGATGGAGAAGTACGAGACGCCCGGCGGTTCGGCGAGCCAGAACATACCGGCACGGCCTGGCCGTCGTCCGTGTGACACTCGGCGGTGGTCGCATTCCGGAGAGCCTAGCCCGAGATATCGCGCCGCCTCGAAGAGTATCAGGGAAGCCTGAAGTGGGCGGAGGTGGAGTCCATCAGGTTGGAGGGATCCGTGGTTCCGGAGGTATTGATTTTGACGCAACATGCTAAGGCAGAATTTAGGGATTAGATTGTCATAACACGGACTATGTCAAGCTCAGACAAGGTTTCTCTGTACATACCCCGCCTAGATGGTCGAGGAAAAGCACCCCAGAACGCTAACACCACATGGTCCTACTGTTTATACTTTTCAACCTTTCATGATTAGTACTTTCTTCGATTCATATTACTTGTTGTAAAAATAGATGTATCTAATATGTTTTAGTGCTAGATACATCTAATCCGATAATAATTAATATAGATCGGAGGGAGTAACAAGGATGCGATTGCTGTAACTCAAATGGATGGTGTCAAGCAAAGTGGCCGTACTTTAATTGAACTTGAGTTGATTAGTTTTTTCGACTGCATTATGGATCATACGTGTTTACTGCACACATGAACACCACGCCACGTGCTGACTATGTTGAGTGAGCAATGTACTATTCCCTCCGTTGTAAAATATAAGATGTTTTAGGTTTGTGAAGAAAATATATCTAAATTTTTTTTATTGTCTAGATTCATTCTAAACTTGAACCTACATACTATAAATAGTCTAGATACATTTGCTTCACAAAGCTAAAACATCTTATATTTTAAAACGGAGGGAGTAAATAATATTGATCTTATTATTTTATAGTCTTATGTAGTGAACATTTATTTATTTGGTTTTGTAAATTATATTTCATTACTGTCCATGCCGCGCACTCTACATCGCTTCGCTGCCAAACTCTAGCAATGTTTCCCTTTATCTCTCGAATTCTTTCGACTACTCTCCATGCCTGTCGTCCGATGTTCTCCCATGGCCCTCCATGCTGCCCCCTCGACTTATCTTGAAACAAGACAAAGTTGTTGGGAGGCACATACGGGTGGTCCAAGATGGTTTTTGCCACGACGACATGGTTGATACTGCTCGGGCTGGCCTTAGGTTAGACATAGTGATCTAGTACTCCACCACATAGGTGGCGCTACACAAGACATTAACTTACATTGTTTAATGTGAATGTTACAATCTTTTATTTTATACTAATTTCTTTTAATTATTTACAGTCATTTCACTCGAAATACCTCTTTCATTTCAAATACAAGGTGTATTTTGTTCCGTAAGGACATTTCTTTGACTAGCCACCACAATGTTAATATGTTATTTAGGTGATACAACATCACACTTATAAGATAATATTATACTAATTAATAAAGTGATATCATTTCCATTACATGACAAAATCATGTATTAACAAAATATGTTTAGGTCAAAGTTGTGTCTTGGCAAAAAAAAATGCTTAGAGTAAAGCTTCTAAAATTTAGCATAAAAAAGCTACAAAATATTAGGTGCACATTTTTCTTATATATTTTGACGTAAAACTTGAAAAACTACACTTCCACTAAGGGTGTGTTTGGTAGACTGGGGCAACCCAGATATTCTCCCCTCATCCTTCATTTTGTTGTTTGGTAGATCGGGTTGTCTCTATTGGGCAGTGCTGACCTCGTGCAAAAATAGCCCCCGGGCACTGCCCAGTTGCGAAGCTCAAATCGAGCTTCACAACTCGGCAGTGCCGAGTCGATCCCGCGAGCGTGACATGGCTTCTCCATCCCGATAGGGGTCGAGGCCCACCGACTTCTCTCGCCTGCGGGCACCGTGATCCTCCGTAGCTCACCACCGCCCGCTCCTCCTGCCGCCCACCACCGGCTTCGTCTCTGTCGAAGGCCACCGCCACCGTCCCCGTCCAAGGACACCATCTACATCCCCGTCGAGCTCACCACCGCCCCCATCCCCGCCCTCTTCCCTCCTCCTCGGCGCAACCCCTGTCCTCTGAGCTCCGGTTAGACCGAGCTTCGGCTAGATCGTGGCATGCGGAGCGGAATATCCCTCCTGGGGGTGGCGCGTGGTGGCGGTGGAGCACCGGAGGCGTCCTGGCGGCGACCTGTAGTGCGTGGCGGCGGCCTATGGCGCGTGGCGGCAGAGGCTCCTCTGAGGTGTCATGGCGGCGGCTCATGGAGGTGGCGCGTGGACGCGGAGGAGCACCGAAGGCGTCCTGGAGGCGGCTCGACATGGCAGCGCCCGGCGGAGGCCTCTCATCGGCGTCGACGCCGGAGCCCAACCTCCCAGGGACTTGATTGCGTTTCTATTCTGGAAATACAAGAGGGAGTCAATGTCGTCGACGAATGCTAGCCTCGATCTAGTAATATTGGTGCCATATTTGAAGGAAAAGAAGATTGAGAGATCTGGCAAAGACTAGGTCAGACCAGAGGACAAGATGCCCGAGCTACGGAGTGTCTCAATAGAGATTGACAAAGTATTATCTTTAAAGATTTTGCACATTCAAACTATCATATACTTCTACAGACCCATATGAGGCTACTTGAGAGGCTTAGTACCAAAACCAATGGGACTTAAAAGTATTGGGTGTCACATATTTGTACTAAATATTTTTACTTCAACAATAATTATTATGCCAACGAGTTTTTCTCTTATACAAGCATTAACACACAATCTTAACAAGTATTTTTTTATTATGTCTACTAACATTAACCATCCCTAAAATTGTAGCTTATAGATCATTGATGTACGATAGAAGTGGTTGGTGTTAGGGATACAGTGGTGCTAGACTAGAAATGTATTTGGTCTCAAGAACTATGTTGTTTTTAAGGGTTAGTTGAGAAATTTCATTAATTAAATATCGTCAACACCCAAGCAAATAATAGGATGTCAAAAACACATCCCGGCAAGACAATTTGTGCCACTTTATGTACTATAGTGTCGTTGTATGTACACGTATATATTAGTATAATTAAATATCTCAATTGAGTATCATTCTAACATATATGCTAAGCGAAGTTCAGGGTATGAGGGTTTAACTTTTTTGAGAGAAGGATTGTCTAGATTGGTTGTATCTAAGGGATAAGTCTACAGCTTATGAAGTGTCAACAAGTATAATATAGTCGAATTATGCACTTGTCCTCACTGTATTCTACTGCACGTCACTTGGAAGAAGGGATCCAAAAATTCGCAATAACGTGTATACAACCAACGCAATTGAAATGGCAGCCAAACTAAACCATGACTGGCTGCTTGACTGATGGGAACATGTCGAAGTTTTTTGGGCACATCAGACACAAGGACCACACATTAACCACCGCCAAAACTAACGCTCAACATCTGTTTCTAGAATAAGCTAGCATTTGTTTCTAGCTATACGTATAACGTTTTCCATATAAAGGTTAAAGGGGACTAAGATATTGACTCTTTTACATTCAAGGGAGATGACAGAACAATAATTATTGATATCAGTAAGCAGCCAATGAAATAAACCAGTGACCCGGAACAGCTCCTCTCCAAACCCATCCGTTGTGGATCCTTTCCCCCTCGAGAATTACTGCCCCTGAATTTTCCCGCGCTGCCACTTGCCAGAATTATCTTTTGTATGGCTCATTTTGTCTCAAGTTTCAAATTAATATTGCCATTTCTCCTTTTTTGTGGTGGTGTGCAGCTCCAGGCATCCATTCTTTTGGCATGAGTGTTGATGGCACAGTTTGCAATACACCGTGTAATGCTTGAGTGAGTTCACCGATTTTGCTCCCCATGGCTTCGACGAACGCTGATTCATGTAGTGCCAAGTCAAAATCTTCCAAAGCTCGTAAGCAAAAATCCACAGCTTGGGATGCAGCTTCATCTTTTTGATCGGTATAGGAAGCATGTGTTACGAGTGATCCAATAATGGAGCTAGCACAGAGACGACACACCGGAGATAACTGAAGTAATAGCCTGGATGTGTTGTAAGTTGAACTCTCAATCTCTAGGCATTGGTCGAGTTCTCGAAGCTAGTATAGAGCCTAGAGCACTCGCAGCACACGGCGCTTCGCACTCATCCGCTCAAAGGAACTAGCCATTAAGTAAAAGCTTGGCTGTTTGGTTGTGCTTATTTATGGCTTTTCGCTTTTGGCTTATAAGCCACAAAAGCACCTAAATAGGTGTTTTTTATTTTGGATTTTGGCTTATACCATCATACTACTATATTCTTTTTTTTTGAACAAGGGGAAGGACCCGGAAGGGTCCAGAGCTGCATTAATTGGTGGGAACAATTACAAACAGGGACTCAACATTGAAAAGAATTACAAACAAGCCCTGAACTTTTACAGAAAGGATCTCCAAAGAAAAGTTGGAAAAGCAATCGGATCCTTCTCCACCAAAGGCGATGACGCGTTCGTCGCCATGGCCGACAGCACCAACGTCGGGGACGAGACCACTTGACGAAGGCGTGTCGAACGTTGCCTTGACGAAGACGTAGCGGGGCCTCCACATGGGCGCATCAGCCCGGAGGTTGAGGAAAGTGCGGCTCGCCAACTGCCGCACAGGGAGGTCTCCTAGACCATGGATAGCGGTAGCACCATACTGCCAACGCTTGGGAGCATCTTGATGCGCAGCTATAGTTCCCCACCGAAGAGGAAAGAGGCAGAAATCATCCACTCCCTCACCATGGCCATCTCCATGATGGTTGCAACGGAAGGAGAGGCAAGAAAATCCAACCAATTCCTCACCGGCACCACTAGTCTTCTGCTGCAAATGCAAGATAAACTGGACCACGTCAAGCACCAGGCTTCTGCCACAAGCCCGAGGACGAAGCCGAGGAAGATAGCAGCGGAGGACACGCGGGACTTGGATCTTATTTAGAGGGCGAATGGTGGTCTTCCCCACCACTGCCTTCGGCTCTCCCCATGAGAGCGCCGCCATGGAGGGAAGAGGGACCAAATCGAGCTGGGGAAGATCCATCCCCAACCACTCGAAGCACCCAGGGCATGCCTTATTCGGAGGGATGCAAGGACCTCTCCAGTTCGCCACCGCCACCGCCTGCCACCGACGGGGCGTCGCAAAGCAGAAGAAATCCAAGGCGCGGCGAATCTGGCTGCCGGAGACCGCCGACCTACCCTCAAACGCCATTACGGCAGACACCACCGGGGTAAAACAAGGAGAACCTACTCTACATGCATGCGAGGGACCCTCACTAACTCGACTCGCCATCACGGAGAAGAGCGAGGCCCAAGATCCGGAGGTGAGCGTAAGAGGAGGAGTCAGAGAGGAAGAGGGACGGCTACTCGTACCATTATTCTTCATACTACTATATTCAGTTAAAAGCCAAAAGCCAAAGCCGAAAGCACCTATGTTGATGCTTTTGTGGCTTATAAGTCAAACTCTAAAAGCTAGATTTAAGCCCAAACAAACAGGCCAGCGTGGTGTCTAGCCTGGGTGCTGAGGCCATCTGCCGCTCCGCAAACAACGTTTGCCGTTCGATCCGAATGGACGGTTTAGATCATACAGGGCCGCCTCGTGCTCACGTCCCACCCTCCCGGCCAGCTCGTGCTCACGCTCCCTGTCTCTCCTTTCTTTTGGTTCTCCTCTCTTCCTCCCACCTGCGTGCTAGGGTTTTGGGTCGCCGCCCGGGCAGCTCCCGGCCGCCACCCCGCCCCGCACAGCTCCCGGCCGCCGCCTAGCTGCCGAGATCCTGATCTCCGCCATGCCCATCTTTGGTCAAACTCCTCTCCCAGGTATGTACTCCCCCTCCGCGCGCACCTCCTTAGCTCCCGGCCTCCCGTCCATACCTGAGAGCCCTCCCGAGTTTCCTCATGTCGTCCTAGGTACAGGGGAAGAGCGTGTCT
Source organism: Avena longiglumis (assembly GCA_030063025.1). Taxonomy (NCBI): domain Eukaryota; kingdom Viridiplantae; phylum Streptophyta; class Magnoliopsida; order Poales; family Poaceae; genus Avena; species Avena longiglumis. The sequence goes on along the minus strand of CP125979.1, from coordinate 20,859,010 downwards.
ACTTCCAAAAACACATGCAGTTTCCTTGGATAAGCTGTGTCAATTCTCTTGGATTGAACAACATTATTTACTAGATTGCCTTTCCCTTTTCTGCTATTATGCGGCACATGATGATCTGTAACGAGCCAGCTCCTCCTCTTGCAGGTAAAACATCCATGATTTTCTTATACCATTGGGAAGTTTTCATTACTGAGCAGGAAAATACGAGAACTATAGCAATTCGATTGTTTAGTGTTCTCTGTAATCTACATGTAGATTTGCTCTTTTTTCAGGTTTTTAATTCCATTCAAATTTGTTGAAATAGCCTGAGTTTTATGTTCTGATTAAAATTTGAGTAAACATAATAGATTAGCAAATTTACCGTACTTTCTAAATAGTTTTTGAGATTATCTAAGAGGCTTTGTTTACCATCACCAAACCTTTTTTTATAGTATCAGTGGATTTGACAGGTATCATTTCTCCAAGTAGGTTTTCCTGAATTTAGTTTTGTTGATTATGCCATCGGCATGGCGTCAATGTCAGGTGATTAAAATATACTAATTGATTGTATCAGGCTAATTACATTCCCTACTACTAGATTCCTATTCCACTATGTGCTTGGTTCCCCGTAGGAGTTGATAGATGATGCTTTATTCTTAGGTTCACGCTATTTTTTTTCATTGGGTACTCAATGAAATTCCTACCTAAAGAAAGTTCTATTCCGATGTACTAAAGATGCATGGTGGATTTTGAGGACAGGTTTATGGAGTGGTCTTGAATTCTATCACACAATGATTATGTGGAGCATACTGATTGGTAGTCATATGCCTGTTTGAGGGACGGGACTATGAGCAATTAAAAGTAACATGATATGGTCATCAAGTGAGAGAGAAGGAAAGACTGTGTGGTAGGTATATCTGTGCGTGAACCAATAAAATACATTGACTGTTCATGCTGCTATAGCAGGTTAGTTATTTTTTATGACAAACACTGAGAATAATTTTATTTTGTATATACTTGGGGATATCATAGGCTGTTATTGACGTTGATTTTCTTTCCGCTAATGAGGCTGGTGTAGATCTATATCAGAACAAAGGTAAGTTAAGGTTTAGAGGTGTTGTCCTTGCTTCTCAGTTTCTACAGTATGCCGATACGATCAAACGAGTCTTCCAACTATTGATACTTATAATTGATTGATTAACACAAGATTGTAATACAATAGATTAACCTCTGCACATGTAGATTGATTCAAGGTTTGCTTAATTGGTTCTTCACGAACATGTAATGTGATATGAACAAACTCCATATATAGTTTAGGAGATATTATAGTCTTTAATGTATCATGTAATTTACGCACATACCAGGGATCATATTGGCAAATACAAGGCATAAAATCCAAATGAATATATCACGCTGCCATATAGTTTAGGATGGGACAGTTCTGCACAGAAGTTCCACCGGTTATATGTAGCAGTTTCTGTTGGTTATATGTGGCAGTTTCTGTTCAGTTATGTTGTTGCGTTAACCAGTTTGCATAAACATAAAGGTATAGCTCTTTATTTGGTCCTCGGGTCCGAAGTGCTGCTGCAGTCTCATATTCGGCCGTAGCAGAACCGACTCCTGCTCACCAAGGAGGCGAGCGACCAAGTGCGTTGGTTTTTATTTGCAACATTGTTGACTGGTTCTTCAGATTTGATTCAGATTTTCAAAGTTGCAGTAGCCTGAATTTTGATTCTAAATGTCCAATACTCGCTGACCTAGGAACTTATTTTAAACTTTCTAAATCATGTTAAACAAATTCCCTCTGAACAACAATCACCACCACCAATATATGAGAAAATAAATTATAATCAATTTTTAATTTTGCTAGGCTATAAAAGATAGGTTCATGTGTATGGTGTGATTTGATCTGCTCCAGCCGTGAAAAGAGAGCTTATTGCAGGTAGAAAGAGTGGACTTTTTTCCACAGACTGCGGGGGAGTCAATGCTGCTTTTTTGCTTGAGCTTCAGCCCAAGATGCTCACCGAGTTGGGTACTGTGATTTCCAAACTGGCCTTGGAGTTTTGAAATACACAGTAAATGTTAATAAACTTTTATACTAAAAAATATGAAATTGAGGTGATGCCAAGATTAAAGATTCAGGGTAGTATTGCGGTGCCTTTGAAGCAAAGGTTTATTACATTGCTGGACCATGACCTCTATGAGAAGCCTAGCATGTCACATTTACATGTATGATTTGGTTTTTCTATGCCAGTTTGACAAGACAAATCATGTCTATTCATAACAGGCAGATCGGCTCAGGATTTATGTATCAAGAAATATTCTTCACAGACTGCGAGACATACAGTATACAAAATATTTTAATATGCGGAAACAATTTTAGAAGTTGTATTAACACTGCTAGATTGAACTTCACTTCTTATTGGTGCAGCGTATCATTTTGATGGTGTCCGACAAGTGCTAAGTACCGTCACAACACCGTTGACTCAAAGATGGCCAAGAGGGCAGAGGTAATGTCTCATTCCTCTTCGATCAGGGAGTCAAGCTGAGTGGAATCAAGAGGTCCAGTGACAACCTCTCTCCTCAGTTTTCTTAGTGGAAAGAAACTACAGCTACAACCTTGACCAAAGTATAGTTTACGTGGCTACCAGGATTTGGAACTTTTTGAGTGATTAGTTCCAAATACTCAGACTCGGACCATTACAAATTGTTAACCGTGGTCAGATTTAGTGTGGTAACTGAAGATAATATGGTAGAAACGTGGTCATATTTAGTGTGGAATTTTGGGCCATATTGTGAAGTATGAATGTGTGGAAATGGGTGGAAAGGTTGTTGTGTCTTTGCATTAATCTATACCATCATTTTACTATTCATATTTCCTATATATTCAGGCGTACTAAACTAATTCTTCTCACTTTCTATCAGGGAACTCTTCTAAGCATCACACATTTGTCTTGAGCACACGCATAGCTTATATCCAAAGGAGTATAATGCTACAGCAGGTATGCTAGGCACTTCGCCTGTCCATATTACTTCACTCTATACTGTAAACGGGATAGCTATGATCCTTCTTAGTCATCTCCTGCACAACGCAGTCCTTGCTGTGCGATCTTACTTTGGAGCGATCCTGAACATCTATTTGGGTTATCGTGTGAAATTTGGTTTACCGTAGCCTGAGTCCTTTCTCTGGCTGATATTGGGTCCCATGCCATGCTCAGCCAGCGGTTAAGCGCCACAAAGTTGTTCTTTCAGGATTTCGGTCAGAGCAATGTGCCCTGTCACCCACCAAACCCAGCCCCACACCCCTCCCATTCTCTATCCTCCATGTTATTCCTCCCAAACTCCCCTCCACATAGTGTGCTAGGGTTCTCGGATGTCGCCACGTCCAGCTCCAGTAGCAACCCTACTCGGCTCCGGTTATAGCTTCGCTCCCGTGTATTTCCTCGCTTAGCCCTACTGTTTTGCCTACGGACACCCCCATTTAGATTTGTGAGAAACCTTGCATCCTCTCTTTTCCTATGCAACTCTCCTACCATTGACCATCAACTCAGCTACTCCAAGTCCCTTCATCCAGTTCTTCTCTACTGGAACTAGAATAGTGACCTGAAGAGAGGCTTCCGTCCACTACTACTTTTTAGTTCACTTAATGTCGAAGATTTAATAATCCTTAATTTCACTTTTGTACCTTGGATAAATACTTAGCTTGAGTTTATGCATACATGTTTTCAGTTCGGTTTATGTCCAAGCTTCAAACCTTAAACCTAAATTACTCTTAGCTGGCTTACTGTAGTGTTACATGGAACCTCTCCTTCGGTTACCTTACATGCCCAATAAATCATTGAATCAAGAAGTTATATGGCATTCTACCTTTGTTCTACCACTAAAAGATTTGTATCTTTCTTTTTCTGTTTAACACTATTCATCAAGCAAATTTCCTTTGACTCTCACCATTTCAAACTAACAGCAGACAGAAGGAAACTCAGTGCACCATTGGATAATTTTGGGATCTATGGTCTGTGGTGTGGTAATGGAGCTTGATTTTAACGATTTAAGTATGCCATAATATACTTCCGGCGGCTCCTTTTAGGCTATGCATGGCTGCTTAAACAAAAGTCCAAAACTGAAGTGCCAGGTATGCATGTACGGTAAAATTGATCCAATGTACAATATAATTGAACTACACTCCCATCTTAATTACAAATGTCGTGATGTACCTGCAGGTTGTTTTTATTAAGATGGATTCACTCAACTGTGCGCTTCTGATAAAAAAGATGATATGAGAGCTATATTAGCAGGGTATCTTGCACGACTTTCAATTCAGTTTTACATTACTTGATCTTTAAAAATAAATAAGAGATTGATCTTTTTTATATCCCCTCATCGACTGGATGGTTAAGAGGCACAACTGCACACAGGGTTACGAACTAGAACTGAAACCTTATAAATTAATGAATGGCTGGCATGCATCACTCTTTTCATTTTTTGGATGCTCTAGATATCACTTTTGTTCTGATTTGCTGGTACCTTTTGGAAACTTTCAGATAACCATGGCACATTTTGGGGCTTGATCGTGGTGACATCTTCCTTCACATTGGAACATGTTTTCTTCAGGTAGATTAAGTAAGTCTTTTCTTTGCAAATCAATGAATCTAGACATGGCGGATATCCTTCGTTCCTATAGTGTCGGTCCATCGAGAATGGCATATATAGGTCTGTTGGTCTAATATTTTCTCTTGGAGTGATTACCAAAGTCCATGTATGTGATCTAGAATGTTGGATACTTCCTGATGCTCATAATTATGCTCTTGGGGTGATTATCATAAACGTTCCATCTCTCTTTTTGTTGGCTCCAAGTTTGAAAAAAATTATGACTTAGAGATTACCAAAATTGGTAATATGCATATTTTCTTGCTTAATGGAATTCCCTCTATATGTTCAGGAAAAGCAAAGTTATGTTGCTTCTCCTGTCAGTAAATATGACTTTTCACATTTTGCTACCTGCCTGTGCAAAAAAACATTTTGCTACCAGCCTTTCTGTACTTGATCATGACTACCGTTATACCCATAATAATAATACTCTTTCTTGGGTTGAGTTTGCATATAGACCATGATTTTAATTAGTCCACCTAATCATATTGCTCTATGATGAATGTTTTAGAACCCATTATGATCTTTCTTTGTCGATTTCAGGGGATGGCATTTCAGAAGACGATTGGACCAGAGAGTAGAAAGATTTATGCATCGAGTACTCCACTGCTGTATCAAATATTTGCTAGCAATAAATTTGCCATAAACAAATATGTAGTGGTCTATTTTGTACAACTACTGTTATCTTCGCTGCTTTATGAACAAATAGTAGCTACAGCTAATTAACTTTATTGATGAACACCTGAACTTACTTTTGTACCCCAAGGCCATGTACAACCCTTAGGCACTAAAGTAGACGCTTATCGAGTCAGTTACTTCTTATCGAGTCAGTTGCTCTATGCGATAAGCGACGCTTACCTGCTAGCTATATTTTGTATTGATTCCTTATTAAGCGACAACTCTTTGTCTTTGCTTCGATGCTAGGAAAACAACAATGAACTGTAAAAAAGCTAGAATTCTTGTGTTAGCGGACGTGTTGTACATGCCCTAAGTTATGCATGTTAGTTTTGTTTTTGATAGAAATCAGACGGAATCACTTTATGCCATAGAGTCGAAGCTTAAACTGATGCATTGTACTTATTAAATATCTTTGCTAGCCAGACATACCAACATAGCATTGATATGTCAACCTAATTCCATGTGGTGGCAAACAAGACAAAAAAAAAAAGACTTGGGACAACTTAATCAAAAGACTTTGAACATCTTAGATTTTCAAAAAGAAAAAATTAAATGCTTTACAAATGACAATGACACGTTTGCAAACACTTGTAGTTGTTGAGAGCAACCATGCTTATGCCAAAGTGCAAAGCATGCGGCTAGGCGAAGCTCGCAAAACCGTCTAGTACGTTCTACCCCTGGGGTCATGTTGAGGTACTTGGGAAAGAGCATGTCTGGTACTACCTCTGATTCATAATATAAGCTTATTAAACTGTTTTAGTTTTTAAAAAAGTTTATATCATGCACCGAGTGAATACATTGTAAGGAAGTAGTATTTACATTCGACCGAGAACGGAGCCTACAAAAATAGCACCTTTCAAGTGTACATTCTTTTGGCATCGGTATTGAGCATACTCCCCGTCCTCGGCATAGCCCCAGCTCAGACATGGCGACGGAAACGGCGTTAGATAGCCAGGCTGTACCGACGGCCTGGCCGTCGGCGTAGCTCTTTGAAAAAAATTAGTTGGTCTGTGCCGATGGCTAGGCCGTCGGCGTAGGTCTCCAGATTTTTTTCCATTTAATTTTAGCCATGGCTATTTTCTTTTACCTTATTAATTTTAAAAAGATCATAACTAAATCATTCTAATTTAGAAAAATAAAATAAAATATCAAAATTTGCAGAAAAATAAGATTATTTATCTAACTCAAATATTACACATTTGTAAACAAAAAGTAAGTGAAACATAAAATATTATATATAGTTTAAAACGGGCATTAGAAATTCAAAAACAATCCAAACAATGCGAAACATTCGTGTTCTGTCATATTATAAGACATAGTTAGAAGAAAAAATATCAAACTTGGTATATTGATTATGTCTTAAAAAAACCTTCACAAAATGACCTATCTCGTTTAAGGTTTCTTGGCTTTCGGGTCAAATGACCAATGTTATGCCTAGAATAAAGACATAGTTTGTGATAATGTGGTCATATTATGCATACGTGTGCATCATGGGATGAGAAATAATATTTTAGGAGGAAGTTTTCCTTTTCATCGTACCAAAAAGCCATTTTTCGAGTACAAAAAATGGACGGTTTTATGAAGCAACCACCAAATGGCTAATTCAAAATGCTACCACCATATTTAAAAAAATAATAGACCACATTACATGAACAATGTCCTAATAGGGGGATCTCAAACCTTTTCGTCTATCCCTGGTGAAAAAGACAAATTCCTGCCAAATCGGTAGGAAGTGAGTCAGATATGAACTATAGGTACATGACCGGATGCTCATGATTTTTTATAAAAATCATTTTTAGGTTCGCAATATACTGTTTCATCAGATATCCACTTCAATTTTAGCGAGTCTCATCCCTGAGCTAAGAATCTTCATGCCCGTCGTTCGACAAAGTTTAACGATAGTTTAAAACAGGCATAAGAAATTCAAAAATGATCCAAACAATATGAAACCTTCGCATGGTGTTATATTATGTGACATAGTTATAAGAAAAAATATCAAACTTGGTATATTGATTATGTCTTAATTTTTTTTAACAAAATGACTTATCTCGTTCGAGGTTTCTTTGCTTTCGGGTCAAATGACCAATGTTATGGCTAGAATAGAGGCATAGTTTATGATAATGTGTCTATATTGTGCATACGTGTGCATCATGAGATGACGAACAATGTTTCAGAAGTAAGTTTTCCTTTTCGTCATACCAAAAAGCCAGTTTCCATTTTCTGATGTGAAAAAGCGGGCGGTTTTGTGAAGCAACCACCAAATGGATAATTCAAAATGCTACCACCATATTTTTCAAAAAAATTAGACCACCTTACATGGACAATGTCCTAATAGGGGGATTTTAAACCTTTTTGTCTATCCCTGGTGAAAAAGACAAATTTCTGCTGAATCGGTAGTAAGTGGGTCAGATGTAAACTACAGGTACATGATTGGATACTCATAATTTTTTACAAAAACCATTTTTAGATTCACAATATGTTGCTTTATCGGAGATCCACTTCAAGTTTAGCGACTCTCATCCCTTAGCTAACAATCTTCATGCTTGCCGTTCGATAAAATTTAACGATAGTTTAAAACGGGCATAAGAAATTCAAAAACGATCCAAACAATGCGAAACATTTGTGTGGTGTCATATTATGTGACATATTTAGGAGAAAAAATATTAAACTTGGTATATTGATTATGTCTTAAAAAACCTTCACAAAATGACCTATCTCGTTCTAGGTTTCTTGGCTTTCGTGACAAATGACCAATGTTATGGCTAGAATGAAAACATAGTTTATGATAATGTGTCCATATTGTGCATACGTGTGCATCATGAGATAGCGAACAATGTTTCAGGAGGAAGTTTTCCTTTTCGTTGCACCAAAAAGCCATTTTCTATTTTCCGAGTGCAAAAAACAGGCGGTTTTGTGAAGCAACCACCAAATAGCTAATTCAAAATGCTACCTCCACATTTTTCAAAAATACTATACCACCTTACATGGACAATGTCCTAACAGAGAGATCTCAAACTTTTCCGTCTATTCCTGGTGAAAAAGACAAATTTCTGCCGAATCGGTAGTAAGTGGGTCAGATATGAACTACAAGTACATGATCGGATGCTCATGATTTTTTACAAAAATCAGAGATCTACTTCAAGTTTAGCGAGTCTCATCCCTTAGCTAAGAATCTTCATGCCCGCCATTCGACAAAGTTTAACGATAGTTTAAAACGGGCATAAGAAATTCAAAAATGATCCAAACAATACGAAACCTTCGCATGGTGTCATATTATGTTACATAGTTAAAAGAAAAAAAAATATCAAACTTAGTATATTTATTGTGTCTCAAAAAACCTTCACAAAATGACCTATCTCGTTCGAGGTTTCTTGGCTTTCGGGTCAAATGACCAATGTTATGGCTAGAATGAAGGCATAGTTTGTGATAATGTGTCCATATTGTGCATACATGTGCATCATGGGATGGAGAAAAATGTTTCAGGAGGAAGTTTTCCTTTTCATCGCACAAAAAACCATTTTCCATTTTCCAAGTGCAAAAAACGGACGGCTTTGTGAAGCAACCACCAAATGGCTAATTCAAAATGTTACCACCACATTTTTCAAAAATACTAGACCATCTTACATGGACAATATCCTAACAGGGGATCTCAAACCTTTTCGTCTATCCCTAGTAAAAAAGATAAATTCGTGCCGAATCGGTAGGAGTGAGTCAGATATGAACTACAGGTACATGATCGGATAATCATGATTTTTTACAAAAATCATTTTTAGGTTCAAAATATGCTGTTTTATTAGAGATTCACTTCAAGTTTAGCGAGTCTCAGCCCCGAGCTAAGAATCTTTCTGCGTGCCGTTTTAAACAGACAAATAAAATTATGGTAAGAATCACGACATAATTTGTGATAAGTTGATATTGATATCATATTTGGATTACTCTTATTTTTTTAATCAATTTAGACATATTATTTGTCGAATTCTGATTTACAGATTTAAAGATATTAATTATTCCATATTAAATAAAAAATACAAAGAAAATAATATCATTATATTTTTTATTTGAATTCAATAATATTTTTTCTTATTAATTGTTGTTAACTTAAATAATTTTTTGTAATTTCAAAAAGTACAACCATGTGACATGATGATATAAGAGTTAATAGGATTGATATCATAGTGTGACAACAATGTATAAATTGCTTTGCGGAAAGAGATTCTGAAGGAACGAGGGAGTTAAGCGTGCTGGAGGTGGAGCAGTGAAGATGTGTGACCAACCAGAAAATTTGACTAAAACTGCAATTTAATCAATTATTAAATATAAATAGTGTTAAAAATGTTCAAAGCGAGATATTAACGAGTCAAACATTCAAAAATTAAAAAAACTAAAATTAAATAAAAATTTAAAAAATTATTTTAGGCTATGCCGTTGGCCTGGCCGTCGGCGTAGCTCTAGGGCTAGGCCGTTTCGTAATAGCCGTCGCCTGATATTGTGGGGCCCGCTGTGATTGCTATGCCGAGGGGCTGTGCCCGTGCCGACGACCAAAGGGATGTGCCGTCCAGGAGCTACGCCGACGACTACCGTCGGCACAGTCTGTGCCGAAGACAGGCGGCCATCGGCGCCTCAAATATTTTCTGTAGTGGACATCACTGATTCTATAACAACAACACCTTTCATGTCAATAGCAACGACCCATGCATTGCCGTCGTCTGTATAATCCACCCTGGCCATCATATGGAGAATGTCGTCGTCGTGCATGCTCAGAATCGGGACATAGAAAAGCAGTTTCTTCAACTGTAATTCTTGGGTAACGTCATCCCGCGGCCCAGGTAGTAAAACAAAATAACTTTGGTCTATTACATACTTAGTTTCTTATTTATTTCTCATGAAGTACTCACTTTATTTCTCATGGAGTACAAGGTATAGTTTTTCCTTTAGAACAATTCTTTGGCGAACATCTCCGCTATATGTGCTTTATATGATAGTATCACATTTAATGAAGGTACAACTATTTTTTCTAGAGCAGAGAAAGAACCTGGAGCACAAAAGAACATGCCTTCATGGTCTAATATGGGCTGCTTAAAGGAACATGTATAGTTTTGTTCTGTCTATTCTTTGCTGAAGTATCTTCAATCTAACAAAATCACCATAGGTTTATAGAGTGCACAATTGTATACTTTAATTAAGTGTAAGTAAGTACAAATTATAATAATCGATATATAAATATAGATTATAGAGTACTTTTTTTATAAGAGGGATATATTAATATCGCGGAGATAACATGACACTTTGGGTGCAACAAAAGAGCTACAGATAAACACTCGTTGAATCTCTTCATTGGGATCGATATAGAAACCGAAAGAAATATTTGCACGAAAATATGCTCTGACAAACATGTACTCTTATAGGCATCAAGTTATTTTCTGACCCGTTGTGGAAGAGCTAAATGTCGAGTGTTTGTTTCTTGACAAATGTAAGTGTTGATTTTGTAGATGGTCTTTATAGAAGATCGAGGATATATGCGCTCTGGAAGAACTTATTTGTCAGACTATATTGATCGCGTTTCTAAACCAAGATGCCCTAAGTTTATTGAAAATCTTAATAAGACGCAATTCACAGGTTTGCATATCCTAATGGCTAATATGTCTCTTGAACTTGGAACTGTAAATACTCTAAGGGAGTATGGTGGTTATCTGAAGTTTTTTATTAAAACTCCATATTTATTTGCATAACAAAAGAGATGATCATGCTAATTATTTTTCTGATTTCAAAAACATTTCCATTGATTATTATGTTCAAAACCAATGGGGCTAAAAACAATTGTGTGTCACATATTTATACTAAACATTTTTAATTCGGCAATGGATATTATGTCAACTAGTTTTCTTATTACACAATCTTAACTAACATTTTATAAAATTGTACTCCCTCTATTCCAAAATACTTGGCGTGGTTTTGTTCTAAACTAAAAAATTACGTTAAGTATTTTGGAACGGAGGGAGAAGCTTATAGTTCATTAATGTACAATAGAAAGGGTTGGCATTACAAATACAATGGTGCTAAAATAGAAATGTATTCGTAGTCATTAATGTATTTAAGTTTTAGTTGAGACATTTTGATGAACTAAATACTATCAACATTAGAGAAAATAATAAGATGTAAAAAACACATTCCTAGTGAGATAATTTGTGCCATTTTATGTACTATAGTGTGGTTGTATGTATTCGTATTTATTTTAGTGTATTTAATATTCTAATTGAGTATCATTCTAATACATATGCTGAGCCAAGTGCAGGGTATGAGGGTCTAACTTTTTTTAGAGAAAAAGATTGTCTTAATTTGTTGTATCTAAATGATAATTCTACAGCGTATGATGTGTCAACAAGTATAATGTCCTCGAATTATGTACTTATTCTCATATCTTTCTATAGCCCGCCACATGGAAGAAGGGATCCAAACATTCGCCAAAACGTGTACAACCAACGCAATTGAAAGAGTAGCGACAAGATATTTTGTGCTAAGAACAACTTAAAGAAAGGAAATGAGAGACAGACTAAACCAAGTTTTGTGGGCACATCAAACATAAGGATCATGTCCATACATTATCCACTGCTAAAACTAACAGTCAACATCGGTTTCTAGTTACACATATAATGTTTTCCATATAAAGGTTATAATGGAGACTAACATATTGACTATATTACATTCAAGGGACATGACAGAACAATGATTATTGATACAGAAACCAAGTACCCGGAATAACAACTACTCCTCTCCCGACCCATCCTTTATTCTGTGGATCCTTCTCCCATTGAGAATTACTGCCCCTGAATTTTCCTGCTTTGCCACTTTCCAGAATTATCTTTTGTATGGATCATCTTGTCTCAAGTTTCAAATATTGCCTTTTCTCCTTTTTTTGGTGGTGTGCATCTCTAGGCGTCCATTCTTTTGGCATCGGTGTTGATGGCACAATTTGCAATACACTGTGTAATGCTTGAGTGAGATCACTGATTTTTTTCCCCATGGCTTGAACAGACGCTGATTCATGTAGTGCCAAGTCAAAATCTTCCAAAACTCGTAAGCAAAAATCCATAGCTTGGGATACAGCTTCACCCTTTTGATCATTATAGAAAGCATGTGTTACCAGTGATCCCATAATGGAGCGCAGAGACGATACCGGAGATAACTGAAGTAATAGCATGAATGTGTTGTAAGTTGATCTGTCAATCTCCAAGCATTGATCGAGTTCTCAAAGCCAGTCAAGAGTCCAGAGGACTTGCCTGTTCCAACCTTTCGTGGTTAGTAACAAGGAGGCGATCGATGTAACTCAAATGGATGGTTGTAGAGCAAAGTGTTCGTGAAGGGTTTCGCAGCATAGTAAATCAAAAAAATTCTACGGATGCGAACGGGAAAGCCAAGATCTAATCTAGGAGATGCAAACAACGAGGGAGAATAGATGAGATCTTCATACCCTTGAATATTCGCAGTGAGCGTTCGTCGGGCGTGGGTGATGTAGTCGTGCTACTCCTCCTCGCGATCCGATCCGATCTAACACCGCAAGTGGCGATGCCTCCGAGAGATGCACACGTGCAGCACCTCGACGTCTCCTCCTTCCTCGGTCCAGCAAGTATGGTGGAGAGACGGATTGGATCTACAACGCGACGGCGCGGTGCAAGTGGTGAAGAGTTTCTGCAGCAGGGCTTCGCTTACACGCAGTCGGGAGGGAGAGAGAGAGGAGGGCAGCAGGGCGACTAGGGCTTGAGGAGGAGGTGTGTGAGGGATGCGCCCCCAGCCCTCTTTATATAGAGGGGTGGGCGGCCAGCCCTTGCCCCTCCCCCAAGCCCTAGGGCCGGCGGCCAAGGAGGGAGGAGTGGGGGGCAAGTTCCCCCCTCCTTCTAGAAGCTCCCCTAGGGTTTTGCCCTAGGTTGGCCATCTGGGCCCTATGGGGGCTTGTGCCCTTGGCTCAATGCGGCCAGGGCACTCCCTCATAGGCCCATGCCCTCTCCCGGCAGGTGGGGCCACGTTGGTCCCCCTCCGGAAGGTTCTAGAAGCTTCCGGTACAATACCGATTAACCCGAAACAATTCCGAACTCCAAAAACTGCATTGCCTTATATGAATCTTATTATCCGGACCATTCCGGAACCTCTCGTGATGTCCCGGATCCCATCCGAGACTCCGAACAAAAACTCATAAACCAATTATCCAATCTATCCTAGCGTCGAGACACGTTAAGTGTGTGACCCTTCGGGTTCGAGAATATGCAGACATGATCTTCTATCAATAATCAACGGTGGTGCGAAACCCATATTGACTCCACACATTCATCGATGATCATATCGGATGAACCATGATGCCAGATTCAATCAATCCCATATATATATTCCCTTCGTCTCGCGATATTTTACTTTCGAGATTTGATCGTCTTGCCGTCATACCTAGTTCAATATCGTTCACAGCAAGTACTTTACTCGTTCCGTAATCCGATATAACTTTGTGATTAACTCCTTAACCACATGCTTGCAAGCGGTGTTGATATCGATTACCGAGTGGGCCCGAAGTATATCTCTCCGACTTGGGAGGTACAAATCCCATCTCGATACATACAACCCAACAGGTACTTTCCGATCACCTGAGAGACACCTTTATGATCACCCTCTCATAGGATGACGTTTGATGACCTCAAAGCTTTCTTCCGATACCAGGGAGTTGTATTATCTCATGGTCTAAGGAATACAATATTTGACATAAGAAAAGCTTCACAAAGATGAACACGATGACATGATATAATTGCTCCGCTTAGTTTGGGTCTGTCCATCATATCATTCTCCCAATGATATGATATCATTATTAATCGACAACTCATGTCTATGGTTAGGAAATCTTAACCATCATTAATCAATGAGCTAGTCCATAGAGGCGTACTAGGGACACGGTGTTGTTCACAAACCACACAAGTATTAAATTTTCCGCTTAATACAATTCTAGCATGGAATATAAACTTTATCATGAACAAGAATTATAATAATAACACCTTTATTATTGCCTCTAGGGCATAATTCCAACAGTCTCCCACTTGCACTAGAGTTAATAATCTAGTTTACATCTGACAACAATCTAACACCCATGGCACTAAGGTGCTGATCATGTTTTGCACGTGGAAGAGGTTTAGTCAATGGATCTGCGACATTCAGATATGTATGTACTTTGCTAATCTTCAGATCTCCATATGCTATATAATCTCGGATTATATGAAACTTGCGGTTGATATGCTTGGTCTTTGGATGATATCCTGGTTCCTTAGAGAGTGCTATGGCGCCAGTATTGTCACACAATATCTCCAGTGGGTCCAAGGCACTTGGAACCACGCCAAGCTCAGTGATGAAGTTCCTGATCCAAACTCCTTCACTTGATGCTTCTAAGAGCCATGTATTCGCTTCTCATCAGATCCCGCGATCACGCTTTGCTTGCAGCTTGTCCAGCTCACAGCTCCTCCATTCAAAATATAAACGTATCCTGTCTGAGATTTAGAATCATCCTTATCGGTGTCGAAACTAGCGTCGATGTAACCCTTTACGACGAGCTGTTCATCACCTCCATAGACTAAGAACATTTCTTTAGTCCTATTTAGGTACTTTAGGATGTTCTTCACGGCTGTACAGTGTTCCACTCCTGGATCACTTTGGTATCTGCTCATCAAACTAAGAGCATTGGACACATCCGGTCTAGTACACAACATGACATACATGATAGAACCTATGGCCGAGGCATAAGGCACTTTGCTCATAGCTTCTGTATCATCATTTACAGAATGGACAGAGCCTTGCTCAATATCTTACCTGACAACATAGGCACTAAACCTTTCTTTGCCTTATCCATTCTGAACCTTTTCAGAACTTTGTCTAGGTATGTACTCTGGCTTAAAGCTATCAGGCGTCTTTGTATATCTCTATAGATTTTGATGCCCAATATATAAGCGGCTTCACCTAGGTCTTTCATTGAAAAACATTTGTTCAAATAACTCTTCACATTGTTAAGCATGTCAATGTCATTTCCAATAATCAATATGTCATCCACATATAGTACCAGAAATGTCACTGAGCTCCCACTCACTTTCTTGTAGATACAAGCTTCGTAGCAATTTGGAACAAATCCAAAGCTCTTGATTACTTGATCAAAACGAAGGTTCCAACTCCGAGATGCTTGTTTCAGTCCATAAATAGAACGCTGAAGTTTGCACAATTTATCAGCATCCTTAGGATTGACAAAACCTTCGGGTTGCATCATATACAACTCTTCATCAATGTTGCCATTGAGGAACGCAGTCTTGACATCCATCTGCCATATTTCATAATCATGAAACGCAGCAATTGCTAATAAAATCCGAATGGACTTAAACATCGCTACGGGAGAGAAAGTCTCATCGTAGTCAACACCTTGAACTTGTCGAAAACCTTTCGCGACAAGTCGTGCTTTATAGACGGTAACATTACCACCCGCGTCCGTTTTCCTCTTGAAGATCCATTTGCACTCAATGGCCTTTCGGTCGCTAGGAGGGTCCACCAAAGTCCATACTTGGTTTTCGCTCATGGATCCCAATTCGGATTTCATGGCCTCTAGCCATTTCTCAGAGTCTAGGCTCATCATCGCTTCCTCATAGTTCGTAGGTTCACTGTCTTCTACCAACAAGACAGTCAAGACAGGGTTCTTTGTACCACTCGGGGAGCACGCGACCTTGTCGACTGCTTGACGTTCGATGTGACATCGTCCAAGCTTCATGATCCTTGTCATTAGCTTCCTCTATTGTTGGTGCGGCGGCTTGGAACAATTTCAGTCTTGCGCTACTCTCCAACTCAAGAGAAGGTTCAACAACCTCGTCTAGCTCTACTTTCCTCCCACTCACTTCTTCGAGAGAAAATCCTTCTCAAGAAAGGAACCGTTCTTCTGACAAACACTTTGCCTTGGGTTACGTGATAGAAGGTATACCCAATAGTTTCCTTAGGGTATCTTATGAAGACGCATTTCTCCGCTTTGGGTTCGAGCTTGTCGGCATCAACTTCTTGGCGTAAGCCGCATCCCCAAACTTTAAGAAACGACAACTTAGGTTTAGCACCAAACCATAGTTTATACGGTGTCGTCTCAACGGATTTAGATGGTGCCCTATTTAAAGTGAATGCAGCGGTTTCTAATGCATAACCCCAAAATGATAACGGCAAATCAGTAAGAGACATCATTGATCGGACCATATCTAATAGAGTTCGATTACGGCGTTCAGACACACCATTGCGCTGTGGTGTTCCGGGTGGCGTGAGTTGCGAAATGATTCCGCTTGCTTTAAGATGCGTGAAAAAATCATAACTCAAATATTCACCTCCACGATCGGATCGTAGAAACTTAATCTTTCTGTTATGATGGTTCTCCACTTCATTCTGAAATTCTTTGAACTTTTCAAATGTTTCAGATTTATGTTTCATTAAATAGATATACCCATATCTACTTAAGTCATCGGTAAAAGTGAGAAAATAGCGATATCCACCGCGCGTCGAAACAGTCATCGGTCTGCATACATCAGTATGTATGATTTCCAACAAGTCCGTTGCTCGCTCCATCACTCCGGAGAACGGGGTTTTGATCATCTTGCCCATGAGGCATGGTTCGCATGTGTCAAATGATTCAAAATCAAGAGACCCCAAAAGTCCATCAGAATGGAGTTTCTTCATGCGTTTTACACCAATATGACCTAGACGATAGTGCCACAAATAAGTAGTATTATCACTATCTACTTTGCATCTCTTAGCCTCAATGTTATGGATGTGTGTTTCATCCCTTTTGAGATTCAGAAGAAATAAACCATTCATAGCAGGTGCATGACCATAAAAGATGTTACTCATATAAATAGAACAACCATTATTCTCAGATTTAAATGAATATCCGTCTTGCAATAAACACGACCCAGATATGATGTTCATGCTCAACGCAGGCACATAATAACATTTATTAAGGTTTAAAACTAATCCCGAAGGTAAAACTAAGGAAGCGTGCTGACGCCATCACATCAACTCTTGATCCGCTGTTAACGCCAAGATCGTCACCTCATCCCTCGCAAGCCGTCTATTCCGTAGCTCTGCTTCGAGTTACAAATATTAGCAATCGAACCAAGATAAAATACCCAGCACTACAACAAGGGCTAGTAAGGAAAACATCAATAACATGTATATCAAATATACCTTTGATGGTGCCACCTTCTTGTCCGCTAAGTACTTGAACGATTCGCCCGGTGACCCTTGTCCTTGCAATAGAAGCACTCGAGGTCCGCTTAGGTCCAGACTTGAGCTTCTTCTCCTCAGGGCAACGCGCTTGCCGCCTTTCTTGAAGGGCTTCTTTGCACCCTTACCTTTCTTAAAGGTGGGGGGCTTGTTGACCATCAACACATGATTATCCTTTTTGATGTCCACCTCCGCAGCCTTCAGCTTTGCGAAGAGCTCGGTGATCGTATCAGTGGAACCAATCTGATTATGAGTCACTACAAAACTTTTGTAACTGGGAGGGAGTGATTGCAGAAACCTGTCAATCTTGAGCTCCTCTGGAATCTTGCAGTCCAGTTGCTCAAGGTGTTGAGTGTATCCCGACATCTTTATGGCGTGCTCACTAACGGAACTCCCTTCGTCCATCTTGTAGTTAAAGAATTTCTCAGAGATCTCATATCTCTCAGAACGGGCCTGAGTCTGGAACATAGTTTTCAATTCCTCGAGGATCTCATAGGGCCCGGGGTAATCTTCAAAACGATTTTGAAGGTCCGATTCCATAGCAAACAACATGGTTCTCTTAATCACACCATAATCATCTTTGCGCGACTGATAGACAGCTTTCTCATCAGCCGGCGCATCTAGAGCAGGGGCGTCACCTAGCGCATCTTCAAGGACATAGTCCTTTTGTCCGCCGACGAGAATGATTCTCAGATTGCGGAACCAGTTGGTGAAGTTGAAGTTGTTTCTAAGCTTTTCTTTCTCAGCAAAAACGTTGAAGTTGAAGTTGGACTTAGCCATTTGATCTACAATATTTGCAAGTACAAATTAGACTATGTTCATGATAACTAGTTCAACTTTTAATCAAATTACTAGATGAAATCCCACTAAATTCAACATCCCTCAAGTTGTTTAGTGAACATGATCCAAATTCACCACACCTAGTCCGATCTTCACGAGAAGAGATGTGGTTTCAATGGTGGACAACGAAGTGTCGATCATATCATTCATATGACTCATGCTTAACCTTTCGGTTCATGTGTTCCGAGGCCATGTCTGTACATGCTAGGCTCGCCAAGTCAAACCCAAGTATTTCCGCGTGTGCAAAACTGGCTTGCACCGTTGTATGTGAACGTAGTCTATAGCACCCGATCATCACGTGATGCTTGGACACTTAACTTTCGCAACGGTGCATACATGGGGAGAACACAGTTTTATCTTGATCTTTAAGTGAGGAATCATCTTATAATGCTACCGTCGCGATCTAAGCATAATAAGATACATAAAAGGATAAACATCACATGCATATAACTTTATGTGACATGGTATAGCCAATCTTTGCGCAATGATCTCCATCTTGTGCGTGCCGGCATGATCTCCATCATTCCACCATGATTGCCTCCACCACGAATAACAACTACAACTATTGCTAACTACTTAGCGATAAAGTGAATCTATTACATGGCGTATAAGAAGTTGACACACAAGTCATACACAATTATAAAGACAACCATGTGGCTCCTGCCGGTTGTGTACTCATCGACATGCAAGTCGTGAAATATTACAAAACATGATCATTGCATACAACATACATGTAACACCCTCAGAATCGGCCCTATGCAAGTTTCAGCGCCTCCCGCCAAACCCGCATAGAAACGATTCAAAGGTGCCCACCAGGCACTTGCGTGCGGGTGGAAAACGAAGTAATAACATTCCACAACAGTCCTCGATGGGACCCACAGAACAGATATATACAACACGTCTCCATGAGTCAAGAATACAGATATACAGAACAAAGATCCAAATCACCTTAAAAACGATAGAGCGTCCAGCTACGGACAAGATGCAAATGGGGCTAAGAGCACGAAGAATAACCAATGGCGTCCATAACCTGCCCAGGCCAAGCCGGAAGGGTAACCCGCTAACGACGTCGATCTCAAAACCTGCTTAAACAAAAGGTGCCGACAAAGGGCAAAGGAAAAGAGAGAACGGTCGATCTTGAGGCGACACGGCGAGGCTAGAATTCGGCGGTCCTCGCCTACATAGGTATGGTGGACTGAAGCGGCAGCGCAGCATGCACTAAACACCCTATAGAGACTCGATATAACTATCGGCTACCAGAGAGGGATAAGAAAGACCTATCCGGGTCCAACCTGATACTACCACCAAATATACCCATCCTGGTATTTCCCCCTCGAGACCAAACGAGGAAGTCAACCGAGGAACTCACACCGTTGGCAGTTTTATTCATTCCGTCATAGTTGCGGCAATTACTAGTCAAATATAAATAGCATGAGTCATCCTGATATAATAAGCAGTGGGCAGTTTTAGTTAACCATTCCGTTGTAGTTGCAACACTTACTAGTCCGATATAATTAGCATGAGATATCCCCAAACCCAGCAGTTGTTGGTACTTTTATTTAGCCATTCCGTTGTAGTGAAGCTGATTACTAGTCATAACGGATACAAGTCAAATTATAACAGTAAACTTTAGTTATAGTTGTCTATGATCGAGACCTGTGCTCCAAGTCGTCCATAACCGCGGACACGGCTTCTCGAAAAGATTTAACCTGAGGGTGCACCAAAGTTTCCACGCACCTACACCCTTGTTGTCGGATCGGTGGTACAAGATCACAAAACATACACCCAGCGGTATGTCGACGGGGTTTCGGACACGTTTCCTGCACCCAAAAGAAAGCACGGGGCCACCCACTAAGTACACCATAGCAAGTCGGCCGGGCTCGAGACGGACTCGGGGTTTGTGGAGCCGTCAGAACGATCGGGAACCCACTCTCGGGCTTGTCGATACAGTAAACAGGTCACGATCCTAAGCAAAGACAGGTGCTCCTCGCACAATCGTAAATAAAGCAGTAAAACATGGCATAAGTACAGAATAGTAATAAAGCCCCAAACTACTTGTGGCCCCCAGTACAGTACTTGGAATCAGGTACTAAATCGATGGGGGTGCCCGTACATCCCACATGTGGTTAGCGCGCTCGATCTCGGAACAGGTGTCAAGAACTCGGGGTCCTACGGGACACCAGTGAGCGGTCGGAAACCAAATATTATCTATCACCCACCGGTGCCTCTGCATTTACCTACTTCAATTTTAGTTATTAAACAGTAATTAAAGTAAACGGTAATTAAAGCCATGATCATCTCCAACATTAAACATGCGGCAATACTCCAACAACTGTGGTACTTGATGACACACAACAGCACTTGAGCAAGCGACTACGACGCGCAGGTCCAACTATCTACCAAACAACAGGTAATAGGAGGTGTCCAAGGCAATATAAGGTTGCAAGGGATATCACGGGTACGAAAACTAGAGCATCGCAACACAGATAGCAATAGATCAACAGGAGGGAATAAATACTATAGAAGTAAGATAGGTAGAAAGGGGGGAGATGCTCGCCTGAAAACATTGTCGAAGGTTCACCCGAAGATTGGGTCGACACTCGCATCAACTCAACGGCCTTATCCGCGAAGAACCAAAACACTAGAATAAACACCGGATGCAATATTTAATACTACGGCAAAAGATCGGGCATGATGCATGTATGATGTATGACATGGCAAAGATGCGATGCAATTGGGCAATATTAAGTGGAACCGGGGTCCCGACAATTAATTATTAGGTTCATGTTGTTTAGATACCCCACAATTTAAATGTTGTATTAACATGGCAAAATATAGCACCGGTTCGCTACACCAATTTAAATGGGACCAATATACGACTAGATTTGTCCGCATATGGGCCCCATATTTAATTATATGGTGAATCGGCATAAGGCCCCCAAACCACATGACAATATGCATGCGAATATGACAATTTAATATGCAACAATTTATATTTCATTTTATAAAATAGGGCTCGGGAAGGGAATCACACATCGGGGTACGGCAGATCTTGGGGTTTTCGGGGTTCGGTCTCAGGGTTCAGGGTTCGACGGGATCGGTCTCGGCAGAAACATTCTCGGACAACGGAGTAGGTCTTGTCGCATCCGGGAAGAAGGACTTGGTTGGCGTCGGGGGCACATCGGGTCCGCCCTAGTCGGTGCCGATCTTGTCGTCACGAAGGTCTTGTCGGGTCGTCGAATCAGATCGATCTTGTTGTTCGGGATGAAGACCTTGGCGTCCTCGAGGAAGTACTTGGCGTATCCGTGTCGACGACCTGGGCGTCCGGGTTCTCGGGCATCTGATCCGGGAAGAAGCACTTGTCGCATCTGTGTCCTTCGGGCCGAAGAATTTGGCATGCCCGGGTTCTCGGCGAACTTTGGCGTCCGGGTAGGAGTACTTTGCGGAAGGTCTTTGATCAATGTGTCGAATTTGTCATGAAGATCGTGATGGTTTCCTGGGTCATTAGTCTGACCGAACGGGAGAAGCAAAACAACAGACGGGAGCCACACGACTTGTTCAATGTGGACACACGCATGATCCACAAGCCTCTGAACTGATGCTGTCTTCAAATAACAACAACAAAACAATGGCACATAGGCGAGGCCGACAGGGTCAGAGGCGAGAGGCTCGGGGCACGCTCGCGAGGTGGGGTGGGCGGAGCTGTGTTGAGGCCACGGAGACAGACGACGGAGATGGGGTGGCGTGCAGGACGGCGCAGGCCAGCGGCCAAGATGGGGTCGCGACACAAGGCAAAGGCCGGCGAGAAGGCAGATGGCGACAGGACCACGCGAGGCTCGACGGCAGCGAGGGGGCCGGATTCGCGGACAACGGTGGCGAGCTAGAGCTGTAGGGAGGCGGCTACAGCAAGCTCAAGGCGAGGGGTTCGTGCTTGCGGAAGAGGTGGCACGGCAGAGGCGACCCGCAGCAACAACGGTGGTCTCCGGTCGGGGAAGCTGGGCGGGGAGAACCTGCAGAACCACGGTGGCTCGGAGCAGCACGACGAGGAGGCGAAGGCCGTGGGCGTCAACGGGGCCGCGCTGGTGGTGGCTCGGCTCGATGCGGTCGGGTCGCTGGCCGGCGAGAGGAGGCGCGAGGTCGGTGGCGGGAAGGAGGCGGCAGGCGGCGCAGAGGCGGGCCAGGGCCGACGGAGGAGGTGAGAGCCACAGCGGAGGAGGGCAGGCGGCAGGACGGGTCGGGGAGGAGGAGGGAGTGCAGTCGCGGTGGCGGCAGGCTCGGGGCCTCGGAGAAGAGCTTGGCGAGGGGACCGGCCCA
This sequence comes from Avena longiglumis, assembly GCA_030063025.1. Classification (NCBI taxonomy): domain Eukaryota; kingdom Viridiplantae; phylum Streptophyta; class Magnoliopsida; order Poales; family Poaceae; genus Avena; species Avena longiglumis. Next base: position 20,836,291 of record CP125979.1, on the reverse strand, counting down.
CAGGCAGGGCTCTGGCGTGAGGCGGCGCTGAGGGGAGGCGGGCGAGGGCCTGAGGGGAGAGCGGGGAGGAGCCGGGGAGGTAGGTAGAGTGGGGGCGGCGGCGCTGGGAGAAACGATGGAGGAGGGAGACTCGGGGAGAGGAAGGAGGCGGGGCGTGAGGAGAGGAGGAGTGGGACCCAGCGGGTGGTGGGGGCCACAGCGTGGGGATCGTGATTCTTGGGGATCGTGTGTCGTGTGTGGTGTTTGTGTGGGGTGGGGTCGAGGAGGTGGGGCCAGGCTGATGTGGCGGTATGGGAGTGGAGGGTTGGGAAAAAGGAGGTGGCGGTTTGCGATTGGCGGGGTGAGGTGGAGGGTTTGGGTAGACTAGGATTGGGTAGGAAAGAGTTTAGGTGGACGGTTTGAGCTGGGGTGGCCGGGGGTCGGATCGGCCACTGCTGCCCTAAAAATAATTAAATATTTTATTTACTTAAAGCAGGCTTTTGAAAAACATGGTAGACAAAACAAATATTCGGAGACGGGTTTTGGATTTGAAATAAAGGCGGGTGTTTAGCAAACAAAACCAGTCTTTTCGAAAATAGTTTTATGCGAACAAATGCAAGGTGATGGCGATGCTCAAATGCAATGTGGCATGATGACATGAGCATGCGGTCATGATGATGCAATGCACAAAAACAACGCGATTTTTAGTAGTGGTTTTGCGGGATGCCACAATATACATCACATCTTGGGCCATACCATATCACAGAAAACACTCCCTGCAAAAACAAGTTAGACGCCTCTACTTTGTTGTTGCATGTTTTACGTGGCTTATGGGAGTAGCAAGCTAAGAACGGTTCTTACCTACGGAATCCCACAACGGTGATATTATGGTTGCCAAACTCCGGTGTAAGTCCCATGACAACTATCTCGAGAACCGGCATCCACCGGCGCATGTGGAACAAGCCACACGTCAAGTGCGGAGCCGGTCTCGCGAACGACGTCGCGTAAAGTTGGCCTGGACCGCTTCGATCTCACTATCCCGTGTCATAATAAGAACACAAAAAAGAGACTTGCAACAGAAAACATCAACGCCCGCAACAACCATGTTGCGTTCTACTCGTGAAACACATCTACGCATAGATCTAGCTCTGATCCACTGAAGGGTTTTGCAGCATAGTAAATCAAAAAAATTCTACGGATGCGAACGGGAAAGCCAAGATCTAATCTAGGAGATGCAAACAACGAGGGGGAATAGATGATATCTTCATACCCTTGAAGATTCACACAGCGGAACATTCGTCGGAACGTGGGTGATGTAGTCGTACTCGCTTCTCCTCCTCGCGATCCGATCCGATCTAACACCGCAAGTGGCGATGCCTCCGAGATATGCACACGTGCAGCACCTCGACGTCTCCTCCTTCCTCGGTCCAGCAAGTATGGTGGAGAGACGGATTGGATCTACAACGCGACGGCGCGGTGCAAGTGGTGGAGAGTTTCTGCAGCAGGGCTTCGCCTACACGCAGTCGGGAGGGAGAGAGAGAGGAGGGCAGCAGGGCGGCTAGGGCTTGAGGAGGAGGTGTGTGAGGGGTGCGCTCCCAGCCCTCTTTATATAGAGGGGTGGGCGGCCAGCCCTTGCCCCTCCCCCAATCCTTAGGGCCGGCGGCCAAGGAGGGAGGAGTAGGGGGCAAGTTCCCCCCCCCCTTCTAGAAGCTCCCCTAGGGTTTTGCCCTAGGTTGGCCGGCTGGGCCCTATGGGGCCTTGTGCCCTTGGCCCAATGCGGCCAGGGAACTCCCTAATAGTCCCATGCCCCCTCCCGGCAGGTGGGGCCACATTGGTCCCCCTCTGGAAGGTTCTAGAAGCTTCCGATACAATACCGATTAACCCGAAACAATTCCGAACTCCAAAAGCTGCATTGCCTTATATGAATCTTATTCTCCGGACCATTCCGAAACCTCTCGTGATGTCACGGATCCCATCCGAGACTCTGAACAAAAACTCATAAACCAATTATTCAATCTATCCTAGCGTCGAGACACGTTAAGTGTGTGACCCTTCGGGTTCGAGAACATGCAGACATGATCTTCTATCAATAATCAACGGCAGTGCGGAAACCCATATTGACTCTACACATTCATCGATGATCATATCGGATGAACCACGATGCCGATTCAATCAATCCCATATATATATTCCCTTCGTCTCGCGATATTTTACTTGCGAGATTTGATCGTCGATGCGTCATACCTAGTTCAATCTCGTTCACAGCAAGTACTTTACTCGTTCCGTAATCCGATATCACTTTGTGATTAACTCCTTAACCACATGCTTGCAAGCGGTGTTGATATCGATTACCGAGTGGGCCCGAAGTATATCTCTCCGACTTGGGAGGGACAAATCCCATCTCGATACATACAACCCAACAGGTACTTTCCGATCACCTGAGAGACACCTTTATGATCACCCTCTCATAGGATGACGATTGATGACCTCAAAGCTTTGTTCCGATACCAGGGAGTTGTATTATCTCATGGTCTAAGGAATACAATATTTGACATAAGAAAAGCTTCGCAAAGATGAACACGATGACACGATCTAATTGCTCCGCTTAGTTTGGGTCTGTCCATCATACATTCTTCCAATGATATGATCTCATTATTAATCGACAACTCATGTCTATGGTTTGGAAACCTTAACCATCATTAATCAATGAGCTAGTCCATAGAGGCGTACTAGGGACACGGTGTTGTTCACAAACCACACAAGTATTAAAGTTTCCGCTTAATACAATTCTAGCATGGAATATAAACTTTATCATGAACAAGAATTATAATAATAACACCTTTATTATTGCCTCTAGGGCATAATTCCAATAGTTCGTAGTTTAGTTGAACTTGAATATATTAAGTTTTTGGACTCCATTATGGATTATATGTTTTTACTCGCGGTATGCAGACGCACACACATTAATACCACGCCATGTGCTAACAATGTTGAGTGAGCAATGTATTAAAACAATAATAGTATTATTTTGTAGCCCTATGTAGTGAAAATTTATTTATTTTGTTTTGTAAATTATATTTCATTACTACCCACGCCGCGCGCTCTACTTCTCTTCGCCACCAAACTCTATAGCCTCCTATAAATATACATAGATCCCCATGGTTACCGTGCGTGGCTCCCCTCCCCCCAAAAAACACTTCTACATGGTATCAGACCCCCCCCTCGATCCTAAAACCCTAGTCACCACCTCCCTCCCAGCGCCACCGTCCCCTCCTCTTCCGCTGTGATGTCGCTCCCTGCGATCACCGATGGGACCAATGGAGCTCTCATAAACTCCACCGGGGCCGCCATACCCGCTGGCGGCGCCACCCGCCACATCGGGCCCATCCTTCTCTCCTTTGTCGTCGGCAACTACCTTAAGTGGTGCATCTACATGCGTGCCTTCCTCGGCCACGTTGATGGTACCATGCCCGCCGCCCCCACCGACGCCACCTGGTGCACCACTAACTACACCGTCCTCAACCGCCTCCATGCCGCCATCGACGAAGACGTCATCGACATGATCCTCACTGGGGATCAAACCGCCCGTCAGTTGTGGGTCGCGGCCAAGGAATTTACTCCATCTTTAGGGAGTCTCTACTAGCACGTCACCTTGAATAGGACACAAACCCTAACCAAACAAAAAAAATGAAGCCCTCCCACCGACATGAACTAAGATCCACGGTGGATCCAGGAGCCTAAGGTCATAGGAGGCAAGGCAGATCAATGGTGACGCCAACGGGGAGGTATGTATGAACCGCCTATAGGGTATTTCTTTCACGGAGGCAAAGACTCCTACTTAAGACTTAACGCCTGTCAGCGATGGAGTGCCAATGTGTCGCGTATACTTTCTCCGTCCTAAAAATATGTCACAAAAATTATCAAATTATATAAATCTATTTAGACACATTTTATTGTATAGATACACACAAATTTAGACAAATTTTTGACACCCCTTTCAGCAGAGGGAGTACACCACTTCCTCGAATCAGGCTTTCGCTCCGCTATATTAATATAGCAACCACACGATGCAACGAACATGATGGGGCCGCGACACAACCAAGCCCAACAGAAAATAAAGAGAACAAAAGAGAAACAAATGTCAACATCAGTAGATCGATGAAGCGAAGATGACCCTCTACCGCTGCGCCCTCCGGAAAGGTCTCACCACGCTCCTGATATTCTGAACCGCATGTACCAAGCAACATATTCAGCAAGGAATGCAATAATGACGCCGCTGCTTCATGTACGGGTCCTAGGGTTTCAACGATACATAGAGGAGAGTAGGAGGGAGTACCCGATGCCCTTCAGGAAGGAAAGGTGACACCCGCAGGCGCCACCGTGTTAGTGTCAGACTGTGCCGACAAGGATTTCACACACACACCCAAAGAACCACCACCCCAAACGGTCCGAAGTGCTCCACCCAACCCACTGCCAACTAGCACGCGCCACTACGGAAAAGGCGCCAACTTCAACATCTCCCTATGGGCATCGGTGCAAGGCCTCGAGGGCATAAGAAAGGGGATAGAGGTACCGGGGGTAGTAGGCTCGCCGCCATGCGGGAGGGAAGTACCTCCACCGTCGTGGCAGTAGCCGACCGAACGTGGCAACAGGGGCACACCAGGTCTTAGGCCCGACTGGGTCTGGATGGGCCCGCAAAGCCCCCGTCGCCATGTTGCAGCAATGGTAGCCACGAGCGCCGCCACCATCCCAGATAATCTGTCACCCCTCCACCACCCCTAGGGAACCACACAGGACCGCGCAGCGGCAGGCCCAACCCAACCGAAATCTCATCCAAGAAGGATGCCACCGGAACACTGACATCTGGCCGCTAACGCCTTGACCTACCGCCTCGCCCACCTTTGGGCCACCGCCAGCATGCAGGACCACCGTTGGCTGAGGTGCTTCGCCATAGGCCGCCGCAACGCGTGCCGATGTGCCTGCGTGCGGTTAATCCCCATTTGCAGGGGCAAGGTCAGGGCCAAGCCGCCGCTGGCCGCAGCAGCCATGGGCCAAGGCAGACACCCCTATCCAGATCGGACTCGAACATGCCCAGATCTAGGCCTGGAAGCCCATGCCGTCAAGAACCCCCACCCTGCCACACCAAGCCTGCCACTACCGTCCTCCTGAACCTAGACGCCACCAACGCCTTCTTGTCATACCCGCCAGATCGCTATGAAGCTCGCTCGTCAGAAATGCCAGCGCATCGCCGCCGAGGAAGCTTTCCTACGCAGCTTCCTCGAATAGGCGGGTGGAGGAACTCCCACCACCACCGACACCGCGCGGGATTTTCCCGGCGGAGGGGAGGGAGGGGAGGAGGAGGAGGTGCTCGGGGGTTGGGTCCTGGTGCATCGCCCGACGCGCGCGGGAGGCGAGCGGGACGACAAACGTTTTCCTCCTAACTGGTACTTGTATTTCCTGGTTCATTACCAATTCGCTCATGTGTGATAAGTTGATGTATCAGTGAAGCGTTTCACTTTAAATAAGTACCCCCGCTATTTCAAAATATAAGATTCTTTAGATTTATAAAACAAATGTATCTAGACTTTTCTAGTATATAGGTTCACTTGGAATATAAGATATTTGGACCAATCTAGCGGGCGCCCGGGCGCTGGATTCATGTCTCGAGCGCTTCACATCGCAAAGTTTCTTTTCCCCGTTGACCAAATTGAAATGAAGAGAAATCCAAACCGACAAGCCCACGTGGTCTATTAATTACCAACTCTTTCAGATGCATGCAAATAGGATGTCGTCATGCAATTAATTTTTTTTTGAGAAATTTCAAACATGATAACTTTTGAATCTCGCATCGAAATTACGATTCGTTTCATTTTTGATACCCTTGAGACGAGAGCTTCAAAACTAGATCCCGTTTGCCTATGTTTCGACAAACTTTTTTAATAAGCAACTTTTGTACACGACAAAGCAACTTTTGTGCACGAGACAACTTCGCGATAAAACAACTTTGGTGTCCAGCGAAGCAACTTTGTTGTCCGACATAGCAAGTTTATTGCCGACTGGGCAGCTCTGGTGCCCGGGAAAGAAACTTTGGTAACGACTGGGCAACTTTTGTATGCGGCGAAACAACTTTGGTGTCGACAAAGTAATTAGTGTCTGACATAGCACCTTTGGTGTCGACTAAACAACTTTGGTGTGCGGCAAAGAAACTTTAGTGCGCAAAAAATGATGCCTTCTTCGGGTGCCCTACTGAGCAACTTTGGTGCTCGATGAGGCAACTTTAAAGCCCGACAAGGCAACTTGTTACCTACTGAGCAACTTTGGTATCCAACGAGGCAACTTCGAAGCCCGACAAGGCAGCGTGTTCCCTACTGAGCAACTTCAGGCTTCGAAGCGCCTCGGCGGGCAGCAGCTTACCCGAAGAAGGGACGTCCCCACCCACTGCCACACTGCCATCCTAATGGACTACCGAAGTTGCTTTGTCAGGCACAGAAGTTGCCCCGATGGGCTCTGCAGTTGAGCAACTTCGAGCTTGGGGAGGCAACTTCGAAGCCCGACGAGGCAACTTTGGTGCCCGACTTAGCAACTTCGAAAAACTTTGAAGCCCGGAGAGGCAACTTCGGAGCCCGACGAGGCAACTTTTGTTCGGCAAGGCAACTTCGGTGCCCGACGAGGCAACTTCGGATCCCGCGAGGCAACTTCGAAGCCCGGCGATGCAACTTTGAAGCCCGACGAGACAACTTCGGTGCCCGGCGAGGCAATTTTGGAGCCCGGCGAGACACATTCGGTGCTCGACGAGGCAAATTTTTCCTGGTGAGGTAACTTTGAAGCCCGGCGAGGCAACTTTTTCCCTATGAGACAACTTCGGTGCCCGGCGAGGCAACTTCGGTGCCCCACGAGGCAATTTTGGAGCCCGACGAGGCAAATTTTTCCCGACGTGGCAACTTTCGTGCTTGGCGAGGCAACTTTGAAGCCCGACGAGGCAAGTTTGGTGTCCGGCGAGGCAACTTTGAAGCCTGGCGAGGCAACTTCGGAGCCCGACGAAGCAACTTTTTCTCGGCGAGACAACTTTGGTGCCCGGGGAGGCAAAATTTTTCTGACGATGCAACTTTGGTGCCCGGCGAGACAACTTTTGTCCGGCGAGGAAACTTTCGGTGCCTGGCGAGGCAACTTTGGAGCCCGACGAGACAAATTTGCTTACTGAGGCACAAAAGTTGCTTACTGGGCACAAAAAAGTTGTCTCGCCAGGCTCATTAGATGACTCAAATTTGTCAAGATACGAATATTGCTCACACGGGCACCAAAGTTGCTCAGATGGGCACTAAACTTGCCTTATCGAGTTCTAATGTAGTTTTCCCTCAGCGCACAAAAGTTTCTTTGTCATGAATCAAAGTTGGTCGATCGCACACAAAAGTTGCTTGTTAAGTTTTTTGCCGAAACATATACAAATGAGATCTAGTTTTGAAGAATTCGTTGCGAGGGTTCCGGTAGTGAAACCGGATCTTAATTCTGGCGTGTGGTTCAATGTTATAGTATTTCGAATATCTAGAAAAAAGAAAATTAATGCATGAAACTTTTTTTGTTGGTGTACTCGGAACTGCAATCTCGCGCAGCGGTATATAGAGGGTACGGTAATTACATAAAGTTCTTTCTTTTTTGTTCCGTATAAGACAGGACAACAGAGACTTGCATTTTTTAGAGGTGCATCAGGGACGACGATTTAGCGTGCCCCAGCAAGTAAATAGGAATATATTTTAGGTTTATAAAATAAATGTATCTAAATTTTTTTTAGTATGTAGATTTACTTCCTACTTAAAATATCTTATATTTTTGAAACAGAACGAGTACATACGTGTAGTCGTGTTGATCTCTATTTCTCTAGTACGCAGTCGTAGCTCTAGAGGACTCCCGAATCGTACTAGTTTAGCACATGAGCTCCTGGGACCATCTTATATACTCCTATGTTAAACAAATAAATCTAGAGTCCCATACTTCTACAACAAGATAAAACTACCCATATATTTATCTACATACAGATCGCCCTAGCTGATTATTAGAGGACTTAAGTAGAAAACTACCACCCAAAGTAAGTTTGTCTATAAATATAGGATAGGTCATGAAGAAGACACCACCAATCCTTACAAATCTCATCGGTAGTTAGAGGGAGGGAAGCCTTGCTGATGCAAAACCAATCTACAACTACAAATTCCGTTGAGGTATGAGCCGAACTATTCTATTAATAAGTACAGGTGATCTCGTTTGCTTCTTTCTTACTACTCCTAAATTTCACTAGATTCTTATCAAAAGTTTTTCTCCAAGAAAACATAATAGATGAATCGTCTTGATTTATATGTTCATCCGCTCATACATGCCAGATTTCAGTGAATTGACGGCTTGTTCTTGTCCAATCCGTTCTCTATCGTCCCACTTTTTGGATGAGTTTATTATGTTGCTTTCAAAACATCGACAAATACTATATTAGAATAGTTTGTTTTCAGATTAGATCTATATGCTGTAATTATCCAAGACCTACCCCTTTTCGGATTACATGTATATGAGATATCTTTCCATACAATTGTTGGATCCGCGCTAGTTCGGTTTCAGATTAAATGTGTTTTGATCTCTTGCCGTAAGTAGATTTGATCTCTGGATCTCTAGATCTGTTGATGGCGTATTTCGTTTAGTTTCCAATCCTTGACATACCTCCACCTCACATTATAGACCTTGGCGCGACGCGTCGACTACGATTGTGTTTTACACTTCTTCCGGTCTAGGGTGGTTCTAGTATCCATCCAGCCAAGGCGTTGGCCTTGGGGCTTAGAGACGTGGCAGATCACGACCTCTCGTTGGTAGGAGGGTTCTTCTTTTAGATCGTTTCAATGTCTTGTTTCGGGATGATGAGGCGGCGGCTACATCTCGAAGTCAGAATAAGGTCCTTTCCGTCCTATCCTTGCTCTGGTTGTGCGTCTAGCTCCAGCGGAGGGCACACAAACTCGTTTATTCGGCAGATCTCCTGGGATCCGGTCGATTTTTCTGTTTGTTGATGTAGTTTTATGGCTGTCTCTTCCGACCTATGGTTGTCATCTTTGATGATGGTTTCTGTTCTGGTGCATTGGTCCTTTGGGGCCTTAGCATACTGTCTGCTATAAAAATCTCTACTACAACAACCTTTCGCCTTGACCCGGTGATGAAGAGGCGAGAACGGTGGCCTATGCTTTCCAACCACAAGATGCCTGACATCTGCAGTTTTTTACCATGTTTTATAAAATATATATTTTTAGCTTTGTGAAGCAAATATATATAGACTTAACATCTTATATTTTGAAATGAAGGAGTAGTTGCTTTGTCATGAAATTCTATATCTGCCACTCCTAGTCCATTAGTTTTTCTCCATGGGTGTTGCTTTCTCCTTTGCTATTCTGATTTCCTAATTTCTTCCAAGGTCGTCTAGCCGTTGGTACAACTGTTTTCTTCCTATCTCACTTCTTATATCTGATAGCTTGCACCTTTCATTTCCTATTTTCCTTTCTTTTAATCTAGATCTCTTGAGTCAGTGTTCCACTTGTGTGGATTCGTCCTATTATCCTTGGATTTTGTGCACACCGTCTGTCCATCATAGGGGATGTTAGTATAGTATGACCACCATGTTTGGCATGGCGCTGCATGACTCTCCTTTTGTATGGGAACATGATCGGCAAATAGTTCTTGAAAATTGCTTTTTCATGATGTCTCTTGAAATAAACTATTACATGTTTGTCGTTTCCATCATGATGTGTGGTAGACACACAATTAGGGAATATATATTTTTCAGAGAAATTAGGATTTTGTATACGTCTATTAGGTTTCTACTTGAAAAAAATCCAAGATTTTATCAACCAAATTTCAGTGGACAACGATCTCAAATCAAGGCAACCAAATAGTTTTGTCTTGGGGCCACGAAAGATGGTTTGATGCCATGTTTATGCCATAGCACCCTCTTGTGCTCATAAGACCCAAAAGAGTATCTATACCCCAAAAAAAGTAAAATTAGTCTACTTTTTCCGCAACCGTTGGATCTAGATCTCACTCCACACCACAAGCACATGAACTATATAAACCTAGTCTCATAACCCTAGCCGGCTAGTGTTCTCGACACCCTCCCCTAATCTTTTCTAATCTTCGGCGGTGGCGGCGGCGTGACGCTGAATCGGTCACGACCTCTCGCCACCATTCACCATTTTTCACACTCGTCGTTGTCCCACTCTACCACAACCATGATGGCTCCCCTATGATGGCGTCCTCGCCTCCTTCGATGTTTGTGGCCTAGTAAATCTTTAACCTTAACAGCCCTGATTCGCTTCAGAGTCAAACAAGGCTAGAGAGGACGAAGAAGGCGAGCTCTCCCGTGCACGGATCTCCGAGCAAAATAGAAGGTTAGAAACTTAAAAGAAATTTGTTGTCTTGGTAGATAAATTTTTTATATTTAGGCCTGTGTGGCACATCTTATAGATGCATATGCTAGAGAACAAAACGATTCTATTTACCCAACTTTTTATCAAAGAAATATTTGGAACAAAACGATATTCCAGGGTGGCAAAGCTCCCTCCTTCACAACACAATCATCCTTTTCTATTTATTTTGTGAGTACCCTAGAAATAAATTAGTCTGATTAGTATTTTAGTTCTAAAATATCGAAAGCGCTTTTGCTGCTGCTGTTTTATATGGATCAATGTTGTTTCATCTCCCCGCTGTAGGCACATATCATTCACTCTGTAGAAAAATCATCTCCTGTCTTCCATTAATTAAAGAAAAAGGCGGAGAGGCGCCTGCTTCAAGAGTTCTACAGACATAACTGCTCTTTTATTGTTTCATCACTGCTGCGATATCCTTCCTCCGCCGCCGCAGGGCTGTGCCGTTTCATCACTCCAAATCCAATCACTCCACCGAGGAGCGCCAGGTAACCCTATCATCCTCCATTATGCTTCCCTGCGATTTGGCTTTGATTTGGAAGATACGCTGTGCGCAGATCTGTTCTTGCTTTGTTTTGATTTATAATAACTCGTGCCAACCAATGGTGGGTGGATTTTGCTGTCCATGAGCTGGAATCGTGGGTACCAGGGCCTTTGGTATTGAATGGATTCAGTCGGAATTTGGGGAAAGAATATCTAGGCGAGGAGAGGAGGAACCTGTGCTATTCAGGGAAATATAATGGGATGGGAAATTCGTGTAGTTCAGATAACCGCCATTTGGATCCCCAAATTATTTTGCACGTATACGGAAGGCAAGATCTACTATTTTGCAATTATTTCTAGCTGCCCCCAAATTAGAAAACCCTAGATCTACAACATAAGCCACCTATTTAGCCCTTGGTTATCTCTTCATCACACAATGGTGCGTGCATCGTGCTAGTCGTATCCCTGCGCACTCGAATTGCTTGAATTTGTGTCGAATATGTGTATGGGGCTACAATTGGAATTGATATCAGTGGATGGTTAGGTGTGATGTCGAATACTCCGTAACCTGGTCCTAATACATAAATAAACTATGGACGCAAATTGTGGGAGAGGCCTCTATGTCTTAATTCATTCTATACGCGCTCGTGAGAGAGGTATGGTCACCCATGGATAGGGACATAGGGTGAGCAAACCGCCGACAGTATTCAAAGACACTATCAAAGCCTTGGTGAGTTTCTTTGCCGGTTGTATTATGTCGATTTGGTGCATATGGAGGAGCACCCCCGAGCAAGGACTACCGAAGATGTTTGCTTTGGCATGCAAACTCGATTTTATCCCCTTGCTAGCCACATAGTAGCTCCACAACCAATCCTCATCAGTGGAACTCGATATTATTGACCTCCCATTTGATGTGTACAATGTTATCGGCCTCCCATTTGATTTCTACACACAATCATCAAGGAATGCTACAATAGACCCACATTTAGGTTGCTTAATATAGGTGAGTAAGGTGACCGCCATGTTGTGTAGTGTGGAGGCCCTTTAGGGACACTATTTGGTGGAAAAGCGTTGATCTATTCACATTTTAGAATAAATGTTTTTACATGTTCAACAAACTTTTTATTTGATAGATGCCACTTACCCTATTTAGACTAGATTAAAGCACCACAAAGGTTTGAGCCTGACAACAATTGTTGTTTGATTTCTACTTTTACTTCAATGATGATAAACCCAATAAATGTGTCCTTCATGGTTTTTAAGGCGTTAAGGCGTCATAAGGCGATGCAGGCGCTCTGACGCCTAGGCGCCTAAGCGCCCATTTTTTCAAAGCGGAGGAGGGGCGCCTGGACGCCTAAGCATCGCCTAGGCGGCGCCTTTAAAACCATGGTGTCCTTACAAATCACGAAGTCGACCAAAGCTAATCCAGTTAAATCCTATCCAAGCACATTAGTTAGGACCGTGAGAGAAGGCTTCATGGAGCTCTGGATTCTTTCTAGAGGGAAAGAGTGTGTGGTGTTCAAAAGAATGCTAGGAGGAAAATATACAACTCCTTGTGAAGTAGTTCTTAAATTATTTGTTGTTGTCTTCATCAAATTGTTTTCTCTTGTTGTGGTTATTTTGTACTAGATAATGTAATACTCCCTCTGTCCCAAAAATGATGTCGCGGATTTGTCTGGATTTGTATGTATCTAGACGTGTTTTAGTGTGTAGATAGATACATGCAAATCTAAACAAATCAGCAACATCCTTTTTAGGACGGAGGGAGTATATTTTTTCAGGAAAAATTTATAGTTTAACTAATGCTTCCTTATCCTTATTGAAGAGCTTGCGGGTAGGAAGGAAGGTTTCAAAAACAATTATGGCCAAGGACATTTGAGGATGTGCTTATAGGCCCTACACTATTGCAACCTCTCTATATCCAAATCTATTGCTGAGTTTGCCCTAGCCAAAATATTTTTGGGTCCAATATTGTGGTAGGAATTGTCATATATTCATTTTCGGCAGAATATATGACTTTCATACCTAATATACGCTCAAGGAGATCTATGAAGAACCTCTTTTTATGTGAGAAGAAATTGAAGTCATCAATAAATTCTTTGGATTTATCCTCAAGTTCGTCTTTGTTGTCCGTCGACGATGTTTGTTCTATTCCTGCTCAAGAAGATTATAACGATTTTCATAAACGAAGGAAGACTGACAAAGAATGTGATTTCATCTTGACAAATGGAAATGCGGGCAAGAGTACAACTAGAAGTTTCACAAGTTTTGGAGATAATTTGCCCCGGGTACAAAATTGCGGTGGAAAATCACTTATTGTTCCTTCAAATGTAGAAGTTTCAAAGCTTGAAGGAAATGTTGAATATACAACAAAATACAAAGATCTCGGAGAAGCTTCCGAGGGAAGTATTCGAAAAAGCTCGTCGGGGTCACTTTCTAACGAGGATGATAGGAACTCGGTTTCCATATCAAGCATGCCATCTTATATCAACGACAAGATAAAGGATGCCGCGGAAGGTTCATCTTCCGATACAAAAGTCACAACACCCTTTACGGAGTTAACATCATCAAAGCAGCTTTGCATATCCATTCTCAAAAGAGATATAGTTCTCATTGACAAATCAGATCGGAGCAGCTCGTCAACTACATTAACACATGATGATAATGAAAGCAACACTTTGTTTGCATGCGAGAGTTGTGGATCTTTGGAAGATCCATGCCGCATGTTAATATGTGATTCTTGTGAAGGGGCATTCCATTTGCATTGCTGCCACCGTCGCATCAAGAAAATACCAGATAAAGAGTGGTATTGCCCAGATTGTTCTAGAAAGAGACCTAAGAAGCAGCGTGAGATTTTGCCAAAAGATGGATCAGCCAAGGACTTTCAAAGACCTCGCCGAGGTCTTGGTTCAATAGGAGATATGTTGATGAATGATGAACCATATGAAACTCAAGCGAGGATTGGTAGAGACTTTCAAGCAGATGTTCCAGAATGGTCCGGTCCGATTTCTTGGTATGCTCACTCTTGATAAAATTTTACTTTAAGCCTGTCATTACTACTGGGCTAAGAGAATACTGTCTTTCCCATGTGGTATTGAATATTCATAATGAAAAGGCTGTTGCTTCAGACAAGATTTTCCAACTTTATCTTTTGTTACTCCCTCCGATCTAAATTTATTGCCGCAGATTTACGCAAAATGTTGCCTAAATCTGTCTAGGTTCAGTGAACCTGCGGCAATTAATTTGGATCGGAGGGGATACTAAAGTTTCATGATAATGTATAAGCAATAACCAGATTTTAATCCTCAAATTACATTGAAATTGTATGCCATACATCAATTTTATCTTTGCTGTTTCGTCTTGCCATTTTTGCATCAAATGAATTTTCTAATAGAACTCCCATTATCTATGCAGCAGTGATGATTATTTTGTGGAATCCTCTGAACTTGATGCCACTGAAATGAGAAGTCTCAGTGTAGGTCTCGGTGTACCCTGGTCCTGTTTAATGATACTTGATACTAAATGATTTCCTTATTGGTCATTTTCAGCCATGCATCCTGACACTCTGTCCTTTACTTGCAGTGGCCACAAAGGCAAGAGGACAAGAAAAGCAGCATTGGTAACTGGGTCCAGTGCCAAGAAGTCCTACACACAGGAGCTATTTGTGGCAAGTGGCGGAGGTAACACAACCCACCCTAATTTCTTTCAGTGTTTCTGCGAGTGTGGGGTGCATGGTGTTTATGGGTTGGTCCATGTCCCCGGGGGTTTACCCTCTAGAGTACATAAAACCAGTAGTGTAACCTACTCAAGTTTGTTAGGCTAAATATAAATATTGAATGTTTTATTTCCTCGCATGGTAATGGTTTGAATAGGAGAAAAGGAGGTCCTCTTTATCGTGTTGTTATAAGCCTCTTCCATATTTTGTTTTCTGTTAACAACTATCATTAACATATGCATTCATGTTTTCATTACCTCATGGGAATGTTTACAGGGCACCATTGTTTGTTGTTCAATCAAGCAATTGGGATTGTTCATGTTCAGTTCTTTGGGACCCAGTTCATGCTGATTGTGCTGTCCCACAGGTATGTTATATTGACCTCCTTGTTCAATCTTTGGATGTATTGATTATTAAGCATGTGCAAGTTTATTTCATATTTTTCATCCATGCTTCTATTTGAGTCTGCTTGCACCGTTCAGTAATTAAAGCCGCAATACAAAACTTAATATCTGGACTACCTTGTCCATTTCAGGAATTGTCGACTGATGAAGTACTTAAGCAACTGAAGTACATAAATAAGGTATGACCTCAGAAAGTGATTACAATCAGCACATTATTTGCATCGAGCTCTTATGTGCCATTACCTTGAACCCAATTCTTTGGCTGAAAATTTGATCATGACAAACAGTTAGTTGATGGTGGGTTTAGAATTTCGTGACCCGCCAACGATGAATTGGAATTCCTTTATTTAGTGACTAATTATTACCATGCCCAAGATTGTGAGATTATCTGAGACTAGCTTTCCATGTTGGGCCAGAAAGACATCTCATTATACCAGCACTCTGGCCACTATAAAAAACATGGTCAATCATTTAGTTATGTGCCACTGCAGGTGGTGACCGTAGTGGCTCTCCTGAGCACACCGTTTTTAAAGGTGGCTGCAACTGCAAGCCAGTGATGTCTGTATTAGTTATCAAAAGCAATCAGTTGCAAAGGAGCAGCCATTGTTTGCAGACGTAAAGTGATGCCCGGGAGCAAATATTGCACGATGCTTATAGTTTTCCTGTGTTTGTTACTGGTGTATAGTTTTCTGTATTCCAAAAGTACCGGTGTCCGAAGAAATCTAACTATAGGGCCTTATGCAAGATTGTCGGATCATCATATTTTACTTTAGTTTGTGCGGCATACTCACTGTTTGAATCTGAGGTATTGATTTTTATCTATGCAGCTGAAGAAACGTCTGGACAGTCGTAAGCAGAAACGCTGAACGATAAACATCTATCAGAAGTGAGTTGTCCATTTCCAGATACAACATTACTACTACCTCCGTTCCATTGAACTGCTAGAAAGGCTTACATTATGCAACGGAGGTAGTAACATTTAGCCTACTGCCCTCTGTGAAGTTTGACTGACCTATCTCATCTTTCTCCTAGCACGTGTTGTCTACAGAGGGAACTGCAGAGGGGGAACCATTGCACCAGTCCCAGTCCGTCCATTGTGGCTGTTGATTGATCTCTAGCTCATTTTCCCCCGATTGTCCTCGGAGCTAGAAGAAGAGAGGTCTTGTGTTGTCGCCTCCGGACTTCAGAAGTTTTCCTCCTGGTGATCTGCCGAGATGATTTCTGTCAGCTTCTATTGAAGAAGCAAACGACATTTGCTGTTCGAGGATTAGAGGAGAGATGGATGTCGAATTTTTCATTCATTTTCTTTTCGTGAGATCAAACCTAAAGGCTGTATCATGTGATGTAAGCCTTAACTCGTTGACTTGAGGCGTCTGCGATCTTGTCACCCATGGAGTTGAAATCACAATGGAATTTGTTGATGCGCATGTTGACTGGGACTAAGGTGCCTGTTATGATGTGCTTGAGGGCAGGTTCTATCCTTGTCCAGTGGGGCAAAATTACATTTAGAAGTTCTGAAAATTAATTTGTGGAGTCATGCTTTCTAAAAATCAGGAAAAACACACTTCTTTTAGAAAATATGAACCCTAGATATCCAAAACGTAGGTCTTTTACGGCATCATAACAGTACTTCGATTATAAACTGAACTAAAACAGATTTATCCAACATTTTGCCAACCTATACATATTTATGCAAGATTTTGCCAACCTATACAGATTTATGCAACCTATACAGGTTTTTATGCAGATTTTTTCTGGACCAAGGGAGTACTATATTTAAATATAGTACACTCCCTCGGTCCAGAATTTTTGGTGAATTTATATAGATGATACATTTAGTCTGCTCTTATCTCTATCTTTGTCCCTATCTCTACTACTTATAAAACCACAAACTTCGTAAAAAAAATTGAATCTACACTGTCCAATCACGTAGATCACATGGTCTAGATTAATTTTATTCTCCCCTCCCCCTCAAAAAGGTTTACGCGATTCCAGCCCATCTTGTTAGGCTGTGATAGACCTAACTTAGGCTGAGTTTTTCCTTATTTATAGAAAAACGTGTAGGGGTTCGTAGCATGGAAAACAAAAAAATTCTACCGCATACAAACAAGCCAAGATCTATCTACTAAATTGTAGCAACGAGTCGATAGAATAACTCACCCTCGAAGATTCCAAAGTGTTTAACGAGAGCGGATTCTCGTGGGTGATATAGTCGTACTCTTGCCGATCTCAAGATCGTGTAGACGGTCCTTCTGGCGTTCCGGCCAGCGCTCATGATCAGTCTGCGTTCTCGATGAAGACCTTCCTCTCCCTTGTTCCAAGGCGGTGGAGGTTGTAGCACTCTCCTCGCGATTAAGCAAAGACGACGTGGTACCTAAGTAGAGGAGATCTCGAGGCTTCGCCTTAAGCGGCCAGTATGGTGGACTATAAGAGAGGCCTTGGCGATCTAGGGTTTAGAGGCACCAATGAGAGAGGGCTAGGCCGGCTGGGGAAGGAGAGCCCCAAGTCGGACTAGGGTTTGCCCTAGGCGGCAAGGCTGCAGGAGGGCTGCTAGGGCTAGGATTTTGGGTGGTGGAGTTGTGTGCTAGGAGGGGCATCCCTGCCCCTCCTTATATAGGTGGAGGGCGCCGGCCAAGGGGAGGGGAGTCCCTCCCCAACTCGGCTTCCAAGGCCGGCGGTGGAGGGAGAGGGACTTCCTCCCCAAGTAGGTTTCCTACTCCACCAAGCAAAATAGCCGTTTGACTTTTCAAATTGGCGTTTGACTTTTCAAACTAGGATTTGATTTATCCCTTTATTTTGCTCAGCGATGACACCTAGTACATGATGCAACCATTCCAACTTGTTATGACACATTCATGTACCCTTCCTCTGAGTGCGGACCTTTGGAACCTTCTAGAACATTCCGATGAAAACACCTAACCATTCTCCAATCCAACAGGACTTTCCTTATATGAATCTTATTCTCGGACCATTCCATATCTCCTCGTGATATCCGGATCCCATCCGAGACTCGAACAACATTCGGTCTCTTACTCATCATTCCATAACTACTCAACGTCGATCCTTAAGTGTGTCTCCCTACGGTTCGTGAATTATGCGGACATGATCGAGAAACTTCTCCGAACAATAACCAATAGAGGAATCTGGAAATTCATATGGCCACATATTTCTCGTGCTGCGATCGAATGAACCACTTACATACGATACCAAATTCCCTTTGTCTCATGATAGTTTACTTATCCGAGGTTTTGATCGTCGGTATCTCTGCATACCTAGTTCAACCGTTCTTGATAAGTACTCTTTTCTCGTTCCCGTGATATGTGATCCCTTGTGAGCCAGTCACATGCTTGCAAGCTAATTGGATGACATTCCACCGAGAGGGCCCAGAGTATATCTATCCGTTATATGGATGGACAAATCCCACTCTTGATCCATGTGTCTCAACCAACACTTTCCTAACACTCAATGCCACCTTTATAGCCACCCAGTTACGGTGTGGTGTTTGATGTCATCAAAGCATCCTTCCGGTGATGGTGATAAGCATGATCTCATGGTCGAAGGAATTAGGTTACTTGTTGGAATTATGCCCTAGAGGCAATAATAAAGATGTTATTATTATAATTCTTGTTCATGATAATGATTATATTCCATGCTAGAATTGTATTAAGCGGAAACTTTAATACTTGTGTGGTTTGTGAACAACACTGTGTGTTGGAGATATGCCCTAGAGGCAATAATAAATGTAGTTATTATTATATCTTTGTGTTTATGATAAATGTTTACATTCATGCTATAATAGTATTAACAAGGAAACATTGATACTTGTGTGATTTGTAAACTTAATTTGAAGTCCCTAGTATAGCCTCTATACTTCACTAGCTTGTTGGTTGATTAATGATTGTGGTTTCCCTATCATGAACATTGAGATGTTATCAACAACAAGATCATATCGTTAGGAGAATGATATGGTGGACATACTCCTATAGATAAGCGTAGCATAAAGATCAAGTCATTTCATTAGTTCAATTGCTATATGCTTTCTGATACATAGTAACCTAATTCCTTCGACCATGAGATCATGCATATCACCTTTAGGATGGATGCTTTGATGACATCAAACACTACACCGTAATGGGGTGGTTATAAAAGTGGCATTGAGTGTTCGGAAAGTATTGGTTGAGACACATGGATCAAGAGTGGGATTTGTCCATCCACATGACGGATAGATATACTCTGGGCCCTCTCGGTGGAATGTCATCCAATTAGCTTGCAAGCATGTGACTTGGTCACAAGGGATCACATATCACGGGAGCGAAAAGAGTACTTATCAAGAACAAGGTTGAACTAGGTATGCGAGATACCGCGATCATAACCTTGGGTAAGTAACATATCGTGAGACAAAGGGAAATTGGTATCGTATGTAAGTGGTTCATTCGATCGCAAAGTAATCGTAGAAATATGTAGAACCATATGAATTTCAGATTCCTCTATTGGTTATTGTTGAGAAGTGTCTCGATCATGTACGCATAATTCACGAACCGTAGGGAGACACATAAGGATTCGACGTTGTTTGAGTAGTTATGGTATTATGAGAAAGAGACCGAATGTTGTTGAGTCTCGGATGGGATCCGGGATATCACGAGGTGATCCGGAATGGTCCGGAGAATAAGATTCATATAAGGAAAGTCCCGTTTGAGTTCGGGAATGATTAGTGTTTTCATCGGGAATGTTCTAGAAGGTTCGGATTGTCGGCACTCAGGAAGGGTACATGAATGTGTCATTGATCATTGAATGATTGCATCATGTACTAAGTGTTATTGTCCCAAATAAAGGATTAAATTGAATCCTAAAAGAAAAGTCAAATGTCGGTTTGAAAGTCAAACGCCAAAACAAGAAACTGTGGGAAACAAGCAAGAGGAGTTGGAACCAACGGAGGAGGAGTAGGACTCCTCAGCCGGCGCCAGCCAAGGCCGACTTGGAGGGACTCCCTCCCTCCTGGCGCCAGGACCTCCTCCCATAAAAGGAGGCGGGGCTCCTCCATAGACGCTTTACTTTCTACTCTAGATCTCGGTTTAGAGCATTTTGGTTTAGAGCTTCTAATTGCTTTAGCCAACAGTTTAGAGCCTTCTAATTGGTTTAGAGCCCTCTAATTGGTGTGTCTAATTACTAGGCCACTAATCCTCTCTCATAAGCTCCACCATACTACTTGCGGCAGGCGAAGCCTGGGATCTCCCTCTACTTAGGTACCACGTTGTCTTCTTGGGAATCGCGAGAGTGCTACAACCTCCGCTTTGCTGGAACAAGGAGAGGAAGGTCTTCGTCGAAATCAGAGCGTGTGACCCGGCTGAGCGCTTGGGAACGTGGTACTGGAAGGATCGTCTACACGATCTTGAGATCGGGAAGAATCGACTACATCACCCACGAGAATCCGCTCTCGTTAACCACTTTGGAATCTTGAGGTGAGTTCCTCCATCGACTCGTTGCTACAATCTAGTAGATAGATCTTGGCTTGTTTGTTTGTATGCGAGAAAATTTTGTTTTCCATGCTACGAACCCCTCAATGGTATCGAGCCGTGTCTATATGTAGATCATTGCCTGAGTAGAACACAATGGTCATTGTGGGCGTTGATGCTTTTATTGTAGATTGCTTTTGTGTACTTTGCATCTTGCGGTATGTTGGGATGAAGCGGCCGGGCTAACCTTACATGACATCGTTCATGAGACTTGCTCCACGCTTGACATGTAACTTGTATTGCATAAGTGGCTTTGCGGGTGCATGTTTCTCCTAGCATAGTTAAGATCCAATTTACAACGGGTGATCAACAATGCTAGTATCAATGTTGTGGTTCTTGTTCGTAAGTTAGAGCGACACTTATTGAAAGCCCCAAACCACGTAAAATATGCAAAGAAAGTAGAAGCGTCTAACTTTGTTTTGCGGTGTCTGATGATGTGATATGGCCATGATTGTGATTATATTCGATGTATGCAATGTTCCTTATTGTAAGTCGACAACCGGCGGAGCCATATGGTTGTCTTTAATTTATGTTAAGACTGCGTGTCTATTCAAAGTAGTTGTAATAGTTGAAGCGGTGGGCGACAACCATGGAGAAGCGTCATTGACCTTGATGCAATGCGGTGATGATGGAGATCATGTTCGTGCTTGAAGATGGAGATCGGAGGCACGAAGAAGAAAACCATATCATATCACATATATATTGAATTGCATGTGATGTTAATCCTTTATGCATCTTGTATTGCTTAGTAGACGACGGTAGCATTATAAGATGATCCCTCATG
Organism: Avena longiglumis; assembly: GCA_030063025.1. Lineage (NCBI taxonomy): Eukaryota > Viridiplantae > Streptophyta > Magnoliopsida > Poales > Poaceae > Avena > Avena longiglumis. Next base: position 20,814,968 of record CP125979.1, on the reverse strand, counting down.
CACATCAATTTCAAATCATAAAGTGTTCAGCCTTAGTTAGCACCGGTGCTAAAGCTTGTTGTTTGAAGCACCACGTGATGATCGGGTGTTCTAGATTACGCAAGTGTATACAACGTGAGCAAGCCAGATTTGCTCATGCGAAACTAAGGTTTGATCTTGACGAGCCTAGCATGTCGCAGACATGGTCTCGAACACGGATTACCGAAAGGTAAAGCATGAATCGTATAGTAGATATGATGAACATGATGATTGTTCGCCATTGAAACTATATCAACTCTCGTGATGATCGGTGTTGATGTAGTGGATTTGGTTCGTGTTATCACTAAAACAATGTGAGGGATGTTGTTTTGAGTGGGAGTTCACCTAGTTTAATTTCATTAATTAATTTGAACTCAATTTGTCATAAACTTAGTCTAAACTATTGCAAATATGTTGTAGATCAATGGCAGCCTACCATCAATTTTAATGCGTTCCTAGAGAAAGAAAAGTTGAAAAACAATGGAAGCAACCCGGATTGGTTCGCAATTTGAGGATTGTCCTCACGGTGGTAATTTGACCTATGTCTGGATGCATTTGGTGACCCACCACGTATGCTTCCGATGAAGTAAAGAATGTTTACCTCGCTCGGAAGAATCGGTACTCCATAGTTCGATGTGCTATCTTGTATGGTTTAGAATCGAGCTTGAGAAAAGGTTTGAAGAGTCGGACCCACATGATATTGTCGAGGATCTCAAATTAATTTTTGAGACTCATGCGGCAATTGAAAGCTATGAGGCTTACGAAAAGTTCTTTAAGCAAGATGGAAGAAGGCGCTCCGTCGGTGAGCATGTGCTTAAGATGTGCACGCATAAATAAACTTCAAAGCTTGGGTATAGTGATTCCTAATGCTTTGGGGATTTACCGTGTCTACAATCACTACCACCAAGTTACAAGAACTTTGTGATGAACTACAACATGCAGAACATGAACAAGGCGTTGCGAACTCTTTGCCATGTTAAAATCTGCGAAGTGGAGATCAAGAAAGAGCACCAAGTGTTGTTGGTCAATAAGACCACCAAATTCAAGAAAGGCAAGTCTAAGCAAAGGACACTTCAAGAAGGGTGGTAAGAAAGCTACCACCGTAAGAAGACCAAGGCTGGACCCAAGCACTGGCCGAGTGTTTTTCTTGCAAGGGAGAAGGTCCTTTGGCGGAATTGCCCAAAGTACTTGGCGGATCGAAGCGGCAACATCAAGAAGAAAGGTATATCGATATACATGTTATTGATGTGTATCTCACTAGTACTCGTAGTAGTGCACAGGTATTTGATCTTGGTTGGTTGCTCATATTTGTAACTCGAAGCAGTCTTTGCGAGAATAAGCGGAAGCTAGCGAAGAACGAGGTGACGATGCGGCGTGGGAAGCGGATCAAAGGTTGATGTGATCGCGGTCGACGCTACCCTTCATCTACCATCGGGATTAGTTTTATACTTAAATAATTGTTATTTAGTGCTGCGTTGAGCATGAACATTATCTCGGGATCTTGTTTATTGCAAGGCGGTTACTTATTTAAGTCGAGAATAATGGTTGTTCGATTTATATGAGTAATATGTTTCGCACATGCACCTTTGATAGATGGTCTATTCTTATTGAATCTCGATGGTGGAAATACACATATCAACAACATTGAGGCTAAGCGTTTGAAATCAAGCGATAATTCGACCTATATGTAGCGCTTTGTCGTCTTGGTCACATCGAGTGAAACGTATGAAGAAACTCCATTCCGATGGACTTCTTGAATCACTTGATTTTGAATCACTTGAAAGATGCGAAGCATGTCGATGGGAAAAATGACTAAGACTCCATTTTACGGTATGATGGAGCGAGCTACGGACTTATTGGAAATCATACATACCGATGTGTGTGGTCCAATGAGTGTAGCATCATGTGATGGTTATCGTTATGTTCTTACCTTCACGGATGACTTGAGTAGATATGGGTATATCTATTTCATGAAACATAAGTCCGAAACTTTCGAGAAGTTTAAGGAGTTTCAAAGTGAGGTAGAGAATCAACGTAACAAGAAGATTAAATTTCGTTACGATCGTGGAGGTGAATATCTAAGTTACGAGTTTGGCGAGCATTTAAAGAAGTGCGGAATACTTTCACAATTGACACCGCCGGAACACCACGGTAATGGTGTATCCGAACGTCGTAATCGAACTCTCTTAGATATGGTTCGTTCTATGATGTCACTTACAGTTTACGCTATCATTTTGGGGTTATGCATTAGAAGCGACCGCATTCACTTTAAATAGGGCACCGTCTAAATCCGTTGAAACGACACCGTATGAATTATGGTTTGGGAAGAAACCTAAATTGTCGTTCCTTAAAGTTTGGGGATCTGAAGCCTATGTAAAGAAGTTACTGTAGGACAAGCTTGAACCCAAAGCGGAAAATGCGTCTTCATAGGATACAGAAGGAAACTATTGGGTATACCTTCTATCATAGATCCGAAGGCAAAACATTCGTTGCTAAGAATGGATCCTTTCTAGAAGAATTTCTCTCGAAAAGAAGTGGAAGGAAAGTAGAACTTGACGAGGTTGTTGAACCTTCTCTCGAAATTGCGAGTAGCGCAAACCGGAAGAAGTTCTGTGGTGCTGCACCAATAAGGGAGGAAGCTAATGATGATGATCATGAAACTTCGGTTGAAGTTGCTACTGAGCCTCGGAGGTCAGCGAGAACTCGTACCACTCCAGTTGGTATGATTCGTTATGAATGTCATGGTGGTGGACAACACCGATGACCCCGAGACATATGAGGAAGCGATGATGAGCCCAGTTCCAATAAATGGCAAGAAGCCATGAAATCGAGATTGGATCCATGTCGAAAACCAAGTATGGACTTTGGTGGACTTCTGGGATGGTAGGAAGGCTGTCGAGAACAAATGGATTTTCAAGAAGAAAGCAGATCTTGATGGTAATGTTCTTGTCTATAAAGCTCGACTTGTCGCAAAGGGTTTCGACAAATTCAAGGAGTTGACTACGATGAGACTTTCTCACCGAGTGAAGCTAAAGTCTGTGAGGATTATGTTAGCAATTTGCATATTATGATTATGAGATATGGCGGATGGATGTCAAAACAGCATTCCTCAATGGAGACATTGATGAAGAGTTGTATGATGCAACCCAAAGGTTTTGTCGATCCTATAGATGCTAACAAGGTATGCAAACTTCAGCGGTCCATCTATGGATTGAAGCAAGCATCCAGTTGGAATCAACGTTTTGATAAGGTAATCAAAGTTTTGGTTTTATACAAACTTATGGAGAAGCTTGTATTTACAAGAAAGTGAGTGGGAGCTCGTAGCATTCTTAATCTGTATGTGGATGACATATTGTTGATTGGGAATGATGTAGACCTTCTTAATAGTGTCAAGGAATATTTGAATAATAGTTTTCAATGAAGGATCTTGGCGAAAGCTTACATATTAGGCATAAAGATTTATAGAGATAGATCGAAGCCAAATATCATTGTCACAAAGTACATATTTGGACAAAGTTCTAAAGAGATTTGGAATGGAAGAAAGCGAAAGGGTTCTTGCCCATGTTGCTCAATACGACCTTGAGTAAAACTCAAAGTCCGACATCGGCGAGAAGATAGAGAAAGGATGAGTAAGACTCCTATGCCTCGACCATAGGATCTCTAATGTATGCCATGCTATGTACTAGACCCGACATTGCATATCTTGTTAGTTTAACTAGCAGATATCAAAGTGATCGAGTGGATCATTGGACAATGATCAAAAACATCCTTAAGTACTTGAGAAGAACTAAGGATATGGTTCTTTCTTATGGAGGTGATGAGCACTCGTTGTTAATGGTTACACCGATGCTAGTTGGAATACCGATCCGGATGATTCTAAATCACAATCTGATCGTATTTATTTTGAATGGTGCGTGATTAGCTGGAGGAGTGCAAAGCAAAGCGTTGTGGCGAGATCTTCAAGAATCGGAATACATGGCCGGAGGCTTCACAAGCGATATGGATGAAGGAGTTCATTACGAGTGGGTGTGGTTCCAAGTGCTGGACCCAATGTCTATCTCTTGTGATAACATGGGCGCCATAGCCAATGCGCAAGAACCAAGGTCACACAAGAAGTGAAGCATATCAAGCTGCGTTTTCGCTATTCGAGAACATATCCAGGATGGGGATATAAAGATTTGCAAAGTACACACAGATCTGAATGTGGCGGATCCGTTGACTAAGGGCAAAACATGACCAACACCAAACTGCCATGGGTGTTCGGTATATTACCATGTAATCTAGATTAGATGACTCTAGTGCAAGTGGGAGACTGTTGGAGATATGCCCTAGAGGCAATAATAAATGTAGTTATTATTATATCTTTGTGTTTATGATAAATGTTTACATTCATGCTATAATAGTATTAACAAGGAAACATTGATACTTGTGTGATTTGTAAACTTAATTTGAAGTCCCTAGTATAGCCTCTATACTTCACTAGCTTGTTGGTTGATTAATGATTGTGGTTTCCCTATCATGAACATTGAGATGTTATCAACAACAAGATCATATCGTTAGGAGAATGATATGGTGGACATACTCCTATAGATAAGCGTAGCATAAAGATCAAGTCATTTCATTAGTTCAATTGCTATATGCTTTACGATACATAGTAACCTAATTCCTTCGACCATGAGATCATGCATATCACCTTACGGATGGATGCTTTGATGACATCAAACACCACACCGTAACAGGTGGTTATAAAAGTGGCATTGAGTGTTGGAAAGTATTGGTTGAGACACATGGATCAAGAGTGGGATTTGTCCATCCACATGACGGATAGATATACTCAGGCCCTCTCGGTGGAATGTCATCCAATTAGCTTGCAAGCATGTGACTTGGTCACAAGGGATCACATATCACGGAACGAGAAAAGAGTACTTATCGGTAACAAGGTTGAACTAGGTATGCAGAGATCTGACGATCATAACCTTGGGTAAGTAACATATCGTGAGACAAGGGAAATTGGTATCGTATGTAAGTGGTTCATTCGATCGCAAAGTAATCGTAGAAATATGTGGAGCCATATGAATTTCAGATTCCTCTATTGGTTATTGGAGAAGTGTCTCGATCATGTGCATAATTCACGAACCGTAGGGAGACACATAAGGATTGACGTTGTTTGAGTAGTTATGGTATTATGAGAAAGAGACCGAATGTTGTTGAGTCTCGGATGGGATCCGGGATATCACGAGGTGATCCGGAATGGTCGGAGAATAAGATTCATATAAGGAAAGTCCGTTTGAGTTCGGGAATGATTAGTGTTTTCATCGGGAATGTTCTAGAAGGTTCGGATTGTCCGGCACTCGGGGGAAGGGTACATGAATGTGTCATTGATCATTGAATGATTGCATCATGTACTAAGTGTTATTGCTGTCCCAAATAAAGGATTAAATTGAATCCTAAAAGAAAAGTCAAATGTCGGTTTGAAAGTCAAGCGCCAAAACAAGAACCGTGGGAAACAAGCAAGAGGAGTTGGAACCAACGGAGGAGGAGTAGGACTCCTCGGGCCGGCCAGCCAAGGCCGACTTGGGAGGACTCCTCCCTCCTGGCCAGGACCTCCCTCCCATAAAAGGAGGCGGGGCTCCTCCCATGGGCTTTACTTTCTACTCTAGATCTCGGTTTAGAGTTTTGGTTTAGAGCTTCTAATTGCTTTAGCCAACAGTTTAGAGCCTTCTAATTGGTTTAGAGCCCTCTAATTGGTGTGTCTAATTACTAGGCCACTAATCCTCTCTCTCATAAGCTCCACCATACTACTTGACCGCTTAAGGCGAAGCCTGGGATCTCCCTCTACTTAGGTACGCCTTGGTTGTCTTCTTAGGAATCGCGAGGAGAGTGCTACAACCTCCGCCTTCTTTGGAACAAGGAGAGGAAGGTCTTCGTCAATCCGAGCGTGTGACCGACTGGGCGCTGCTTAGGAGCGTGGCGCTGGAAGGATCGTCTACGATCTTGAGATCGGAAAATACGACTACATCACCCACGAGAATCCGCTCTCGTTAACCACTTTGGAATCTTCGAGGGTGAGTTCCTCCATCGACTCGTTGCTACAATCTAGTAGATAGATCTTGGCTTGTTTGTTTGTATGCGATAGAAAATTTTTGTTTTCCATGCTACGAACCCCTACACTGTGTCCCTAGTACGCCTCTATGGACTAGCTCATTGATCAATGATGGTTAAGGTTTCCTAACCATAGACATGAGTTGTCAATTGATAATGAGATCATATCATTGGGAGAATGATATGATGGACATGCCCAAACTAAGCGAAGCAATTAGATCGTGTCATCGTGTTCGTCTTTGCGAAGCTTTTCTTATGTCAAATATTGTATTCCTTAGACCATGAGATAATACAACTTCCTGGTATCGGAAGAAAGCTTTGAGGTCATCAAACATCATCCTATGAGAGGGTGATCATAAAGGTGTCTCTCAGGTGATCGGAAAGTATCTGTTGGGTTGTATGTATCGAGATGGGATTTGTCCCTCCCAAGTCAGAGAGATATACTTCGGGCCCACTCGTGTCGATATCAACACCGCTTGCAAGCATGTGGTTAAGGAGTTAATCACAAAGTGATATCGGATTAAAGCGAGTAAAGTACTAACGTGAGCGAGATTGAACTAGGTATGGCGATGCAAGCGATCGAATCTCGCAAGTAAAATATCGCGACGAAGGAAATATATATATGGGATTGATTGAATCACGGAATCGTGGTTCATCCGATATGATCATCGATGAATGTGTGGGAGTCAATATGGGTTTCAGACCCAGTTGATTATTGATAGAAGATCATGTGCATATTCTCGAACCGCAGGTCACACATAACGTGTCTCGATGCTAGGATAGATTGGATAATTGGTTTATGAGTTTTGTTGAGTCTCGGATGGGATCCGGGACATCACGATAGGTTCCGGGAGTGGTCGGAGAATAAGATTCATATAAGGCGGTGCAGTTTTGGAGTTGAATTGTTCCGGGTTAATCGGTATTGTACCGGAAGCTTCTAGAACCTTCCGGAAGGGGACCAACGTGGCCACACCTTCCGGGAGGGGGCATGGGCCTATGAGGGAGTGCCCTGGCCGCATTGGGCTAGGGGCACAAGGCCCCATAGGGCCCAGCCGGCCTTGAGAGGTTTAAACTCGAGATAGAGCTTCTAGAAGGGGGGGTTTCCTTGCCCCCCACTCCTTATCCTTTGGGGCCGCCGGTTTGGGCTTGGGGGAGGGGCTAGGGATGCGCCCCCTCTATATAAAGAGGGGTGGGGGCGCACCAACCCCCACACCTTCCCCTCCAACCATAGCCGCCCTGCTGCCCTCCTCTCTCCCTCTCGACTGCTTGTAGGCGAAGCCCTGCTGCAGAAATTCTCCACCAATTGCACCGCTCCGTCGCGTTGTAGATCCAACCCATATCTCCACCATACTTGCTGGACCAAGGAAGGAGGAGACGTCGAGGTGCTGCACGTGTGCATCTCACGGAGGCACCGCCACTTGTGGTGCTAGATTGGATCGGATCGCGAGGAGGAGAAGCGAGTACGACTACATCACCCATTCATTTAACGTTCACTGCGAATCTTCAAGGGTATGAAGATCTAATCCAATCTCTCTAGTTGTTTGCATCTCCTAGATTAGATCTTGGCTTTCCCTCTGTTCGCATCCGTAGAAATTTTTGATTTACTATGCCGCGAAACCCTTCATTACTATGTATCAGAAAGCATATAGCAATTGAACTATTAAAATGACTTGATCTTTATGCTACGCTTATCTATAGGAGTATGCCCATCATATCATTCTCCTAACGATATGATCTTGTTGTTAATAACATCTCAATGTTCATGATAGAGAAACCACAATCATTTATTAACCAACAAGCTAGTATTATGAAGAGGCTTTACTAGGGACTTCAATTTAAGTTTACAAATCACACAAGTATTAATGTTTCCTTGTTAATACTATTATAGCATGAATGTAAACATTTATCATAAACACAAAGATATAATAATAACTACATTTAATATTGCCTCTAGGGCATATCTCCAACAGTCTCCCACTTGCACTAGAGTCAACTAATCTAGATTACATGGTAATATACCGAACACCCATGGCAGTTTGGTGTTGGTCATGTTTTGCCCTCGGTAGAGGTTTAGTCAACGGATCCGCCACATTCAGATATGTGTGTACTTTGCAAATCTTTATGTCACCATCTTGATGTGCTTCAGCTTCTTGTGTGACCTTGGTTCTTGCGCATTGGCTATGGCGCCCATGTTATCACAGTAGATAGACATTGGGTCCAGCGCACTTGGAACCACACCGAGCTCTGTAATGAACTCTTTCAACCATATCGCTTCTACAAGCCTCAAGCGACCATGTATTCGATTCAGTTGAAGATCTCCACAACGCTTTGCTTTGCACTCCTCACTAACTGCTGCACCATTCAAAGTAAATACGTATCTAGATTGAGATTTAGAATCATCTGGATCGGTGTTCCAACTAGCATCGGTGTAACCATTAACAACGAGATGTTCATCACCTCCATAAGAAAGAACCCTATCCTTAGTTCTTCTCAAGTACTTAAGGATGTTTTTATCATGTCAATGATCCACTCCTGGATCACTTTGATATCTGCTAGTTAAACTAACAGCATATGCAATGTCCGGTCTAGTACATAGCATGGCATACATTAGAGATCCTATGGCTGAGGCATAGGGAGTTTTACTCATCCTTTCTCTATCTTCTACGGTTGTTGAACTTTGAGTTTTACTCAAGGTCGTATTGGGCAACATGGGCAAGAACCCTTTCTTGCTATCTTCCATTCCAAACCTCTTTAGAACTTTGTCCAAATATGTACTTTGTGACAATGATATTAGACGTCTTGATCTATCTCTATAAATCTTTATGCCCAATATGTAAGCTGCTTCGCCAAGATCTTTCATTGAAAAACTATTATTCAAATATTCCTTGACACTATTAATAAGGTCTACATCATTCCCAATCAACAATATGTCATCTACATATAGTATTAAGAATGCTACAGAGCTCCCACTCACTTTCTTGTAAATACAAGCTTCTCCATAAGTTTGTATAAAACCAAAACTTTTGATCACCTTATCAAAATGTTGATTCCAACGGGATGCTTGCTTCAATCCATAAATGGACCGTTGAAGTTTGCATACCTTGTTAGCATCCTTAGGATCGACAAAACCTTTGGGTTGCATCATATACAATTCTTCATCAATGTCTCCATTGAGGAACTCATTTGACATCCATCGCCATATCTCATAATCATAATATGTGATTGCTAACATAATACTCAAAGACTTTAGCTTCGCTACGGTGAGAAAGTCTCATCGTAGTCAACTCCTTGAATTTGTCGAAACCCTTTTGCGACAAGTCAAGCTTTATAAAATAACATTACCATCAACATACGCTTTCTTCTGAAAATCCATTTGTTCTCGACAGCCTTAGGCCATCCGTAAGTCCACCAAAGTCCATACTTGGTTTTCGTACATGGATCCAATCTCGGATTTCATGGCTTCTTGCCATTTATTGGAATCTGAGCTCATCATCGCTTCCTCATATGACACTCATAACGGGATCATACCAATCAGGAGTGGTACGAGTTCTCGTTGACCTGTGAGGCTCTGTAGCAACTACAACCGAAGTTTCATGATCATCATCATTAGCTTCCTCTCTTATTGCGAGCACCACAGGAACTTCTTAGGTCTTGCGCTACTGCAAGTTCGAGAAGGTTGACAACCTCGTCAGTTCTACTTTCCTTCGATCACTTCTTTCGAGAGAAATTCCTTCTCTAGAAAGGATCCATTCTTAACCTTGAAGATTTTGCCTTCGGATCTATGATAGAAGGTATACCCAATAGTTTCCTTTGGATATCCTATGAAGACGCATTTTTCCCTTTGGGTTCAAGCTTGTCCGTTGTAACTTCTTTACATAGGCTTTGACCCAAACTTTAAGAAACGACAATTTAGGTTTCTTCCCAAACAATAATTCATACGGTGTCGTTTCAACGGATTTAGATGGTGCCCTATTTAAAGTGAATCTTGTTTCTAATGCATAAACCCAAAATGATAGCGGTAAATCGTAAGTGACATCATAGAGCGAACCATATCTAAGAGAGTTCTGACGTTCGAACACACCATTCTGTGGTGTTACCGGTGTGTCAATTGTGAAAGTATTCCGCATTTCTTCAAATGCTCGCCAAACTCGTAACTTAGATATTCACCTCCACGATCAGAACGTAGAAATTTAATCTTCTTGTTACGTTGATTCTCAACCTCACTTTGAAATTCCTTAAACTTCTCGGAAGTTTTGGACTTATGTTTCATGAAATATATATATCCATATCTACTCAACGATAACGATAACCACCGCGCGATGCTACACTCATTGGACAACACACATCGGTATGTATGATTTCCAATAATTCCATAGCTCGCTCCATCATACCAGAAAATGGAGTCTTAGTCATTTTACCCATCAGACATGCTTCGCATCTTTCAAGTGATTCGAAATCAAGTGATTCAAGAAGTCCATCGGAATGGAGTTTCTTCATACGCTTCACTCCAATGTGACCAAGACAACAGTGCCACATATAGTTCGAGTTATCGCTCGATTTCAAACGTTTAGCTTCAATGTTATTAATATGTGTATTTCCACTATCAAGATTAAACAAGAATAGACCATCTATCAAAGGTGCATGTGCATAAAACATATTACTCATATAAATCGAACAACCATTATTCTCGGACTTAAACAAGTGGCTCTATAATAAACAAGATCCCGATATAATGTTAGTGCTTACGCAGGCAAATAACAATTATTTAAGTATAAAACTAATCCGATGGTAGATGAAGAGGTAGCGTCTTGACCGCGATCACATCAACCTTTGATCCATTTCCCACGCATCGTCACCTCGTTCTTCGCTAGCTTCCGCTTATTCTGCGATACTGTTTGAGTTACAAATATGAGCAACCAAACCATTATCAAATACCTGTGCACTACTAAGAGTACTAGTGAGATACACATCAATAACATGTATACCGGATATACCTTTCTTCTTGATGTTGCCGTTCTTCAAATCCGCCAAGTACTTTGGGCAATTCCGCTTCGGTGACCTTCTCCCTTGCGGTAAAAGCACTCGATGTCGTGCTTAGGTCCACCTTGGTCTTCTTAAATCGGTGGAAACTTTCTTACCACCCTTCTTGAAGTGTCCCTTTTGCTTAGACTTGCCTTTCTTGAATTTGGTGGTATTATTGACCATCAACACTTGGTGCTCTTTCTTGATCTCCACTTCTGCAGATTTTAACATGGAGAAGAGTTCTGGCAACTGCTTGTTCATGCTTTGCATATTGTAGTTCATCACAAAGTTCTTGTAACTTGGTGGTAGTGATTGGAGGACACGGTAAATCCCCAAAGCATTAGAAATCACTATACCCAAGCTTTGAAGTTTGTTTGCGTGCCCAGACATCTTAAGCACATGCTCACTGATGGAGCTGCCCTCTTCCATCTTGCAGTTAAAGAACTTTTCAGAAGCCTCATAGCTCTCAACTGCCGCGTGAGTCTCAAAAATCAATTTGAGTTCACGGACAATATCATGTGTCAGATTCTCAAACCTTTTACAAGCTCCGATTCTAAACCATACAAGATAGCACCTTTGAGCATGAATCTTGAGTCTTAGGCGAGGTAAACATTCTTTACTTCATCGGCAGTAGCTTGGTGGGTCACCAGCGGTGCATCCACATAGGTCAAATTACAGATTGAGGACAATCCTCAAATTGCGGAACCAATCCATGAAGTTGCTTACATGTTTTTCAACTTTTATTTCTCTATAAACGCATGAAAATTGATGGTAGGGGCCGCCATTGATCTACAACATATTTGCAATAGTTTAGACTAAGTTTATGACAAATTGAGTTCTAATTAATAGTTAAATTAATCTAGGTGAACTCCCACTCAAAACAATATCCCTCACACTGTTTTAGTGATCACACGAACCAAATCCACTACATCAACACCGATCATCACGAGAGTTGATGTGGCTTCAATGGTGAACAATCGACATGTTCATCATATCTACTATATTATTCATGCTTTACCTTTCGGTGATCTGTGTTCTGAGACCATGTTTGTACATGCTAGGCTCGTCAAGATCAAACCTTAGCTTCCGCGTGAGCAAATCTGGCTTGCTCACATTGTATACACTTGCAGAATCTAACACACCCGATCATCACGTGGTGCTTCGAAACAACAAGCTTTAACGGTGCTAAGGATGAACACTTTAGAACTTGAAATTTATGTGCATGAGGGATCATCTTATAATGCTACCGTCGTTAACTAAGTAATACAAGATGCATAAAGGATTAACATCACATGCAATTAATAATATGTGATATGATATGGCCTTTCTTCTTTATGCTTCTGATCTCCATCTTCAAGCACGGACATGATCTCCATCATCACCGGCATTGCATCAAGGTCAATGACGCTGCTCCATGGTTGTCGTCCACCAGCTTCAACTATTACAACTACTTTGAATAGACACGTGGGTCTTAATAGAAATTAAAGACAATCATATGGATCCTGCCGGTTGTCAACTTACAATAAGGAACATTGCATACATCAAATATAATCACAATCATGGCCATATCACATCACAGCACACCCCTGCAAAACAAATTTAGACGCCTCTAATTTCTTTGCATGTTTTACGTGGTTTGGGGCTTTCAATAAGTGTCGATAGAACTTATGAACAAGAACCACAATGTTGATGTTTGAACTATCAAGTGCCCGTTGTAAATTGGATCTATACTATTATGGGAGAGACAGACACCCGCAAAGCCACTTATGCAATACAAGTTGCATGTTGAGCGTGGAGCAAGTCTCATGAACGATGTCATGTAAGGTTAGCCCGAGCCGCTTCATCCCATCATACCGCAAGATGCAAAGTACACAAGAAAACATTGATAATAAAAGCACCACCGCCCACAATGACCATTGTGTTCTACTCGTCTGTGATCTACATATAGACACGGCTCGATACCCTTGTAGGGGTTCGTAGCATGGAAAACAAAAACTTCTACCGCATACAAATAAACAATCCAAGATCTATCTACTAGATTGTAGCAACGTCGATGGAATAACTCGCCTCAAGATTCCAAAGTGTTTAACGAGCGGATTCTCGTGGGTGATGTAATCGTACTCTTGCCGATCTCAAGATCGCGTAGATGATCCTTCGTTGCGTTCGTGCGGCGCTGCCGATTGGTCACGTTGGTACTCGATGAAGACCTTCCTCTCCTTGTTCCAAAGCAATGGAGGTTGTAGCACTCTCCTCGCGATTCCGCTGACACGGCGTTACCTGCAGGAAGTAGAGGAGATCTCGCAGGCTTCGCCAAGCGGGCAGTATGGTGGACTATGAGAGGCCTCGGTGATCTAGGGTTTAGACGCACCAAGGAGAGGGAGCTAGGCGGCTGTGAAAGGGGATTGCCCCAAGTCGGCTGGGTTTGCCCTAGGCGGCTGCTGAGGAGCGGCTAGGGCTAGGGTTTTGGGTGGTGGAGTTGTGTGCTGAGGCAGCCTCCTTATATAGGTGGGCGCGGCCAAGGGAGGAGTCCCTCCCAACTCGGCTTCAAGGCCGGTGGAGGAGGTACTTCCTCCCAAGTAGGTTTACTCTCCACTCCCAAGCAAAATAGCCGTTGACTTTTCAAATTGGTTTGACTTTTCAAACTAGGATTTGATTTATCCCTTTATTTTGCTCGTGGCGACACCTAGTACATGATGCAACCATTCCAACTTGTTATGACACATTCATGTACACTTCCCTCGAGTCTTGGGACCTTGAACCTTCTAGAACATTCCCATGAAAACACGGAACCATTCTCCAACCCCGAAACAGGACTTTCCTTATATGAATCTTATTCTCCGGACCATTAGGATCTCCTCGTGATATCCGGATCCCATCCGAGACTCCAAACAACATTCGGTCTCTTACTCATCATTCCATAACTACTCAACAACGTCGAATCCTTAAGTGTGTCTCTACGGTTCGTGAATTATGCGGACATGATCAAGACACTTCTCGAACAATAACCAATAGAGGAATAAAATTCATATGTCTCCACATATTTCTACGATTACTGCGATCGAATGAACCACTTATACGATACCAATTTCCCTTTGTCTCACGATAGTTTACTTATCAGGGTTTGATATTCTAGATCTGCGCATACCCAGTTCAACCTCGTTACTGATAAGTACTCTTTTCTTGTTCCCTGTGATCCCTTGTGAGCCAGTCACATGTTTGCAAGCTAATTGGATGACATTCCACCGAGAGGGCCCATACTATATCTATCCTTCATATGGATGGACAAATCCCACTCTTGATCCATGTGTCTCAACCAACACTTTCCGAACACTCAGTGCCACCTTTATAGCCACCCAGTTACGGTGTGGTGTTTGATGTCATCAAAGCATCCTTTCGGTGATGGTGATAAGCATGATCTCATGGTCAAAGGAATTAGGTTACTATGTATCAGAAAGCATATAGCAATTGAACTATTAAAATGACTTGATCTTTATACTTATCTATAGGAGTATGTCCATCATATCATTCTCCTAACGATATGATCTTGTTGTTAATAATATCTCAATGTTCATGGTAGAGAAACCACAATCATTTATTAAGCAACAAGCTAGTATTATGAAGAGTCTTTACTAGGGACTTCAATTTAAGTTTACAAATCACACAAGTATTAATGTTTCCTTGTTAATACTATTATAGCATGAATGTAAACATTTATCATAAACACAAAGATATAATAATAACTTCATTTATTATTGCCTCTAGGGCATATCTCCAACATGCGGTTGATATGCTTGGTCTTTGGATGATATCTTGGTTCCTTAGCGAGTGCTATGTGTAGGGTTCTGACATAGAAAACAAAAATTTCTCGATGTGAACTATATACCAAGATCTATCTATTAGATACAAACAACAGGCGGATGTATATCGTAGAGAACATACCCTTGAAGACCAAAGCTTATTGAGTTCAACTCGTGGTTGATGTAGACGATCTCTTGCCGATCTCAAGATCGAGAGGAAGTCCTAGCGCATAAATCAAGCCGTTACATGTCGCACACCGTTCGAGGCACCGAGCAACCTCGCCTCCTTGCTCAGCGATGCGGAGCACAACTCTTTCTTGCCGAATAGCCAGGAACATGTATCTCGCTAGTCCAAGACCATGGGGATAAATTCTAGAGGGGAGAGATCCTTCACGAGGAGGTGTGAGTGAAGTGAGGAGAGGGGTGCCTTTTATAGGAGGAGGGAACCCAAGGGGTGGCGCGCATGGGGCTGCCCTCCCTCTTCATGTGGGTGGACTCCACTCACAAAATTCCTTTAAATTCCTCCACTCAAAATCCCACTCAAACATGCCATTAAATTTCCACCAAATTTAATGCAAAATCTCATTAAATAAAACTCTTCTATTTTATTCAGAATTTTGTCAATTACTTTAATGACAAACATTCACAAATAACCTTGCTAGAATTCTATTTCACATGCATAACCACTTTATGCAATTTCGAAAACTGCTTTGGTATCTAGTGAAATAAATTCCGCTTGTTCATTCTTCGGCATGAAACTTTTGCTCCAATTGGATGTCGGTGTCTCTTAAGTGTGTCACCCTATGGTTCGTGAATAATGCGGACATGATCGAGAACCCTCTGGATCAATAATCGAGCGGGATCGGAGACCCATCACGACTCCCCACACATTCAACGAGGACTTTCTTGTGATCGTCGGAACCTTTTATGCTAGTATCTTAATCCCTTTGTTTCGCGATATATTACATGTCCGAGATTCGATCATCGGTATCTCCATACCTAGTTTGATCTCGTTACTGACATGCACTCTTTTCTCGTTCCTGTGATATAACATTCTAGTGATCAAGTCACTTGCTTGCAAGCTAACCAATGTGATATCACCGAGAGGGCCCAGAGTATATCTATCCGTCATTGGGATGAAAAAATTCCACTCTCGTTCCATGGGCCTCAACATAACACTTTATTAGTTCTGAATCCATCTTTATAATCACCCTGTTACGGTGTGACGTTTGATGTTATCAAGAAACTCTTGCGGTGTTAGTGATTGACATGATCTCATGGTCTAAGGATTAGGATCACTTCGTAAGTTGTTATAGCAATATAAACTCAATGACTTTGATCGTAATGCTATACTTCGGATGAATGTTCATCACATCATTACCCTAATGTTGTGACCTTGTTATTAACAACATCCAATGCCCATGATCAGGAAACCTATGATCATCTTGTTAATCAACGAGCTAGTTTATAAGAGAGGCATAACTAGGAACTTTATTTTTGTTTATTAAACACACATGTATTAACGTTTTCATATTAATACAATTATAGCATGTAAAATAAACATTTATCATAAACAAGGAATACGATAATAACCACTTTATTATTGCATCTCGGGCATATTCCTTGGTCTCCACTTGCACTAGAGACAATAATCTAGTTTGAAAACTTTGCGTATTGAACACTTATGGCTTTTCGATGTTCCATATACGCAATTGCAAGTGGTTAACATAATCTATGGATCTGACGCTTCAGGTCTGTGTGTATTTGCATGTCTTTGTGTCTTCACGCATCACTCATTCTCCAATGAGATGGCATTGTATAAATTTGGTCTTTCGGTGAGACCTTTAGTTCCTTGGGGTTAAAGCATGTCGATACTATTGTCATACAATATATCTTCAGTGTTAGCCCGTTGCGAACCACACCTTAGTTTGATAACAAACTTCTTGACACAAATTCCCTCCTTTGCTGCTACTATAGCAGTCATATACTTATCCCTTTTGTTGTAGTATTCGTCACAATGTCTTAATTATGGATTTCATCCAAATCCATCATGGAATCTTCTTTCCATTACATTGTGCCACCCATAGTTTAAATTGAGATAAACTTAATATGTATCTTGTGACAAAACTAGTTTCAATGTAACGCTTTACAATGAACTATTTGTAATTGTTTGTCACCTCTACACAAATATATTCTTAGTTCTTCCAAAAGATCATAAGAATTTCCTTACTATTGTCCAATGATCATTTTATGATTCATTCTGGTATATGCTCATAACACTTAGAGCATAGGACATATCTGGATGTGTACATATCATGGTATGATTGATCAAATCATTCTTGTGATTTTACTCATCAAGTGTCAAAGCACTTGAATCTTGTTTCACTTATCAAGTGTCGATACACTTGAATCTTGATTCAATTCCTTTCCATGCAACAAGAACTGTTTCTTGTCGTTTCTATATTTAACTCCTTCAATATCTCATATATGTACGTTTGGCACAACCATATTGGCGTCACCGATCATCCACTATAGACATTCACGCTAAATATTCGGGTTTTGCCTAAATATTTCATCGAAATGAAATTCTTAACCTTTGTCAATAAAAGATACATCATTTCCAATCAACAAGATGTCCTCCACATAATGTATTAGAAATATGTCTTAGCTCTCCCACTTAATTTCTTGCAAATGCAAGCATCTTCATCGTCTCCTGATGAAAAACTCATTTTCATCATGGTGAAGATTCCAACTCATGATGCTTACTTCAACCATTGAAGTTTGCATGCCCTTTTAACATCCTTTGAATTAACAAAACCCTTTGGATCGTGTCATGTGCGTCCTAGGTAACCATTCTATTAAAAGAACTGTGTTTTGTTTATTCATCTACCATATACCAAATTATATGTAGTGGTTGCTACTTTAATCCGTCAAGACTAAATATCGCTATGAAAGATCAAATCTTGTCATAGTCAACTCCTTGAACATTGTCATAAAATACTTTATGACATGGATTATTTCATAGATGTGAAACATACATATACATTTCTTTATAGATCCAAATCGAATCGATAGGTTTTACACCTTCAGGAGGGTCTTCCAAGTTCAAAACTTGATTTCTCGTGTATGGAACTATCACGGATTTTATGGCTTCAAGCCATTTTAGCAGTCAGGGCCCATCATTGCTTCTTTGTAGTCGGTTCATCATTGTCAAACAATAATGATTTACTCTCAAATCTCAATCATTTGATTGTTTATCCAAACCTTCTTGGTTCAATAGGAACTTTAGACCTCCGTGGCCGCAACCTTTGAGGCACATAAGCTATGAGCATTATGGCCTCGGAACGATTTTCGGCCAAGAATCTCAGCACATTTAGCTAAGGTTTGTTAACCTTATCAAAGTTCTATTGTCCTCCCACTTAACATTTATGAAAATTCCTTCTTCAAGAAACTTCATGTTTCAAGACAAACCCTTTTGTCCTTGGTGTTATGGAGGAATAACCAATTGTTATTAAAATAACCTACAAAGACATGCTCATCCGACTTGGTTGTAAACATCTTACTTATGTTTAGCATACCAAAATTTAAGAAAGGGCAACTTGGGTTTTACCCCAAACCATAACTTCCATGGTGTCATTTCAACGGATCAAGATGGAGCTCTTTTCAGTGTAAAAACGGAACTCTTTAAAGCTTTAATCTTTTAAAACATAATGGCAGTTTTATAAATAACACATTTGATCCAACCATGTCAAACAAGGTTTCATTACAAATCTCAAACACTCCATACTCCTATGGTGTTTCGGGAGATGTAAATCTAGGTGTTTTGATAAACTTGCAACTCAAATAAATCCCTTTATGATAAAATCATAATTCATTTATTTTTCTTGTTACACTTGTAACTCAAATAAATCCCTTTATGATCAAATCATAATTCATTTATTTTTCTTATTACAATGATTTTCCACTTCATCTTGAAAGTCTTTGAAACGTTTTTCAAATATTTCATACTTCTTTCTCATTAAGTGAACATTCACTTAAATTTCCGGAGAAAGCATATGAAGTTGAAATCCATCGCTTCTGTTATACATAATGGACTACATACATCGATATGTATAAATTCCAATAATTTAGTCGATCGCTCTTCTTTGGCCTTTGAGCGAAGTTTTAATTATCCCGAGGAAAGTCTCACAAGCATCACTTGATCAAATCAAAGACTCCAAAAATCCATGAATATGGAGATTCTTCATGTTTTCTTTCCAATATAATTTAAACGATGTCCTTCGTAAGTGATCTTTCAATCATTTATCTTGCGACATTTTAGCATTAGGTTTTATGGATGTGATTTCTCCAACTAGATTTGTAAATCATCCATCTTATATGGAATACGGTAATTATTTGAACAACCTTTGTTCTCGTAATACCGATTCAAATAACAATTATTAAAACAAATCTTGAAGTCAAGCTTTGATGTCAACGAAATACAAACAACGGTTTGTTTGTTTTCGATGAACATCATCACATATTCTCTTGCTAGTTACTTAGGCCATTGTGGTTCATGAATTGCGCCGATTGTATGAAATTTCATACCAACCAATTCGTATCCAATACCCAAGAACCACATTGTTTAACAAGCAAAGAATACAACCATAACATGTATATCATATATATACCTAAATTGGACATTTCCAATCTTATCTTTTCCGCCAAATATATTTTATAGATTCTCTTCAGCATTTCCTTTCCTTTTAAAAGAATCTATCAACATCAACAAGGAGCCATATACATAAAACATAGTCCAAAGCGTATATTCAAATAATAATACCTTTGGACTTGCACTTTGAAGTAGATCACCATCATCAAAATGATCCAGATTCTTTCAAAATATATTATTTAGTAATCTTTTAGTGTAGTAAACATTTTACATACATATTCTATTCACCTTATCATGACGATATTCATGATCAAGCTACATAGCTTATAAAGGCTAATCATGAGTATAACATTACTTTCCAAAACCCTTTTGGATGATTAGGATGTCTAGCATATCCAACCTTGAAATTCTCATCCAATATGAGAACATATATTATACTCTATCATATTGCAACCAAAACATTGTTTCGTATATCGTTATATCTCGCACACATGATGGTTTCAAATAATTCTTTCACTCCTCGATAATCTTGATATTAAAACAATCAAGAATCATGGAGGCAAATATGATACTTAAAATACTAACATCGAATTGTTACTCTCGATTTAATACCAATTATTAAATTTCACGAGTAAATGAGTTTTGAAAGTTTGCAATAGGACTTTAAACTTTAGATTGACACTCAACACAATACGATACCGTCAGAAAGTATATATCCAGAATTCTATAGTTCTATTATCTCAATTACAACTATGCATAAGGTGGTGAACGAATACCAATGACTACAACAAATTATGCAAATTCACTTTGATTTAATTTATGAAAATTGAGTTCTACTAATCCAAATTAGAAATAAACTCCCACTCAAAACCATCCCTCGTGTCTTTTTGGTGATTACATGAACCAAATCCACTACACCAAGTCCGATCATCACGTGAGTCTGTAGCTTCAAAGGCGAGCATCCATATGGTCATCATATCAAAACATATGACTCATGCTTAACCTTTCGGTCCGTGTTCGAGTCCATGTCTCAGACATGCTAGGCTCACAAGTAAGAACCTTAGTATTCACGTGTAACTGCCTTACACCCGAGATATGCTCGTGGATTCAAGTACACCGTCATCACGTTGATGTCTTGAATGGCATTTAAACATTGTCAGTGCATACTTAAGGAAGAACACATTCTTATCTTGATATCTAAATGAGGGATCATCTTATTATGCTAATAAAACGCCAAACAAGCAATATAAGATGCAATCAAACATCACATGTTTATTAGTGAAATGATATGGTTCCCGCATATGACCTCCATCATGTGCATCGTGGTATGATCTCTATCATACCTCCATGGGTAAGGCCAAGGTCTATGGAACCTACACGTTATGTGTGTTGTAAGAGTATCATCTTATACTTCTACTTACAACATAACCATATCATAACACTAGCCCAACACCAATCTCAACTAGACCCCTCTAATTTATCCATTGCAAGTTTTACGTGGCTTAGGGCTTTCGAAGATAGAACCGTTCTTACCTACAAACATGAACCACAATGAGGATAACCAAATTGTTGACAACTCGGTAAATTAGATATTGACTATAGTAGGAGAGATGACAGCTAGCCACTTATGCAAAACTAGTTGCATGTCAAGCGTGGAACAGTCTCATGTGCGAGGACATGTAAAGTTTGTCCGCCGCTTCATCCCACTATGCAACCAATATCCAAGTACAACTAAGAAGCAATAAATGATCATCATCGCCTACATACTCATATGTGTACTACCCTGTGTAAAAGTATATCCAGAGATAACATACCCTTGAAGACCGACAAAGCTTATTGAGTTCAACTCGTGGTTGATGTAGACGATCTCTTGCCGATCTCAAGATCGAGAGAGTCCTAGCGCCGCAAATCAGCAAGATCCGTTTCCGCACACACGCTCGAGGCACCAAGCAACCTACGCCTCCTGCTCCAAATGATGCAGCGAAGCACAACTCTTTCTTGCCGAATAGCCACCGAACATGTATCTCGCTAGTCCAAGACCATGGGGATAAATTCTAGAGGGGAGAGATCCTTCACGAGGAGGTGTGAGTGAGAAGTGAGAGAGGGGTGCCTTTATAGGAGGAGGAACCCCAAGGGGTGGGCTGCATGGGGCTGCCCTCCTCCCTCTTCATGTGGTGGACACTCCACTCACAAAATTCCTTTAAATTCCCTCCACTCAAAATCCCACTCAAACATGCCATTAAATTTCCACCAAATTTAATGCAAAATCTCATTAAATAAAACTCTTCTATTTTATTCAGAATTTTGTCAATTACTTTAATGACAAACATTCACAAATAGCCCCTTGCTAGAATTCTATTTCACATGCATAACCACTTTATGCAATTTCCA